>JAWWEV010000044.1:11357419-11393485 GCA_035583235.1 Hafferia zeledoni | reverse complement strand
AAGACATGGTGGATTCTCTGTCCCTTGAGGTGTTTAAGAGGTGACTCAGTGCCACATCCAGTCCCTTCTCCAGCCTCATTGCTCTTCTCTGGCCCCGCTCCAGCCCCTCAATCTCTTTCCTGAACTGAGGGGCCCAGAACTGAACACAACACCCAAGGCGTGGCCTCCCCAAAGCAGAGTCCAGGGTTGGACAGGGTTTATCTCTGCAGTGTGGAGCTTGTTAGCTCTAGACTGTGGCTGGAGGCTGAGGCTGGAGCTCTCCCTGTCCAATCAGATAACCATGATCACCTCTCACTCTGCTCCTGAGCCAGCCTGAGACCCTGCAGTGTCACAGCGAATAATGGCAGAGAGAGAGCGCACATCCCTCACCGACACCCAAAACACTTCAGATATTTATCTGGGCCTGCTTGTCTAGCCCAAAAGCACAATGAGACTTGTCATGTTTCTATGCTTTCCTGGTGAGACTGTTTTACAACAAAGCAATTATCCCTCGGGGATCGTATAACTATTTACATATTCATTTGCCGGTGTCGTCCCCATCATTTCCTCTCACATCAGTACGAGGCAGCGGCCGCTCACGCTGTGCAGTGCTCGGAAATTCGGGCTCGGAAGCAGCGCCGAGCTCAGAAATCAGCTGGAGAGACACACCAGGGGATTGTGCTGCTTCCCTCTACACGGCAAAACTCCAGAGAAGTGGAGAAGTGGATCGCAGGTGATGTAAAATCCATCCCGCTCACTTTGGTGGAATTCCACACTGACGATTTCAATTATATCATGGTTTGGTGGTGCTGGGTCAGTGGTTGGACTCGGTGATTTTAAAGGTTTTTTCCAGCTTTAACGATTCTGATTCTCATGTAAATTTGTGCATTAACTTTGTATGCTAAACCTAAGCTACAGTTTTGCTTCCTCCTATGTGAGTGACACATGAAAATCAGCAGAGCATCAAGACCTGAGTAAAATTATTTTTCAATAGATTGCTGAAGCATAACAAAATATGTAATATGTTCTATTTTTGCCAGTAATTGGGTTGTGTGCCGTCCCCCTACGGCTCCATCTGCACATCAAAGATTCCTGCATTTATTTCTATGACATCGATTAGTTTTATTCCAAAATCACTACAAAGCCCAAAGTTGCTCAACTCTGCTGTTAAGGCATAATAAAAAGTCATAATGTGGAGCAATGCTGCCTTCCTCTGAAGCTTAATCATTTAGGTTTTAATCAATTAAAGCTCTTGCACAGTCAGAGAAGATCCTCCTAAGGTTTAAACACCTCCTGGAGATGCTTCTGTTTGTCACCAGCAATAAAGGTGATGAAAACCAATTAGATTTTCTTCATACTCCAGTTATGTGCCAGGTTTAGGTGGAGGAAATCACCTGTTGGCTGTCTGGAATTAGTGTCACAGTTACCACCCTGCCAGTGAGCAAATTCATCTCAGCATTTGGCTCTTCAGGCTTTGATCTGAAGAGGAAAAACAGTCTTGTTGCCAGTCGATTGCAGTTTCCACTTCATTAAATCAAACCAGGAAAGGATGATCTAAATGCTATTTTAAAGACATGCATAAAACCTCTGGCAGTAAATAAACCCAAAGGGGGCAAAGATGTGTTTGTTTGCAAATACTTTTTAAGTTTCAAAGTGGCCATGGAGCAATAACTCTTCTCTTTTATGATGGACATCCTGAATGTGCTTTGAAAACAAGTTCACTCCATCCCATAACACCCACCTGGCCTTCTTGACAGAGATCTCCAGGGCTCGTGGCCTCATCCAGCCAAAACCTACCCCTCGGTTTGGAGCAGGATGCAGTTCCCTTGGCACAAAAAGCACACAGCCCTTTGAAATGCCTGGCAAAGCCTTTGGCTGTGAGGGACACGCTCCAACCTGCTCTGCTTGAAGGGAAGCACAAAACTATTGTGGACTTCAAAGGCAGTGGGACTCAGCCCCAGGGTGGAAATTAGCTTCAGCATTAATTGAATTAAAAGACGGGGATTCCCTTCAAAGAACTGCCACTTCCTGGGTCAGGGGATGAGATTTGTGTTGAGTACAATTATAACTAGGCCAAAACACTGGAAAACAGGTGCTGAATCCAGTGGTTGGGCACCCCAAGATCCAGTGGAGGAGAACAAGCACTTAGAGGAACTCCAGGCAGGGTTTGATTTGCCTGAGCACAGCCCTGTTGAAGGACACAACAAGGGCAGAGGCTCCTGAAAAGCACCACAGCTCCTGGGGCTGGCAGAGGAGGCAGAACCTCATCTCCCACTAGGAAAAGGACACATGTGAGTATTTCTAAACCTTTACCATCTACAGACAAGGTGAAAAGGGAAAATAAATATGAATTAAGTCTCATTGGCAGAAGCAGCTGAGAAACTGCAGCCCTCGGGGCTGGAAATGCCATCAGCCTCGAGGCTTGAAATGTCCCTCCTGAGTTGTCCAGGAGCACCAAAAGTCTTATTCTCCATGTGTTTGCCTCCCCCAGGAATGTGTTGGAGCAGGTAAACTTCAGTTAGGGTATGTTCTCTATTAAACCTTACTCCTCCAGAGCTACAGTCTCTGATATCTCTGAGACCTCTCTGCATTTTTGGATGTGATTTCCAGATCTGTGTCCCTTTAAAACCCCATTTCTACACATCAGCACTTGTTGATTGGAGTATTTTTTTTCCAGCCCTGGCAAAGTAGGAAAATGGATTTACTTCCACTTCTGAAGCTCACTCAAAGAATTGCTTGGAAAAAAATGATTCAAATGAATAAACTGGATCCCTCTCAACACCAAACGAGCCCCCAAATCCTCAGCACCCTCTGGCCTTGGGAAGGATGGAATTCCTGCAAGAATGACCCTCTCAAAATTACCAGTAGCTCGGCTTTTTGACTCACAGACAAAACTGGACAGCATTTATGATGAATAATCACCCTTCCTGAGCAGGGCTTTGCCATTTGCTTCCTCTACAGCACATCAGGTGCTTACAAAGACAAAGCCCAATCTGCTGAAAGCATCACTTTCCTGTCTCTCTGCAGCCTCTATTTCCTCCTCTCCTGGAGGAGAAAAAAGGGCCTGAATCAGTGATTAGTGGCTCAGGGCAATGCTCAGAGCTGCCTTTCCCAGGAGTTGCAGTAGCCCACGAGGTGAAGGTGTCAGCATCAGATAAAGAGGAATTCACCCACGGGACAGCTGACCTATCTGATCACAGCTAAGGTTACTTGCTGAGCAAAGAGCAGCAAGATGCCTCAGAGCAGCCAACCCTCGGGAAAAAGGTAAAGTTTAATGTGGTCAAATGTGTTCCCTGTTAGGAGGTCAGAGAGGGAAGCACTGAAGGCATCAGAGAGCTGGGCAAAGCCTTTATAGACCACATCGCTCTGGTGAAGGAGAGCCAGCCCAGAGGAACAACAAATTAGGCCACAGATTTTCAGACAACGTATTTTTGATGCTGATCTGCTTTAATTTGGCTAGAGGATGGAGCCAAGACTTGATTCCCTAAAGAGGGGAACGGGGTGTTGTTCAGGTGCCCAGAAGCATTTGTTGTATCTCAGTGTTACACCTCCTGCAGGCTGAGGGCTGGCCGTGCTTCAGGCGTGTCCTTATCCCCTTATTTGGGTCCATTCTCCTTCTGCTTTGCACCTTGCTGGAGCTCACAGCACTGAGAAAATGTTCTTTAACTGTTGCACAGCCACTGTAGAAAGTTCCTTGCAGCAGCAGGTGTCACACACCTCTGCCACAAAGAAAAAGGGCCCTTACTGCCATTTTCTACATGAGGAATGTAAAGCAGAAAGACTTGACTGAGGGAATTCACCAGACACGGGGCCAGGGAGAGAACAGCTCCCCCCAAGTTTCTGCCTGTGCTTTTATAGCAGACTTCTGCCAGCCTTCCCCTCACAGCAGAATGAAATAAGTGCTATTCTGCAATAGAAAGAGCACTGAATATGAATAGCCATCAGTCAAAGAGGATGTGCTGTGAGGATGGCCCAAATGCCCAGCCTGGAGAAGAAAAGAACAGTGCTGTGACCCCAGGGGAGGGCAGGACCCCCGCGCTCCACCACTGCCCTCTGCTGCCAGAGCCTTCACCTCTGACACCCCAGCCTGCCCTCTCGCCGGGGTTTTTCTGCAGCCAAGGCTAACAAATTCACAGCAGCTCTCTGTGAAAGGCCACAAGTTCAGCTGAACCATCCCCTCCTGCAAACGATCCCAAAACTCAAGAAGGGTTAAGCCAAGAGCCTCAAGAAGGGTTAAAGCCACAGCCTGGGAGCTCTGGACCTTTGTAGTTCTGGCTTGACTGTCACAGAGGTGAGTTTTATCACATGAAGTGGGTCATGCACTCATGATCTGTATGGCTGCCCTTGCAAGATGTGCCTCTGGGTGCTGGTGCTGTGATGCCTGAGTCTCCCTCAGTGTCAGGAGCTGCCTTGTCCTCACATGAACGTTTCCTCCATCTCCTCTGAGCTCACTGCCCAGTTCTCTGCAGGATGTTTGTGGCAAAGAGCACAACAGTGACCTGCCTGTCTCCTCTGGGGTTTCTTATCTTCTTTGTGCCACTCACCTGCCCCTGCCCCAACACACTCCTGCCCAAATGGAGGAGACTCTCAGGTGGGTGTTTGGGTAACCTCAAAGACATGCTCAAACAGACAAGATTTCTGTGCTTTTCCAGCAGAGCAGAGCCAGGCAGAGGCCAAACTTCAGAAACATCCCATGACTTAAAAGAAGAATAAGTGAAACACAAGCTGTGTGTTGTTTCTTTCGTTTATCCTGAAGCTTTTAAGTAACCAACAGTACCAGAGCACCTCCAGGGAACAACCTCTCCCTGCCTCCCTCCTCCCTCCCAGCAGCATAAATAAGGAGAAAGCACCCAAGTGAGTGAACCAACACAGAAGCTCCCTGAGCCAACATTAGAGGAGAAATCAGGCCTTAAATTGGACTCAGGCAGAGACAACTTCTGCTCATTTGCTGCTGTTATCCCACATCCCACTGATGTGTATCCAAATGCTCAGAGTTCCAGCTCTCCCCCAGCGGCAGCCCAGCTTTCTGTGTGTTTAACTGAGCTCAGACTGACCCGAGCTGCTCAGTCTCTCCCAGGAGTGTGCCAAAAGTTCACCTTTTCAGTTCTGAGATCATTTTGGAGCACTCAGCCCACACCTGAGTCCCTGCATCCTTCCTGGGATGCTGAGGGGTGAAGAGTGAGAGGTACACATGGATCCACCGCCACTGATCTCATCTCAGAATGGTCTTGTAAGCAGGAAAGGTTATAAACAAATAAAGCCAAAAAGATCTCCAACCATCATCCATGAGCTGGCCTCCTTCTCTCTTTCTTCCCCCCGATCTCTCCCTCCCCTTTCACAGACATCCTCTGCCTCAATGAGCGGGACCAGAAGGCAGCAAACTTCCACCTCCCTGCTCATGCGGAAAGGAATCACACTCCGTTTCAAGGGGCCGTGTTGCCTGGCTTTATTTCAGCTCTGCACATTGTTCTGCCCGGGGAAGAGGGGGAGGAGGTAGGGATGGGGCACTGTTTGCAATTCAAATGGCTGGACCTCAGGAAAAACCAATAAATTTAAGTCACTAGAGAATTTCAACAAGCAGGGCCACTTTCACAAATAGGAAACCTCCTCCCTGTCGGTGGGGGCTGTTGAGGAGCCACTAGACAAGAGAATAACTAAGCACTCATGGGGCTGAGAGCTTTTCACTCAATGAAGTCCAAACCAAACAAATTCCCCCTTAGGAGATGCCTTTATCCAAACACTCTGAGCACACAGAGAAAAGGACTCGGTGCCTCTGTGGGTTGGCTAAACCAGCCCTGTTTTCTTCTCCCCCTTGCCTGCCATCAGGGGTGTGGGCTGTGGGCTGGAGGAGCTTTGGGAGTGCCCCCTTGGCACGGTGCAGTTTGCAAAGCCCTCAGAGCCCCGCGGGTGCTGCTGGGGAAGGGGGATGTGAGAATTCACCGGCCGTAAATCCCCGTTCACGTAGTAAGTGTGGTGCAGGAATAAATTGCACCAGGACTGGATTTATAGGTGAGGTGGCTTGTACCAGCTTAGTGTTTAATTTTCAGTTCAGCTTTAACTGCCCTTTCTTAGGAGGATTTAAGGATTTCCATAACTCATTCCAGTGAGCACACTGCAGTGCAAATCCCACACCTCCCCTCCCTGGTTCCCTGGAGCTGAGAGATCTCCATCGGGTGAGGAAGAGGAAGGCTCCCACTGCAGAGGGGCCACCAAGCTGACACATCCTCGGGGCACTATCTGGAGCTGCTCAAGAAGTTACTCATGTCCAGCTGGGAGTGCTCTTTGTCTGCATCTGCCCCACACAACTGTTTCCACAAGTGGGAAGGTGATAAAGGCAGGGAAAGGCTGTGAACCAAAAGACCTTTTGAGTGAACCAAAAGACCTTTTGACACCACCCAAACACTGTGCTGAGGCTTCTGATAAACCAGAAAAACAGGAGAATGGCCCTCAATGGTCCAGCCTGTGATAGAGCATTGGTGAAACGTACACAGAGAAGGAAATAATGAGGTGATGGTGCTCCCTACCCCATTTTGGAGGTCCCTAATTTGATGTTGACTCAATAATGAAAAAGCTGACGTGACTTGTCTGAGCCAGGGAAGGGGCCTTGAAAGCCCCTTCATTTCCTCCGTTTCAGGCTCCATTTTGAATGAGCTGGAACACAAAATTCAGACTCCTCTTTTCCATCCCTTCCTCATGACTCTTTTTCCTCCTTACTTACCACACAAGTTCCTTTTCCTTCTCTCTAAAGGGATTGTTTGGTTTTCTCAGCCAGGACAGCAGGTTTTGCAGTGCTGCTGTGGGCACCCAAAACATGCAAATGCTCCATCCTGCTTCAAGTGGAATTGTCCATGGCCAGGTTGGACAAAACTTCTGGTCTAGTAGAAGGTGTTCCTCCCATGGCAGAGGGTTGGGATTAGATGATCTTTAAGGTCCCTTCTAACCCAAACCTTTCTGTGATTCTGTGAAGTTCTCTGGTCCCTTAGAGCCTGCCTTTCCATCAGGCTTTGCTTACAGATGCTGCATTTTCCTCTTTGATTTCTTTCTCTGCCCTCTTTTGCACTACCTTATTCCATGGAATCTTCAAGGAAACAGGACCAAATGTGATCTAACCACAAGGACAGCAAAAATCTTCTGAACTCTTAGTCTGGCAGAACTGACAATTCTCAGGAGTGCTCACTGGGCACAGAGGTCTCAGTGAGGCACATGGAGAAGGAGGTGGATAAAATCACATGATTTTGTTTTCACACCTTTCTTCTGTCCACAGTTTCACATCAGTTCATGAGAAGAACTGAGGAAAACTCCCAGGCTTACCCTTTGCACTGCCTGACAGTGGGTTCACAAGGTTCTCCTAGAGCAGCCAAACCCAGCAGGACTCTCCCAACAGTGACAGGACTCGAGGGAACAGCATGAAGCTGAGTCGGAGGAGGGTTAGGTTGGATCTCAGGAAAAGGTTCTTCCCCCAGAGAACAGGCACTGACCAGGCACTGACCAGGCTCCCCAGGGCAGTGGGCACAGCCCCAAGGCTGCCAGAGCTGCAGGAGTGTTTGGACAATGCTCTCAGGGACAGAGTGTGACTCTTGGGGTGTCTGTGCAGGGCCAGGCAGGAGCTGGACTTGATGATCCTGGTGGGTTCCTTCCAACTCATCATATTCAATGATTCCATGACTTCCACCAGTACATTCACACTGGGGCTGTTGAAACCTCCTCAATGTTTCCTACTTCAGGTCCAATTCAGATGCTCTTATTTACTGGGACTTCTGGTCTTTCCATTCAAGGCAGATGATGCGAAAGTTCCAATGACTTTACAGTCAAGAGTGAAGTAGATTTAGAGGAGGAAATCAATCTATAGTCATGGAGATGTTTGGTATGTAGCTGCCACTCAACATCAAGGTGCTTAATTCCCAAAAGACAAAAGTTCTTCTGAATTAACTACAGAAGAACATTTAAAGCAGACATGGTAAACTGAAATCAACTCCTGAGCAGATGTTTTTTTGTCTGGAAGTTAATAATACAACTATAAGTTATTATGGTTTAATTCACATCGAAAGGAATCAACTCTGAATAAAAAGCACTTTAGTGACCCTGAATTTGTCCATGAAATATATCTATGTATTATATATTAAAATAGTAATTAAGTATGAATTTCATATATATAAAATAAATAAAAAGTGTGTATATATGTAATATTTTTTCTTTATATGAACATTTTTACGTGACTGGGGCACTCTGGGTTTCAAAGAAGAGAAAGGCTCTTTTTAAGCAACACTTTCTTTAACACCAGGCAAGGTTGTGCTTATCACCAACCAGTCGCCTCCATGACTATTCTGCTCCTGTTTCCTTCATTTTGCTGGTTCCTGGATCTTATTAATGGAGGTGTGAGGGGGTGGGGGACGACAACTCAGCCCCCGTTGTTTATGTCTTGCTGGTAGGAAGGGGGACTGAGAAAAATAAAAGCTAACAATAAAGCAAAGCCTCAGCCCAAAGAATGCTTTTATTGCCACCAGGAGTAATTCAAACCTTTTGTGGTGGTTTTGAGACAAACTTTATGGTGGTCAAGTCATACATTGTTGGTTGGATTTAAAAACCAGGCAGGGTATTTTATGACCATTAATAAATGTTTGTAGCCTGCATAGGAACATGGGAGAGGGAATCACACCTCAGCACTGATCACCTGCAGTGGGCAGAGAACTGACTTCTACCTCCTCCCACCCTCCCCACAGGAATTACTGCTGGATGCATTAAGGAAAGAGTTGCTTTTACTCTTTACATCCCTTCTCCAAAGGATCTGTGTTTGCTGCTTCAGCACAGGATACCAGACCCAAACGGGCCAGTTCAGGTCAGTTTGCAACTCCTACAGAGCTGCTCAGAATTCCCCTGGGTCAAACCTCCCCTCACCCTGAGACTCCAGATAGGATGCACTTAAACTGTATGGAAATTACCTTGTCACCCAGTTAAGGCCCCTCACCAGATTGCTGTAAAATGGGGGCACTGACTCCTGAAGAATTACACTTATTCATACATTTTAGGGCCTTTGTGATGCTTTAGCTTGACCTGCTGCACAGCCTGGGTCGGGGGACCACCCCACATTGATTCCTGCCTCAAGACCAATGGCTGTGGTAGAGCCAGAGCAGAGTAAAACCTCCTGTCTTGAGTTAAGAATTTATAGCAATGAGGGGGGAAAAGTATATACTTATATATCCCCCCACTGTTGTGGTAGCAGTTCTTCAGGAGTGACAACTCTATTAAAACCAGGATTCATCTTCTCCACTCTTCCCAAGGACTATCCATCCCTCTGCTGAGCTTGCAATGGTGAGGTTTCCATCATTCAATTCCCAGAACAGAAATACTCCATTTGATTTTTCCTAAATAAAGGACACACAGACTGACATTCCCAGAACACACATACTGACTGAATGCCTCTGATTTCTCTGTATCACCATCCCAAAAAGAAAGGAGTTAAAAACACTGGCAGTATTATCTTTTCTGGTTTAAATACTGGTGGAAATCACTCCCTCTTTAACATCACTAGCTGTGCATTTACTCCACTATACTTTTTCTTCCTTCATCATTTTTCCTGTGATCTTCAGTTTCTAATTTATCCAGACTGACAAGTGCTTCCCACTCCCTTTCCCTCATACTTCACTCTCAGGGAATTGCCTGCACTCTTCATTCCTCCATCTCCAGCTTCCACCAGAGAAAGCACATCGATTTTAATGGGATTTAATGCTCTCAAAAAGCACTTCTGACTGTTCCATATTCCTGTTCCTCATCACTCTTTGCCTGATCTCTCCAGAACAGTTTATGAATTTCCAGATCATTCAAGGAAATATTGCACAGCATCAGAACTATCAGCCTGGATGCCTCAGGAAACCTGCAGAAACACTCAGAGCTAATGATAAACCTCCAACCTGGTATCTGTGGGTGCCTCATCAGCCAAATGCCATATGGAAAATCCAAGGGGGAGAGTCACCCCCTTTGCTTTTGCTTTGTGAAGATGGTGTTTTGTCTAATCAAGTTGCAGACACCCCTTGTCCAGTCACCAGCCACACTGCCAGCAGCAGAAGGTGATTTTCCATACCAAATAGGAGGTTAAACCTGAAGGAGCTGCCACCTCTTTTCACAAACAGGAATGAGACAACACTTGAGGCAGAGATGTCTACACTGAGGTGGAGCTCCTGTGTCCATCAGACACAGGCACAGAGTAATCTTTACCAACCAGCTTGGAAATCAGCTTTCTGTTCTCAGAAATATTGGCAAACAGAAGGTCAGAGTGTGTCCTAGTGCCTGACATGCTGGATGTCACCCCTCCAACCCCATCCTTCATCCAGCACAGGTGCTGCTGGGTGTGCTCCCCACCCTGTGTCAGCCTGGCTGCCTTCACCAGTAACTAAGCAGCAGTGCCAGGTGGACACCTGGCTAAGCAAACCAGCGATTCCAAAGAGAGACAGGAAATGCTGCTTTTATTATTTATCATTTATTTGCCATAGAAAAGCTTTTGTCAATGTTCTAGGTGCATCTCAGGTCAATAGCATCTTTAATTACCTATCACTTGTTTACTTTGTGAAGGCTGCTGTCCATGTTTGAGATGGATCTCAGGTCAATAGCACCTCCTGGACTCTTATCAGCTTATCAGTTTGGTCACTTGCTTAAAGCTGTCAGAGCCTAAGACACAGATACTGCTTTTCCCAGTCCATCCTTTAGCCCACTTTCTACTACTAAAACAAATAATAATGAGATGATTTTACCATTTGGTATTGTGATTCTCCCCATGACATGTTGGTATTTCCAACAAGATCCTGTTTCCCCCATTCTCTTTCCCAGACACCTAACATGAGGTTAGGAACACTCTTAGTGCTTTGATTAATGCCAGTGGTGTTGATGTAGCTGTGATGGTTTAAGGATGTATTCATTAATTAACCTTGTCTCCTGATTAACTTTGTTCTTGACATCTTGATTTTGTGCTAAATTAATTCTCATTTATCCCCCCTTCCACCCTCCCCTTTCACACATCACGCTCCTCACTTCTAATCAGGTTTCTCCTTAGATTATCTCCCCCTCTGCAGAAACAGAAATCCCCCACATTACACAGCCACTCTGACCCCTCAAGGATGGACTTACCTCCCACAACACCCCCTCCCATTCCCTTGGGGTTCTTCCCACTTTCACACCCATCTTTTTTCCCTCATAGTATGAGAGGACCCTCAGAACAGCTCAAGGATGTTCCCTCAATCCAGCATTTCCCCCTCCAGCACAGACCAGGAGCCTTTTGTCAGTCCTCACCTTACACACTGCACTCATTCCCTGCCTGAAGAAAGGGCCATCCCTTCTGTGCAAGGTCCCTGCTGCCACCACAGGACTGCCAATAACCCTGACAGTGAAGACTGATCCAAAACCCTTCTGGTTTTAAAGCACAAAGATCCCTGTCCCACTGAGTCAAGAGATGTGAGCCAAGTTTGCTGAGGTTAAGCACAACCTGCTACCAGCAACTTTGGCAGAATCACAGGATGGCTCAGGTTGGAAGGGCCCACAGTGGGTCACTGGTCCCACCTCGCTGCTCCAGCATTGCCATCTCAAAGCAGCTGGCACAGGGTTGTGTCCAGAGGGGTCTGGAATATCCCCAGGGAGGAGACTCCACCCCCTTTCTGGGCTCTGTTCAGTGCTGGGTCACTGCACAGCACAGAAGTTCTCCCTCCTGTCCAGGTGGAACTCCCTGGGCATCAGTTCCTGCCCGTTCCTCTTGTGCCATTGCTGGGCCCCTGAGCAGAGCCTGCTCCGTGCTCTGCCCCCTCTCTGACAGACATGTATGAAGTCCCCTCTCAGTGTCTCCTCAGGAGGCTGAACAGCCCCAGCTCCCTCAGCCTTTGCTGCTCCCAGAGATGCTCCAGGCCGTTCAGCATCTCTGTAGCCTCTGTGGGACCTGCTCCAGGAGCTCCAAGTGTCTCCTGTCTGAGGAGCCCAGCACTGGACACAGCACTCCAGATGTGCCTTTCAGAGCTGAGGTCAGGGGCCGAATCACCTCCCTGACCTGCTGGCAATGCTCTTCCTCCTGCAGTCCGGGATTCCATTGGCTTTCCTGGTCCCTGGGGCACTGCTGGCTCAGGGACAGCTGTTTGTCCACCAGGACCTCCAGGTCTCTCTCCAGCAGGTCCAGCTAAGGGAGACCTCTGAGGGCAGCGGCACTTCCCCAGCCAAGCACACAGTGAGAGCTCCAGTGGGAGTTTCTGACCAAGATGAGGGATTTGGGGCATTTTCAGACAAGAGATGTTCAGTTTAACTAAAGCTTCCAAACCCTTTCCAGAGACTCTTGCTGGATTTCAATAACTCTCCTCCTCCTTAACCTGCCCCCAAGCAAAAGAAGTTGATCAAGTTGGGTTTGCTGCTTGGAGACCCAGGAGTGGAAACACATCCCTTGGTCCTGCCAATGACTGCAAATAGCCCGGGGTAAACTTAATTATTATGCATCGTGAATAGCAACACACCCTGGTTATTACAACCACTGTCCATCCATGCAAACGCCATGGCTGGTGAATTCCATTTTATAATGCAAATGTAGCCAATCAATACAGAGATTTTTGTTTGATCAGAGGCTCTTTTTCCTTTCTTTTATTTTTTTTTTTTCCAGGGAAAACCCCCTTATTTTACATGTCCGGCCCCTCGGATGGAATAGATCCACATAACTCCACCCACACAAGTGAATTTTTGTTCATTTACACTTAGGTAAATTTTTGTTCATTTACACTGGTGAAAATCTAGCTAAAATAAAAAGGGGAGATATAAACTCCCTGTGTAGTCAGAGCAAGACACTTCTCACAAGCCAAATGGTTAAAGGAAAACTAGACATAAACCCTACGGGAAGACAGCAAAGAATTTGGGGTTTGTGTACGTACATGCTTAGGAATCAGAAAGAAAAGTCTATACATTTTTAACCACAAAAGATTTCACTGGACAACATGGTCTAGCAGGAGCTTTAAAGGGGAAAAGCAGTTCACAGACTCCTCTGAATGCATCTCCAGTCGCCGGGTTGTTAAGACATTCAGGGCTGTTAATGTGTACTGTCAGGGCATTGTAACCAAACCTTTAATCCTGGGCCTGTCAGACTTGAAGGAAAACTAAGGGGCTGACAGTAGTGCAGCAAATGGATTTTCCTTCTCTGCTCTCATCGCCTCCCCCCTCCTCCCATTTAAAGTTAGAATAACACTGAGTCTATTCCTTTCAGGGCTTGCGAAACAACCGGGGGAAAAAAAAAGGGGTAGGGGGTGGGGGAACCAAGCCTAGGTGGACAACCTTCCCTTTCCAAATCCCAGTCACCAAACTGGGAGCACTTGGCACAGCCTGGTCAGACCCAGCCCATCTGAGACCTCTTTCTCCTTAGGAAAGTTCTCATGAGTTCATTGTTATTTTCAAACATCCCTGCATAAGGAAAACCACAAAGAGCTACAGGTGGAATTGCAAAGCCTTGTATTTTCATTTTTGTTTTTGATTTCAGACCTTACCCACATGAGAGTTCAGAAGGTGACATGTACACAGACACTTTTTCTGTACTTTTCCAGGCTCTTCATCACGACACATCCCTTACAGTTTTACCTCATTACATCTTGGGCTGGGATTTCAGCTTTTAAAGCATGACAGGTATATTCTGTGTTCCCAAACCTCCACCAAGCCCTTCCTTTCTAAGTTCATCTCCCTTGTTTGGTCTGTTCTGGATGATTAAGAATGGCAAAGACAACAGGTAAATGTCATAGTTTGCAACCCTTCCTGGCACATGAAGGAGATGGCAGAGGTGACTGCTCAGAGGAGGTGATGGCAGAGGTGACTGCTCAGAGGAAGTGATGGCAGCCTGGATTTGTCAGAGGAACTCCAGAAGTTTCCAGACCACCTCTTTATTCTGACAGGAGGGGATACAACCCACCCTACAAGGTGAGGAGAGTGGATAGAGCATTGGAGGAAGAAAGATGCACACCAGGAAATAGGACCAAGTGCCTTTTGGAGTGAGAAACTCCCCAGTTTTGAAGGCAAGGCTGAACATCCTTCCTGCAAACTGGCCAGCCAAGGTACTCCCCTCCAGTCACCAGGGGCCTGCATCTCTGCATGGGTTCATGTTGCTGCAGACTGGATTTATGCTGCTGGATCAGCATCATCATCTACTGGCTGTGACATGAGAAGCCATGAATTAGGCTGCAAGTTCATGAAAACAAATTGTGAAAATATTGATATCTCTGTGTATGGGGCACTGAGTAGGATCAGTGGTAAACAACCAAGACAGAGCTGGACCTCAAGGTGGGCAAAAATTGATGTTAACTAACCTTTGCTTCAAATCTCTCTCAGTTTCTGTCTAAATAAGGTAGGTGCTGTTGAATGGGTGCCATTTCCCTGTATTTTATCCTAGATGTCTTGTGATTTTTGGGAGTCTGTTCTCCCAGTCTTTCCCTTCAGTTCTTTAAAATGTACCCAAATGAATCCAGTCCACCTGTTGTAAATAATTCCAGAAATTCTGCTGTGCAGGATTTCAATGCACTCTGGATTTCCAACTCCAGATCACAACACAAAACCAATGGATAGAAAGTACCATGAAAAGGAACTTTAAAGTTTTCACATCGATCTGGTGGGTGTTCTCTAAACTTGGGATTAATTGGAGACCCTGAAGAACTTTAGAGCAGTATGTAAGAGAGGATGAAAAGAAACAGGTAACAATTTCTTCAGATATGGACCCCTCCTCTGTTAGCACAGAATCTCCAGACAGGTCTAGTTGAGAGGAGTAACTTCATCTCCCTTTCTGCTCTCCTGTACCATGGATCAGCCAAGGTATAACTGGAATGAGGGAGCATTTCTGCCTGTCTCCAGGACTGCTGGCATTTCTTAAAAGGGATTAAACCATCATGTTATTGGATCAGTAACAGATGGTTCCTCCCCTCCCCTGCCCAGGTAGGTGTTGCACAATGGTACCTGTCCTGCAGGTGAGCATTGTTAGGACCTGTCAGCCCAAGACTTACCACTGGCTGTGAATTGTTCTAAGAAGGCAAGACACAGCTCCAAGAATATTGTCAAATGGAAATGAGCAAAAAGCAGCAAAATCAATTTGAGAAGTTGGTTCACGTTCCGAGGGGAAGAAACACTTTCAGAATCAGGTTAAGCAAAGCCCTGTTGAGCCACTTATTGATTTCTTAATGAGCCTGGGGTGGGGGGGAAAGAGGAAAAGAAAAGAGTACAGGATAAAAAAAGAGATAAAAGAACAGATTCCAGACAGAAGTGGTCATGCAGTTTCCTTGTACATGTAAAGAACAAGCCAGCAAGACTCCGGAGAGCAGCACAGCAATGAGAAACATGTTTGTTTGCACAGTGATGTGGCAGCAAAAAGGGGCTCACAATTTGGGGGAGGCCAAGGGGGTGGAAAAGGCCAAGAAGGAGGAAGTTTCACAGAGCAGCATCTCAGGAACCTGCTCCAAAGTGCCTGTCCTGCTGCTGCAAGGGGTCAGGAGGTGTATCTCACCCTCCTGGTTACCCCAGCGTGGGTTGGTTTAGGTTTGCAGGCACCACCACAGTGACATTGCAACTGGACTTCAAAATGTCTCAGGCAGGGTCTGTGCATGAGCAAAACACCCTTACAGAGACATCTCATGGGCAAGTCCCTTGTATTTTTAACTCAGCAAAACTAATTCTGTTGGTATAACTGTTTGTAACATTCACAGCCTTGTCCTGGCCTGGGTTTCAGCTCTAGACAAACCTTCTGGTCAACACAGTGTTATTGTTACACTGACAAAAGCTTCCAGCACAGAGCTGACCTCAGCCAGAGCCCTTGGCAGTCCACAGGGATGGTCCCAGCTTTGCCCTCCAACAGTGGGGCATGTCACAGGTCAGGGCCATGCTACAGCAATACCCAAAGGGAAGACATGCCCACACCACAGCCTGCACAATACAGAACAACTCCTCACCTCACCTGAGCTCTGCCACCACCCAGCAGATATTCCTGACTCACAGCCACATCCCTGCTGGGAGGCAGGTACAGCCATGCCCCCTTTACAGCTGGGGAGGCCAAGGCCCAGACTGGTTAAACATCGTGTGATGCTTTAGTGGTGCCACTTCAGAGGTGCCAGAAGGCTGAAAAGGGCCTGCCCCGACCCTGCTGTCCAGGGCAGAGTCTCTCACAGGGAATCAAAGTGCTTTTTGCATGCACAGGGGAAGCAAAGTATGAGGCAGCTCCATCACAAGTTTAACAAAATCCACATGTTGTACTGCAACGGTGCAGCTTTTAGGGGAGAAAAAAAAATAAAAAGGGAAAAGAGAGACATCATGCTCCACTGTAAGGTCTGGAGGTGGTAAAAGCTGAGTGAGAGCTCAGAGGTGATCAAAGAATGAGCCTGGACCCCACCAAAGTTATAGGAGGGGCTGGACCCCATTGTAAGGAGTCAGGAATCCTGTCCCATTACCCAGCAGGGTCAGAGGGTCCCATGGACACTGGTTTAGGTGGTACAGCCAAGTAGGGCCAAAGAGGGGAAACAGCAGGGCCCTGACTGGCAGACCAACACCTCAAGGAGAGACTGTACGTGGCACTCAGTGCCATGATCTAGTAAATAACAGTGGGGTTGGACCAAGGGTTGGACTTGATGATCTCGGAGGTCTCTTCCAACCCAACTGATTCTATGATTCTATGATTCAATACCATGGAGTAACCTGGAAGTACAGCTAAAGGTTCACAATGCTGCCTCTGAGACAGCCCAGGTTTGGGAGAAGAAAAGAGAGGAGCTGGGAGCACACCTCCAGCTCCAGGGAAAAGACTTAATGTTTCAGTGCCCAGGCAAGTTCCCAGCTCAAATGTTCACTTCAAAAAGGAGGTTCAATAGACATACAAATCCACTTTGCATCACATCTAAAAGAGATTGTCCCCAAAGCAGGTCTTTCCCTGGAGGCCAGTTGGAACTGAAAGGAAGCAGCGCCAGCATCGTTGTTTCCCACACGGAATCCCAGCAAATCAACACCAATTTCTGTGTTTGCCTGCAAAGGGCTGCCTGCAAACCGAAGGGGCTGAGGGTATTTGTCACAACCAGCTGTCCATCCATCCCCGACTGAGTGAGCAGTGACCTCCGAGAGACGAGCCGGGGCCATGGGAAACAGTGACAAACCCGGAGCAGCTCCCAGCGCTGGCTGCCTCCAAACCCCGGCAGCGAACGGGCATGGGGGAAGGGGCAGAGAACATCCATTTCCTTATTAAGTAGAGCTCTTTCTCTCTTTTTCTAATCTATGAAAAAAATCGGAATGCAAAGGAGAGCAGAGAGGAGCCTTTCTTCGCAGCAGGGGACGCTGCCCGGAGCCGGGAGAGAGGCTCGGCTGGGATGCTGCGAGCCCGGAGCTTCTCAGGCTGGTTGCAAAAGGGGAGGCAAAGCGCCGGCCGGAGGAGAGGCTGCGAGCCCCGGCCGAGCATCTGAAGGTTTAAAATGCAAATTCCTCCACTTTATTTTAGGTGGAGGGGTCAAGGTTTGCCTATTTCTTCCTCTCCCCCTCTCCCCCCGCCACTCCTTCCCCCTTCCTCGCCGAGTTTTGTTTAGGAAGGGACTGTAGATGCGACAAGGTCTTTGTGCTGGCCATTCAGCTGAATGAAAAGGCCGAGGAGTCCCAGCGGAGGGAACAAACTTTTGGGGGTCAGCGCGGTCAGCTTAGAATAAATGTGTCGTATTGTTTGTATTAAGGACATGATCTCAGCGGGGTGCCCGGAGCCACCGCATACAACATGAAGGACTATTTATTCAACACTGAAATACGCAGGGCACAGGACTCCTCTCCCAGGGAAAATAGGAACCGCTGCTGCAAACGTGCCTGCCTGTTCCTAGCAGCAAGATTTGCTGGAGGGGACAAATAAACTCCTCTTTTATTTTTTTTTTCTTTCCATGTGCATCCTAAAGAAGGATGGATGCCAAGCTCTTGTGGCAAAAAATAATCATAGTTAGAGAGTGACGGCAGCGACAGCACAGCAAAGTGCCTTTTTATTGTTGCTTTTCTCCAAAAGATGGACAGTTCAGGTCATTAAAGGCCTAAGATAGAAACAGTTTCTCTTCACGCTGTTTGAAAACAGGCCTTTGTTTCCATGGAAGTGGCTCAGTCCTTTCTTGGGTTGGCTCCACCGCAGGAGTGGCCCGTGGCTGCGGGAGGGAGCGGGGCTGTGGGGCCAGGGGAGCTCTGCAGCCCCCAACAAACCCCTGTGAAACCCAGAGGGAGGAGCAGCACAAAGGGGCTGGGTGTTTCAGGCCTGCGGGGGCTCCTAGGAGGGCTCCACCCCAAGGCTCCCAAAGGAGGTGGCCAGCTGGGGAGAGGAGCCCATTCTCCCCAACACTTCAAAAACCAAAATCCTCATAAAGGGACTTCAGAGGGGTCTCTGGCTGTTAAATGATTCCCCCCTCCCTCTTCCTCACTGATTCTTGTAGAGGAGGATGTGCTCCCCCAGAACGTGTCTTTTCTCCTCACTAACATCACTCCCTTGTTTACAGAGGGAAGGGGCATTTGGTTGGGTTGCTCATCCAGAGGTTGCAAACCAGGGGTTTCATTAAGTTGAATGATTAACCCAGAGGGACAGAACCCTGGCACAATCTCCAGCCAACACAGCTTCATCATAACCAGCCTACCTTAGTGTGTAGGGTCTAGGAAGATCAGATACCTAGAGATCCCGAAAAGAAGCAGGATAAGTTTTAACATATCCATGTGAACTCCAATATCCCTCAGAAATTACAGCTCCAGCCCTACCTCAGTAGCAAAATAAAGTGAGAAGAAAAATGAGACTGTGAAGGTGGTGAAGCCCTGGCAGAGGGTGCCCAGAGAAGCTGTGGCTGCCCCATCTCTGGAAGTGTCCAAGGCCAGGTTGGACAGGGCTTGGAGCAACCTGGGCTGGTGGGAGGTGTCCCTGCCCATGGCTGGATGGTGGAATGAGATGAGCTTTCAGGTTCTTTCCAATCCAAACCAGCCTGTGACTCTGTGATAAGAAGAAAGGAGGTTTCTTATCCTGTAAGGAGACCATTCCCATCAGACAACCGAGAGCACAGGTTTGATGCTGAATCTTCCAGGACTAAACCTACACATAGACATGAACAGTATCACAATGGGGTCCTGTCTTGAAAGCTGACAACTCTTACTCTGTCCTTGTAAACCTGACCTTTAAAGAAAGGTAACTTTACCTTAAAAAAAACTCATCCAGCCCCATCTGGCAAAAATCTGAAATCTGAGAATGGCTGGAAAAATCCCCTGGGTTTTCACAGCGCCGTGGTGAGTCTTTTCTGGTGAGCCTGGCGCAGCTCTCTTGGAAGTCCCCCAACATGGGACACCTTGACTTCCATCCCCTTTGTCCTGGATGCCCCCGTCCTTTTTTTGTCCACCCTCTTGCCTTTTGTGCCAAAGTGACACAGACTGATGAGGATTATTTCCAGTGCTTCCTCAGGGACAGGGGGGTTTCCCTGCTGCCCTTGTTCAGGGACAATAGAGCCATTAAGGGTCCTCCCATGGCGAGGGGAGCGGGGCATACCTGGCCCCCAATGTGGGAATGGCCACTGCCCCTGACAGCCATTAGCATCTGAATGAGAGTGATGCCTGCAGAACAACAGGCAATTATCCCTCTGAAAAGCTTTTAAGTGGCATTAATTGCTGGCCACAGACTCGGGGCTCTCTCAGAATGAACCGTGTTGACAAACAGGATAAAATATATTGGATTTCCTGCAGGGGGAAAAATTTGTAGGAACGTGCTTCACTGAGGGCAAACTCCACTTTCATCTTCTGTCGTAACAGAGTCAGCAACACTCCACACCCAGTGAACGCGACACAGCCTGCGGTGTCCCAGGGAAGCTGGGCTGGGCTGTGGTGCCTTTGCAATGCCTGTCTGGCTCGATGGGAAGGTACCCAAGGGAAAGGGAACACCTGCTCTACGCATTGCTGGACTGGATTAGCAGCCCTTTGTCGCAGCCGGGTCTCTGAAGGCCCAGGTGTACCTTTTTGTACTGCTCAGAGATGCAAAGAAGTGGCACGGCCCTGAAACACAATCCCTTTATCTGCCATTGCTCTTTGAACGGGGTAAATATCCCTCCCTAGCCCAGGAATGGAGGTGATGTGGGAACGTTTCGCAGAGATGAGAAATATTTTATTAACGCATGTCAGTCCTTAAAAATCAACAATATTGCTAATAAATAATTACTGGCTTCTCTGTTAAATACCTGCAAGAAGGTATGAAGGGCATAGCTAGCGCTTTACTGTGATTCCCTGGAAAATCACACTCGGATATCCTTTAATTTGTAATAACTGGAATACTTTCAAGGCTGATTTGCACTCGTGTAAGGCACTTGTATTTATAGCTCCTTCCTGCAAAGTGCAAGTCACTAACCTTAAAAAAGTACTGCAGCACCATTTTTACCCCAGGAGCATCATATTCTCTTCCATGGCACATGTCACACAGTCAGTTCTTGGATTGTTCTGAGATGTCTGCTCAGCTTTCTGTGTGTCTCCAGACTCCAGGGCTGGCAGCTCAGATGGCTTTGGGTAAGACCAGTGTATGACCAGACCCTAAACTGTGCCAGGTACCACAGGTCCACTGACTCACAGCAGCTCAGAATACAATGATCTGGCTTTGAAGGTCCTAAGTTTTCCTTTCCCTACCTCTACCCCTTGGGAGAGCAGAGGGAGCAGCCTGACCAGCCCACGTTTGCACACCACATGCAGGAATTCTTGCTCACTCTCCTGCCAAAGGTGCCCCATGAAGCTGGCAGAGACAGGCCACTCCAGTGTCACTCTCAGCCAAGCAGCAGCCTGGATGCCACACTTCTGATGACATGCCAGTCTGCTTTTGGTGCCTGGCTGTCTCAAAACAAAAGACTCTTCCCAATTCCCAATGAGTTTTCCAAACATACATGATAAGCCTTCAGTAACCAAACGCCAATGCCCCCATGCACATCTCTGAGGGGTACCAACCCTCCTCTCTCTTCATGGCCAGTGGACAGGGGAGAGCATTTTTGGGTGTAATTCTCCTATCCTAAGCCTCACTACAATGTCACACAGCAAGCAAGTAGCCCCAAGAAAGGAAGGTCAAAGGTGGGATACCATCAGCACCCTGAAAATGAAGACAATCCTTACCCTGAGAAATTACTTTCTCTTGAGGGCTGGCAGATGGATGGCAATGAACGTGACTTGACAGAGCTTTAGGTCTCAAAGTTGCCTCAGGTGTGACCTCTCCAGCAGTGACCTCCTGATTTTCCAGCAACCATCCCCAACACCCACAATGAGGAACTGTTCTTTAACTATCACATTTGCCATGGAGCTGATATCCACAGAATCACAGAATGGCCTGGGTTGGGAGGGATCTCAGAGATTATCCAGTGCCACCCCCTGCCATGTGCAGGGACACCTTCCACTAGCCCAGATTGCTCCAAGCCCTGTCCAGCCTGACCTTGGACACTTCCAGGGATGGGACAGCCACAGCTTCTCTGGGAAATAACTCTTGGATCTTTGATTAGGAACATCTTCCCTTACTAGAAAAAGCAGAAAGAAACAAAATGCCCTCTCTGAAGCACTAATTTCTACTCAGAATTAAGAAACCTTTTTACAATCAGAACACCATTCATTGAAGTGAAGAGGAAGAAGAAACTTTACGTGATACTCTCTTGCATCACAAACCTAAACATGCTCTCAGTGCACTGTGGCTCAAGCACTTCTAGAGGATTTCCAATAAATTTGGGTGATTTTATGGCTCAGAGTGAAAACCATGGGAAAAACTCTGGTTTTTGCTAATTTAGACCTCCAGCTCAGCAAGCACATGTGGGTGGCCTTTTGAAGTTTGAGCAGATCTTCTGCCTGAGCAAAATGACTTAGTTCTCCCGCAGTCAGTGGCGCTTGGCCAGCCTGCACCATCTGAGGACAAGCCCTCTCACATTTATCCCAGCACAAAACTCCTACAGGAACTCAAAAATTGTTAAGGCATCTGTGGAGAAAGCTTTGAAAAAGCCTGTACAAAGTCCAGTCAACTGAAACTGCAAAGCTTTGCCTCCAGTGTGTGGCAAAGAATGGACTGCACAGTCAGAAAGCCAAAATATTAATGTAACCCCCCACAAGATGTCTGTCCAAGGAAGACAAAAAAAAAAAAAAAAGCATGGGCCCCAGCAAACAAAAGATGGACTTCATGTGCTGCTAATAATGTCCAATCATCAGGACTAGGCTAATTTCCTCTCATACTGCCAGACCCAGACCACAAATAATTAACTTAACTGCAGAAAAGATGCACTCTTTGTGTTGGTTTTGTTGTTGTTGTTTCAATAAAAGGAATGCATCGAGCTCTACAAGGCTAGTCTGGTTTGTTCCTGCTGAAGATTTGGTCTTTGCTGTTTGCTGCTAAACCAACAGGATGATTGGCAGGGAAGAAATGCCACGTGTTACCTTCCAGAAAAGGAAAACCTGAGAAATAGAACTTCTCTTGGAGGAAGGACCAGTAAGCAGGGCTGTGTGAAGCAGCACTTCATGAACCACCAAGGTGCACAAAAATGCCAAAAACCTTCCCTGAGGAGAAAGCAATGCAGTTGATATTTCACAAAATCATGGACTGATCCAGGTTAAAAGGGACTTTAAAGTCCCTCTTGCTCCATCCCCCTGACCATGAAGCACCTGCTCATGGCTGTGATTCACAAGCAAAGGGACCCCAGGAGCTACAGGGAGGTGGGACACCCTCACAGTGCACAGTTTCTGGAGGGTTAAGGGCTGATGGCAAGTGTGCCCTGCAGCTGGCTCAGGTTGGGCAGGGATAGACACACCCACCGGGAGGTTCCTGGTGGGCACCAGCAGCTGGTGGCTTGCTGGTCTCTATAACAACCCTTTAACAACCCCCTTGGTACTAACCCTTTCGAAGGGGCTTTGGTGCAAGCCATGACTCCAACAGCCATTGCCTCCAGCTCTAGGTAGACGTATTTTTCCCTCTGCCCCTTCACCTCGTGGAGGTGGCACATGGACATGTGCAGAGCCAACAGCCAGAGGGAAACAGACCCTCCAGTGGGGCTCAGCACACAGACCCATGGCAGCTGCCAACCCCCCCGATCCTGCCAGCTGGTCTCGTTTAATGGGGCAACAGGGGAGTTGCAGCAGCAGGAAGAGCGAGAGGGAAGTAGTTAAGTTGGAATTAATTTGTCACTCCATATTTAACCAACCTCAAAACTATTAAACAAATCTAATAGGAAATATCCCCCAGACTCCAAATACCTCTGTGTTGCCTGCTGGGGACCAGCCACTGTGCAGGGTTTCAGCCACCCAGCAGAGTGGTGCAGGGTCCCAAAGCCTGGTGGAGTTCACTCTGCCTTTTCCCCTAAGCCTGCAGGACAACTGATGGAGGAAGCACAGAGAGTATCCAGCATCCCAGGCTGAGGTGCTGGAGGAAGCTCGGGATGCATTGCTGTGTATTTTCCTGGCTCCTGATAGAAGAAAGCACAGAGAGTATCCAGCATTCCAGGGTGAGGTGCTGGAGGAAGCTCAGGATGCATTGCTGTGTATTTTCCTGGATCCTGCTGGAAAAAACCCTACAGAGGATGCTCAGGAGTGAGGAGCAATGATTGGCTGCTCAGGAGTCATCAGGGGGTTTTCCACCCCTCAAAAAGAAAAGATATCCCAACTTCTCACATGTTATTTGCAACTACCACTGCATATGGATTAAAGAGGGAATTGGGAGATTTAAGGCTGCAGAAGGAGTGAAATTGGATTTTATTGCCAAAAAACGCACAGACTCAGCAGCTACAACACGGAGAGAGTCCAGGGGTGAAAAGCTGGCATAAAAACAAACAAAGAGCAGCTTTTTCTAGCAAGTAGGTAAATCCAAGCCAACCCCTCTGCACGCCTTAAAACACTTGGTGACAGCACATTTCTCACTGTGGGATGCTGTGAGTTCTTGCCTCAGGTCTGAGCTCGGCTTTCCAGCATTCAGGGGCACGCTCCCCGGGGTGAAGAGAGCCAGGAGGAGCAAATACTGCAGAGAATTGAGTCCAGGGTGCTGATGGCAGCGGAGCGAACTAGGATGAATGTTGGCTAAACATCCGTGGGAGGCAGCGCGCTCGGCCGGGCTGTGCCCGGGCTGGCCGGGCTCCGAGTGCCCTCTGCCGGGGAGGGGCCGCCGGCTCTGCCGACCCTCCACCACACCCTCGGGGGTACCTATCCCGGGGTTTCTGCCCTTCTCTCTGGCTGTTCCCAGGATGGGGCCACTCCCTGACTTGGGCTGCGCCCATCTCGGGACAGGCTTTTCCCAGAATTAAAGGGTTGGCAGGAACCACAGGAGCACCTGGTACAACCACCCCGCCCCAGCAAGGTCTCCAGAGCATGTTACTCATTCAGCTTTTGAGTATCTCCAGAGAAGGAGACTCCACACCCTCTGTGGGCAGCCTGAGCCAGTGAGTGGTCACCTGCACACTAAAGAAGTTCTTCCTCATATTGGGGTGGAACATCCTGTGCATCATAGAATGGTTTGGGTTGGAACAGACCTTAAAGATCATCTTGTTCCAGACCCCTGCCATGGGCAGGGACACCTTCCACTAACCAAGTTGCTCCAAGCCCTGTCCAACCTGGCCTTGGACACTTCCAGGGATGGGGCCGCCACAGCTTCTCTGGGCAAGCTGTGCCACCTTCACAGGGAAGAGTTTCTTTCTTCTGTCCAGGTGGAACTTCCTGGGCATCAGTTTCTGCCCATTGCCTCTTGTCCCATCGCTGGGCACCTCGAGCAGAGCCTGGTCCCTCCTCTGTCCCCTCCCTGCAGACACTGCCAGACACTGATATGGTCTCCTCTCAGTCATCTCTTCTCAAGGCTGAACAGCCCCAGCTCCATCAGCCTCTCCTCGTAATAAAGATGCACCAGTCCCTTCATCATCTCTGTAACCCTCCACTGGACCAGCTCCAGGAGCTCCATGTCTCTCGTGTGCTGTGGAACCCAGAACTGGACACAGCATTCCAGGTGAGGCCTCACCAAGGCTGAGTTTAGGGGAGGATCACCTCTCTGACCTGCTGGCAACGCTCTTCCTCCTGCATCCCAGGAGCCCACCACACTTCTTGGCCACTGCTGGCTCAGTGACAGCTGTTTGTCCACCAGGACCCCCAGGTCCTTCTCTGCAGAGCTGCTCTCCAGCAGGTCACCTCCATCCTGTGCTGGTGGCTGAGGTTATCCCTCTCTGGGTGCAGGACCCTTTGCTGAATTCCAAAAGGTTCCTGTGACCATTTCTCCAGCCTGCTGAGATCCCTCAGAATGGCTGCACAGCACATGGAGGGACCAGCCACCTCTCTCAGGTTTGTGAGGCTCTTGGGGGCTTGTCCTTGGAGGTTTGGACCTGCAGCACCACAGTGAGTGGGGGGCTGAGACTGAACCCAGTGACAGCAGCTAAATGCTCTTTTACTCATTTCCTCTCCTCCAAGTGTGTCATTTGGCAGAAAGATGAATTTAAACCCAGAAAAAGAGGGCAAAACAGTAATGCTGAAATTCCAGAGAGCGTTTCATCCTTGAGAACTGATCTCCAACATCAGTTCCCTGCTCTGTGGGAGGATGAACATGCTGTTCCCACCCCAAGGAGATCACAGAGATTAGATGTCTCGATCAAGGTCACTCCTACAGCACTGGGAAAACAACCCCAGAGCTCTGGCAGTCACAGACAGAAACCTTGCAGGGCCCACTTTTATTTTCTTCCCCAGAAACCCAGAGGGATCACTTTTACATCCAAGGGCACAGGTCATATCTATGTTTTGAGCAATATTTTTAAATTAATGTCTAAAAAAATTTGAGGTAATCAAACTAACATTTAACTGGTGTTTTAGGAGTGGTTGTCCATTCCTTTGGTAGGTGACATGAATCTACCAGAGACCACCCAGGTATCCTAAAAGGCTCCATGAAGAGGAAGATTGCACTTCCAAGGAAAGTTTGAGCAAAGAGGACAGGTTACTCAGTCCAAGTGTTGCAAACTCTGTGTTATTAATTCCCCTGCACCCAGACACTCAGGAAACAGGTCAGAGCAAAGATGTTTTTGCAAGAGATTCACCCACTCCCTCCCATCATCAGGAGGTTCAGGGCCTGAACCAGCTCCTGCTGAAGTGAATGGGCAAAATTTCTGCTTTTAATGGCATGGGATCAATTCCCAGTTCTGTAGGCAAAAAGTCTAACCCAACCAGGCAGCCTTTCCCCCTGGACATTTGGGATACACACCTCTCCCTTCAGAGTGGGCAGGTTGGGTCAGGTTTCACGGGGAGGGGGGAAGAAGCTTTAATGTTTCATTCCTTTTTCTTTAAAAGATGCAAAGCTGCTACAGTTCTGTCCACACACAGCACTGGGAAATCAGTGGTGATTGTTGTTTGAAGGCAACACCAATGCAGAAAGGCCCCTGAGAGGGAGGGGGACCTCAGTCCAAGAATCCTTGTTTAACCTTTCTCAGCTACTGCATGTCAGCCCCTTTCACCAACCCCCTCCAGGAATCCCAGGCACATCTGACACCTGCTCAGCACAAAAGGCACATCTTATCTGCCATCAGCACATCCATCCCCACCATCCTTGGAGAGGGCACTCAGCAAGAGAGATCTGCAGCTGGTGGACAACTCCTCCTGCCCCAAGTGAAAGCACCCACAAGGCTGGGACATAAACTGGATGGAGAAAGTCTCAATTTCGTTCTTTTCCTGTGCACACCTCCTAAAGCACCACATCTCACCCCTTTCCTCTACCAGGGCAGAACTGCACAGCTCTTCCAGGCCAAACTGAGCCAACAGGAATTCATGAGATGATTCCTTGGTCAAACCATCTGCATGGCTTATCCCTTCAGATAGAGGTAAAGGTAGAGAAGCAGTGGCCATAAACTAAAACACAAGAAGTTGCACCTCAACATGAGGAACTTCTTCCCATGGAGGTGGCAGAGTCTGACACAGCTGCCCAGAGAGGGTGTGGAGTCTTCCTCTCTGGAGACATTCCAGACCCACCTGGATGCACTCTGGTGTCACCTGCTCCATGTCACCCTGCCTGGGTAGGGGACTTAGACTGGGAGATCTCCAGAGATCCCTTCCAACCCCAACAACTCTGTGATTCTGTGAAGAGCTGACACCCTCCCTTTACACTGAGGGATGCTTAGATTTAAACAAGAGAAACAAAACACAGCTTGTATTCACATCCCTTCTTCCCAAAGGCTCCCTCACCATCCTGCACTGCTGGACCAGCCTCAGCATCTCCAAACAGATCTCAGCCTGAACTGCCCCACAGGAATCCTCCTGGGAGAGAGGGTTTGGCACAAACACTTTTTTACCCAGCCAAAATTCTTTCGTCTTCTCACTTCTTAAGGTTAGTTTGTGGTTTGGTTTTAGCTTTTTATAATCTCATAGAAGAATAAGAAAAAAGAAAGAAAAGGGTTTATTAGGGCATCACACTCTGTATCAGTGTCTCTGTCCTAATCCTCTGACAGCCCTTGAGAGTTCAGTGTCAAGAATTCCACCCCGAGCCACAGTTTTTACTTCCCTGTGTTTTGCAGTTGAATAGCTCCATAAATTCACACAAGGAACACCACAGAAGCACACACTGCAAAAATTACATGGCAACACCACATTCATTGTGGGCTGATTCCAGCTCAGGATTTGCAGGGACCCACAATTAAAGTCTGGTCCAAGGTTGTGGTGATACATTTTTCACAGGAGGAATTCCAGAGTTCCCCAAGGGGAGAAAGACCTTTTGTGGATATAGGATTTCTCTAAGCTCTTCTGTGAGGATAAACCTCTCCACTTCATCCAGTTATTGTCAGATAAGGAAGAGCTGGAAGAGGTTTAGAAATGCTTTCCCAAAATCTGGGATTTAACCTGGAGCATGATTTCAGTTAAACAATGCAGGAACTGCCATTCGAGGAAAGAAGACAAATCCATTCTCCTACAATCGTTTCCTACAGTAAATCCTCAGGAGCCACCTTGGGAAAAGGCATAAAACAAAGCAAGAGCAAGGCAGGATTTGTGCAGCAGCTGCTGTGGGGCATCTGCACCTGAACCAGACCATTGCACCTGAACCCTTAAGCTTTAGCAGCCCCTAATCTAGTTATCTCTCTTTCATTCGCCCTTTCCTTTTTTTCTCTTCTTTTTCTCTTCTTTCCACAAGATCCAGCAACTGGGAGTTCCACAGTTTAGTTGCACAGGGAAGAAAAATTGTTTCCTTATGATTGAAACCTGCTGACTGATGATTTCCTCACAGTAAATAGTAAGAGGGGCACAATGCTTTGCTACCCACCTTTTCTACACCTTCTTCTGTGCCATTTGAAGTCTCATCTTAAACTGGAAGAGAGTTTCTACATCCTCCTCTGTATTTTCTCCACCTTTCCTAAATCCTATCCCAGTACAGAGAACAAACAGAAGGGCACAGGGTGTCTTTGCCATTGGGTGTCACAGGCACCCAGTAAGTGGAAGCATCTGAACTAAGTTGTTGGAAGCATCTGGGATCCAAGAGGAAGAGGAATCTCCCCTTCCTCCCAGTCCCACTCCACACCTGGGGCATAGGCTTAGAAAGTAAGGAGAAAGTCCAGCCTTAGAGCTTTTCACCCATGGGAGTTGGGGAAGCACAAAACAAACAACAAAACAATTATTCAGGTTATAAAATATTATTTCTCCTGGAATTTTTCTACTTGAGAGGGAGAACTGCTTGGAATTACATAAGTATGGGTGATTGAGGAAAATAGCTTTTCAACAGGAAAATAACTTCTCTGCAAATGTTTTGAAGTTGCTGTTATTGCTTAACACCTAAATTTAAACATTTTCTCTATTTTCTTTTAATTGAATTCCCTATTCTTCTGGTTTTCTGTATTGAAAGAGAGGACTCACAAAAGAATAATTTATATTTCTCTGACTGGTTCAAATCCTTTATAGCAGAAACAAACAAACAATCCAATGACTATGCTGATCTGATGAGTTGGGACTCCAAAGGCTGGACTGGGAAAAATCACAGCTTGGCCCAAACTGCTTGACCTGTCCAGCTCAGAAAACTCAAGGCTGATCTTGCTCCCAACCCACATCCTGTGATGTGTTTTCTCCTGATTTCAGAGAGAAGCAGGACTTGTGCCACTGTGTAAGGGAAAACTCATCTGGGATCTCAAAAGGTTTTAAACTTCTTAGAAAAAGAGGATTAAGACATCTGCTGGGTGCACTGGACTACCTGTGCTGGCTCTTTTTGCTCTGTGGTGGCTGTTGCAGCTTAAACCAGGCTGGGCTTCCACCCAGGTTGAGGTTTTATGGCCCACCAAAGCTCTTTCAGGCAGGAGCTTCCCTGGCACAGGGACCTCATCCTGCCCTAAGAACCCCACGGATGAACATCCAGACACAGCCCTGGAAATGCTGCACCAAGAATCCCTCCCCAGCTCCCAGCTTGCACCTCTGGGTCTGCAGAGTGTTCCTGAGCACAGGATGCTCCATGCCCACGCCATGCCCAGCCATGCCAATCTGAGAGCTGCAATTCCTGCAGCTCTGTCCTTCGGCTGTGACTCACCAGCTTTGTCTGAGTGATTCTGAGTGGGTTACAAGGTCCAACAAACACACACATTCACACCACGAAGCTCTGATTCATCACTCTGAGCGTTGGCAGCTTTGCCTTTCATGAAGAGACACAGATTTGGGGCTTTCTAATGGCACAGAGGAGAGAGGGGAAAAAAAAGATTTGTCCATCAAAGCCTGCCCCAGGCAGCACATTTAATGCTGCTCTCCAAAGAGCCTGGCAGATACTAAAGACACAAACAGTCAAAAAGAACAAATGAAAAGATCTGCTCTATGGAAAACACAAGGGCTTGGCAGCCAAATATTTAATGCCAGGCCCTCCCCTTCCTTTCTGCCTCCTCCTCTCTGTGCTGTGTTCAGCTCCCCAAAGGCCAGAGCACCTTCCAGGTCTGACACCCACCACAAACCCAAAGCAACCAGGGACAGTCCGTGTGGGTTCAAAGGCCAAGTGGGGAGCTGGTGGAGAGACATCATGAGCAAAAAGGCTTTGGGACAGCTGTGCATCTCTGTCTTTCACACCTCTGTGTGTCCCATGGAGGCTTTGCCTCCAGGAGTATCAGAGCCTGCTTTTCCCAAATCTCTGCAGGACAAACAATAGTGTAAAACCTTCCTGGGCAGAGGTGAAGGAGGACCAAGCCCTCCAGATCTCTCTGTCCATCAGAGAGCAAAACCAAGAAGCTGGAGCTTTTTGGAACAGACCTTGGGGCAAATTTCCCAAATAAAGAGACAAATGCCAGTTGTTGACATAAAAAAAAATGATTCATGGAAGTGGTGCTTTCAGGGCAGCTTTATTCTGAGGGGAGAAAAAAGAAATAACACACACTTGGTGGCAGCTGGGAGGGTTGTGCTTCAGTGGAGCAGGAATGAAACATCTGACTTTTGGAGGGACTTTTTTGTAGTATAAAGATTTTCAAGCCCTGACCAAGTAGGACTTTTCAGAGGACCCAGAGGAACATATCCAAACCCAGTACATCAGGATACCCAACACATGTATAAATGTTAGTTCAGAGGTTTCTGTAGTTTTGATCTACTTCCAAATGGAAAAGAAGGATGCAGCAATCCAGGCACAAATAACCCTCATTGCAGCTGTGCTGAGTGCTCTTCCCAGCACCCTGGAGAGGAAGGAGCATTTCTGCATGGTGACCATCTGTGCTTCCCACTGTGCGTTTGTGTGGAGAGGGGAACTCAACCAGCCTTTGTCCCTTGTCTGTCACCCAACAGCCATCCCGGACTCTCACCTGGACCAAGGGATAGGGAGGAAATGCAGCAGCAGAAAGAGGACACAGTGGGATGGAGTAAAGGCAGAAGTTGGAACATTCATGAAGGCCACCAACATTCCATTCAGCCCTGTCCCTTATTGCAGGTAAATAAAGACCTGGAGCTCCCCTTTCCAAAGCACAGCACCCCCTCTCACTGTGCCCATAAGACAGGGAAGCTTCTGTAACCCTCACCTGTAGAGGAAACTAATGTTTTAGGAAAAAGAAAGCACTTTAAAAAAAATCAAAATAGACTGAAGCTACAATTCAAGCTCTTCTCTCTGTTAATATTTAATGTTGCAGTTGGGTGGTTTTCACTGGGGGAAAAGCACTGGGATTTCTTTGCTACAGATTGACCTTGTGAAACTCAATGTGTCAGGAAAAAAAAAAAGGAGAGAGAAGGAATTTTGTTGAATATTTCAACATCTGGAGCCACTTAGTGGCAGAAAAAAGCAACTTCTTGAGAAGCACTTTTGATCTAGAGTAGTGGTTTTAAACCTTTTTCTATTTGCAGAGCCATAGAATTTGTCTCTGCATAATGAATACAAGTCCATTGACACTCATTGCTGCCATCTCAGTCAACTGTGGAGATCCCTTGGATGTTCAGGAGCAGGAGAGGCAAAGCTCTCCAGGACCACTTCAGTTCCCAGGTCAGGAATAAGGTCACTTCATTACAAGACAACCTGCAGAAATATGATCTTGACTCCCTTGACATGGCATGGCCTTTTCCTGAGGCTGAGACTGTTTTTATTTGTGGAACTCCTCAGGTCTGTGTCCCCTCAATAGTCCTGCTCAGCTCTGCCCACAGAAAATCAGAGTGTTTCTGCCTTTATGGACTGTCTCAGAGCTGCTCCATACCAGAGACTTAGTTCAGGCTGTGCACATCATCATCTCTCCTGCTTCCCAAAACCTGCTGTGCCCACATCTCCAGGTGCTTTGGGTTCTGGGCAAGTCCTGGACAGCCCAACTCTTGGTGGACCTATTTCAGGGCAAAGGAGGCCAAGCAAGGGACAGAGTTCCACAGGGATAATAAGGTTACAAGTTAATACATTTGGAGGCAGAGGATCTGGGAGTTTTTCTCCTGTTCTGGTGTTTGGACATCACATCTCTCTCACTCACACTTCAGTTTTTGGGCTTAGCTTAATTCCTCTGTACACAAGGTCAATACAGTGCCAAGAAGGAGATAAGTCTGTCCCCTGCATTCACCTCACAGTGAGAGGGGAGGGTGAATATGGTTGTAGGTTGTCCTAGGGGAGCCTTTCTTACTTTTCCTGCCTTTTTAATTGGTCAAGCATTTGTTAGCAAATCACTGGGAAATCTGCTCAAAAGACTAGTAGGAGATCACATGAAAAACAACTGCTGTGCCCAACAAAGAATAGCAAAGATCAGGTCTTTGTTCCCATTGTATTTCTCCTCAGTGCATTTGATTAGTTTGGTTAATTGAACATGTAACACACTCTATTATCATGCACCACCAAAGAGGTTTTATGACTCAAACAAATATGGCCATTATTAGCTGCTTCTGACATAACAAACAGCACTATTAGCTTTGGAGAGGCACTGTTTTATGTATGGCTTTTGGGGAAATTGGCTGCTTAATCACTTTTTTTCTGTAAAAAGACTCTTTCCGTGGCTGCCTCTGGGTGTTCAGTGCAGGACTAAGAGGGGACACGAGTCACAGCACTGTAGAAGGTCTGTGTGATACATTCCCCCTCATTTTAAGACATAAAGCTTGTTTATTCATCACAAATCCATCACAAATCACACCAAGCTCCTCCTGCAAACACACACTCCTCATAACACCACAGACCAGCTCTAACCAGGCCTGGGGTCATTTAATAAAAGACTAATGAAAACTCATTTTCATCTCATCAGTCCACTCAAATACCTCCAAGGGGTGTCAGAGGATGGTGCCAGACTCTTTTTCAGTGTTAGCAAGAGAATAAGGAGCAATGGTCATAAACTAAAATACAAGTTCCACTTCAACATGAGGAAGAACTTCCCATGGAGGTGGCAGAGCCTGGACCAGCTGCCCAGGGAGGGTGTGGATTCTCCCTCTCTGGAGACATTCCAGACTCACCTGGACAAGTGTCTGTGTCACCTGCTCCAGCTGACCCTGCTTGGGCAGGGGATTGGACTGGAGGATCTCCAGAGATCTCTTCCAACTCTAATGATTCTGTGGTTCATTAACATGAACACAACTAAGCCCCTGTGACACCTCTGTGTGTACTGCACAGCCTTAGGTTCACTCACCCCTTGCCTCTCCCCATGAGAACTGCTCTGGTTTCCAAGGCAGTGGGGACTTGTTTGTAGAAAATTCTGCTGGTTTTTCAGTTAAAATTGTGCTGGGATGTGCATGGTCCTACTGGGACAAGGGACAAGCACTGACTCTACATCCTCCCACCCTTCTCTGAGCCTCTGCTGTCCACATCTTAGTCCTTGCTGGTGATCAAGGAGGACCAAGATAAAGTTCTGCTGTGTTGGCACAGGAAGGCACAGAGACATCAGCTCTGCTGCTGGGGTGGCACTACCCACCCTGGGGAGGAGAAAATCCTGCCCCAACCACACCACACGGAGGGGTTTGTCATAACATTGCCAGGTACATTGATAGCAGGAGGGGAAAATCCTACATATTCACCATGAAAGGCACTTCAAAAACAATAATAAATTATATATATATATACATACATATATATATATACATATACATAAATATAGATAAATAAAATATATATTATATATACATAAATATAGATAAATAAAATATATATTATATATATTTAGATATATTTATGTATTTATAATTATATATATTTATATATAAAAATAAACATCTTTTCTTCCATTTTTCCCAATGTTTCAGTGCTAGTTAGAGGTGCTAACCAAAAACCCTAAAAGCTGAAAAACTCTGTATTTTCTTAAACCCAACAAATCTGAAATTCTTACACATTTCTTTTAAGCTACATTTCTCCTCTTTGGCTTGGGTCTGTGGTATGTGTAAGAGTTGGCCTTATTTGCCATCAGCTCTTATTTTTATTTGGAAAATGTGATCATAAAACCTGAACTTTTCATAGGAAATGATGAGTTTCAACACCTTTCTTGCTAAATGATTCTTTGGCTTTTTTTTTTTTTTTTAAACAGAAATCCACTGTTTCAACTCACATATTTTGGTTAAAATAGCTCAAAGCATTCAGCTTGAAAATGTTTTGCAATTGATTAAAAAGAAAGGATTTGTTTTCAGATGTCCTGGATTGGGATTTTGAACTTCCCACCCAGCTTTAGAACATTTTTTGTTTAGTGTCAAACATTCCTGTAAGAGGTCAGGTCATTCCTCTCTAGTCTGTTCACACCAAGGGACATGAGTAAAATATAATGGCACACACATGAGGAATATTAAATATTTCTTATGGCTTTACCTTCTATAAGTTTGTTAATGACCTATAAATTGCAGAACACAAATGTAGGACAACATTCTATGGTGTTATTTATGTGTATGTGAATGGGGAGATGTTTAATGGTTTAATGACCTCCCGCACTCTGAAATTCAGAGCTGGTGGAATAACAGACTCTGAAGGAATATCTGCACCTTCAGAGCCTCACTGAACTCCTCAAGTACAGATCCAGAGGAGGCTGCTTGGGGATAAAGATGTAATAAATTAAATAATTTATTTAATGTAATATATATATATATATTGTAATATATCATGTAATAAATTAATACAGAGCACAGGATTATTCTCTATTTCCCAATTGTGAATGTGGTTGATGTTTTCACACCCCTGACTGCAGAAGTTCCAGTCCATATTCCTAATTTTGCTTCTTAAGCAGCTAAATCTGTTTCACAGTATTTTCTAGGCAGAGGAAGATTTTCCACACAGAGAGTTCCCCTGGCAGCTTTTCAAATGTTGTACAAAACCCTTCCCTTTCTACATTTGGCCCCACAACTAGGATTTACCATGGGGAGTAAACTCACTAAGAAATAACAACTTCCATCCTTATTTGCCAAGATTTTGATCTGTTCATACCATCCTGTTTTCCCAGGTTACCTGATCTCAGACAGACTTTTCAGCTGCTGATGCACAAAAGCTGAGGACTATCAGACAGCTTAATAACAGTGTGAGGACCTGCTCTAAATGCTGAAATGCAGGGCAAGAAATGCCTGCTATCCTTGTAGCAATGCTGATTGATCACCCCCAAACATTAAAAATCCCTTGTGGATGCTGGTGAGTTTTGTGGATGGGACTCCTCATGTTCTTAATTAAAGGACTCTTGGTTTGACTGGCTCAAGGTCAGACAAAATGCAGGACAGGGATTATAAAGAGGGTGGCAGCAGCTATTTCTCAAGAAAAGAATGGATCTAGTGGAAGCACAATTTACAGAGGTACTTGAGAACCAAGGATATAAGCCAGCCCTGGCATGGAAACTAGTTATATCTACTCTAAAGACACTGAGACTGTATAATGTTATTTAAATAGCAGCTTTAAAAGTCCAGTTCTAGACTTTCTGTAATCTGATTCTTTATTCTGGTCACCACCAAGTTGATTGCACTTCCCCCCCCCCCCCCAGCTGATAATTCTCACAAATGTATGATGACAGTTTTGAGGAACTTTCCCTTATTTCCATCAGCATCTTTTGGAAATGAAGGTGCTCAACACCGTCCTAGAACAGGCTGATCACATCAGCTCCAGGGTGATGACACAGAGGGTGTTCACTCACCTGAAAGGTCTTGCTCAAGGGATGTACATTAAGAGCCAGTTCCCTCTGGGATCATTTTCTTGTAAAGGGAGACAAGAACGTTCAGAGAGCAACTCAAACCCAAGGATAGACAGGAATTTGGGGGGAACAATCTCCATCTGAGACCTTTCCTGCAGAAAGACAGCAAGGCAGCAATGTTCTGAATTAGGAGCTATTTATCCACCCAGGAATAAACCCAAGTGCTGGAGTCAGTCCAGTCAGGGGCACAAAGCAACACAAGGTCTGTAGGACTGAAGGGACTCGTGCTGGGGTCGTGAGCACAAAGCATCATGTGAGATTTGAACCATCTTAAAATGATCTTTTAATATTTAATTGAAACAAACTAACTGAAGCTTGTTGCAAAGGTTTCAGGAGGATGTGCCAGTTTATGTTTACAACCAGAGGAGGTCCCAGTCTGGCACTGCCATGGCTGAGCTACTTCTGCTACTGAGCAGTGGGAGAGGAGGTTTTGACCTCTTCCATGGGCTCAGGAACCACGAAACCCGGGGGACCTGGAGGTACTAATTGACAGGAAGCTCAACAGGAGCCAGCAGTGTGCCCAGGGGGCCAAGAAGGCCAAGGGGATCCTGGCCTGGATCCAAACTAGCGTGGCCAGCAGGCCCAGGGC
>JAWWEV010000044.1:11346790-11356998 GCA_035583235.1 Hafferia zeledoni | reverse complement strand
CCCAGAGGGTGGTGGGCACTGAGCAGGCTCCCCAGGGCAGTGGGCACAGCCCCAAGGCTGCCAGAGCTGCAGGAGGGATTGAATGATGCTCTGGGGCACAGGGGGTGACTCCTGGGGATGGACCTGTGCAGGGCTGAGGGTTGGACTGGGTGATCCTCGCGGGTCCCTTCCAGCTGCTCAGCACATTCTGTGATTCTATGAACACCTTCACAGAGCCGCTGCCTCCCCCAGAGCCGGCCCGGCCCCGCAGCGGCCCCGCGGGGGGTTCAGCACCACGGACAGGGCACAGAGGAGGAGCCCGGAGCGGTTCTCACACCACCAGGGCAGCATCACAAAAGTGTTTTAACAGCGCACCTCCACTAATCCAGCAACTGGGACACACCAGCACATCAAACAGCTCCAGACAGAGGACCAAGATGTGATGGGCATTTGGGCACAAAGAGACACGCTGAGAAATGGCTGAAGAAAGGATTTTGGTAGAGGTGGGTTATACCAACAGGTTACCAGTCATTCAACTGAAGCAGCAAAGTCCAACCTTGATCATTAAAATGTTTGTGTACAGTAAGGAACAAACAGCTGAGAGGCAGAAATGCCTCAATAAATCATTTTTTGGCGCTGCAAAACAGAACCATCTCACTGTGTAGAGACCAGCAGCAAAAAGATTCTAATTCCTTCCACTAACACATCCCTGAGTGCCAGCAGAGAAGTTACTTTTATCACCTATTAATTTTTGCAGTTGCTGGGCAAACAATAAAAAGGAAGGTCTGCTTGTCTTAAACAAAACACAATAAAAAGTATCCTTGAAAGGATTTTATAACTTGCTTCACCCCAAGACATATAAAGGCCCAGAAATTATGGAGTTGGATTAGAAGTGAGCAAGTCCTACTACAGTAAAACAAGGCCAGTTAAAATGTGACATCCTGATGGAGGTCAAAGACACATGAATGGTGTGTTGTTTGGGTAAGTGTCATCCTGAGGATGGACAGGCACTGTAAATTATCTGAAACACCCTCTGCTGCCAAGAGGAGCCAACGAGGTGGCAGGGCTGTATTCCCCTCTGCCCTGATGTATTTAATACAACGAATGGCAGTAACTGGTTTGACTCCACTGGGCAGGGGAAAGGTAAAATAACTCTCCAGAAGATGATAATCCAATTCCTTTGCAAAAGATATAAATCTCCATTACTGCCCCACACCTCTCTGGCAGTTTCCAATCGGCCTCTGTGTCAAAGGAACTGCTTTTATGATGGATCTGGGGCATTTATTATGACAACACGAGGCATAAACACTGCCCAGCATCAAACAGCTTGAGAGCTCTGATTTCAGGCTAAATGCAATAAGAGAAGAGAACCTTCCTACACTGGGGAAATGGAGACTGTTTTAGTAGATTATGGTGGGAGAATAATGTTTTCACTACCGAGAATTTCATTCCCCCATCTAGCCCAGAGTTCATGAGGAAAACTCTTCCAATTTCAATCACTCTGAACGTCCCTCCCTCCCTCAGAAAAATATACACCTCTTGCACATGGAGGACAGACCAGAACACAAAGGCAGTAACTACCAGCCTTCTACAGCCCCAAACTCATCTCTCATTGGGGAAGATTTCAGATGCAAGTGATGCTGGGGTCCTTCCCAGAGCCCCAAGTGTCTGGAACATGATGAAGAGGTGCCTGAAGACACACAGTGCTTACCAGGGTGGCACTATTTAATTCATGCCAGTCAGAAAGCTCCTTTGGTCTTGCTGCCAGAGGTCCCCTGTGGGGATACCTGGACTCACCTTCTTCGCCTCTCCTGCTGCTTCTCCACTCTTCAGTGATCTGGAGCTCTCCAACCAGGAGTAAGGGCATTTACACAGAAGGAGCATGACTCACTCTCCTTCCTTAAAACTAGTTCTGCTGGGTGGGGCCATGAAAAGGTCTTTCCTCTTTCAGGTGTGTTAAAGGTGTTTGTTTTTTTGGTTTTTTTTCCTGTCTCTCTCCTTATTTTCTGTATGAGTTATTTTCAGCTGCAGAAAAGGAGATCTTTTCCTCCAGAAAACTGCTCAGGGCTAAGAGACTCCTGGAGCCTCTGCTGGTTTTATCTTCTCAGGATAAAAATGAAACTCCAACTGCAAATGTCCTGAATGAATGAATGATGCAGAAGGAGGAATTGTGCATCCAAGGGCTCTTCTGTGCACAGCTGCCCTTTAAGAGAAACACCCAGCTCTGACAGGCTGTTGTGCAGAGCTCTATTTCTCCTCAGAGAGGCAAACTGCACAGAAACCTCATGGATAAAGTCCCTCTGGCACAGGAATTTGTCCTCCTGGCCCAGTTTACATGCCCAGCAGCCTCTTTCAGGCCCCTCCACCTCAGGGTTCTGCTGCACAGGCAGGAGCACTGGGGGAGCATTAGAGTCACAAATTCTGGTGCCTCTAAAGTTTCAGAGCTCTAACATCAGACTCCACCTAAAAGGGGTTTTCAGGATGGCACCTTTAGATTTAGGAGCCTGAACTCCACCTAAAACATGATTTTTTTTAACTGGGTCCAGATCCTCTACACCCCTGCACACCCAGCCCTCAGCAATAAAAACCCAATTACCTAAAACTGGAAAAAGTGATTTCAGTGAAACACAGCAAAGTGTAAAGTACAAACTCCACATTTTTGGCCCAGAGGCACCTCAATGAGTGCTTAAAGTTGCACTGGGTGGGTGATTTTCCCAACCAGCTGAATCTGAACCCTCAGCTGCTCACACCCCTGTGTGCTGTGCTGCTGGCTCTCAGCTCCTGGGCCCTGGGGAATTTGCTGCTGCATCAAATCTCTAATCAGACTCTGTTGCCCAGGGCAGTTGGGAGGTCAGAATGCAGCTCCAAGCACAGGATATCAACACAGCCAGGCTTCTGTGTTCCCCCTCCCATGCCAAATGCTATTCCCCCCCTTTTCTTCTTGCAACCAAAGGTGGAAGATGAAATGGAAAAGATGGCAGAGAAATTGAAAATTGCTAATCTGTAATTTCAGCTCGATAATTTGCTTTGGCCTTTGAGGTATTAAAATTATAACACTTTCAGACTGTATTAAAAAAGGCATCAACTCCGTGATTGACAACTTTCTTAATAACATTTTTCTTTTCAGCAGGCATTACACTGAGTTAATCTTTAAATGAAGTCAATTACTGCTTCTATCTATAAGATCAAATGCTCTCTTAATCATTCAGAGGAGAAAAAGACACCACTTACATGTACTTTCTGCCCAGGTTTGGTAACCAGTGATACAAACCAGCATGGAATAATGTCACACCTAATCACGCAGGAAGGTGTGATCAAAACCTTTGGGCTGCCTTTCTTTGTACACCAAACTCTCTATTTCCAACAGGTTTCATCAGCAAAAGACTTCACAAGTTGTACAGAGCCATCAGTTGTGTTTATGCCACAAAGGTTCCCTTTAAATTCCAAGTGACACGGGGAGGCTGCACAACCAGAGCTGTCTGAAAGGGTTTGCTCTGCTGTTGTGACAAGGAGTGCTCTCCCCAGTTTCTCTCTTTTCTCTGGGGTCTGTACCAGGCACTTGCACTAGGGCTGCTTGAAGGATTTTCCTACAGATTGTTTTTTCTTCTAAGAAAGAGTTGACTTAATGAAATTAAGACACGTTGCAAAACTGTAAATTCATTTCACTTTTTTTGATGGGAAATCACCAAAGCATTTTGTTCTGATTCAGATATTCATTTCAAAATACATTTTCTGGACTTTAATACCACAGTGAACATGAAATATAATAATTTTTTTTAAAATGTATCAAAATAAACTGTTTTGACTACACTGAAATGAAATATCACAGGTTCACCACAGAATGATTTGGGCTGGAAGGAACTTTAAAGCTCATCTCATTCCACCCTTGTCGAGGGCAGGGACACCTTCCACTAGCCCAGGTTGCTCAGAGTCCTGCCCAGCCTGGCCTTGGACACTGCCAGGGATGGAGCACATGTCAATAATGGCAAAACTCAGTAGCTCAGGAATATGTTGACTATTAAAAAAAAAAAAAATCCACAAACCCAATTCCCCCCCAAAAAAAGCCCCCCAACTGATTGAACAAAATTCCAGTTTTTCATCCTAATTTTGCTCAAAATAAAGTCCTGCTGTCCCACAGGAAGCTGCTTGGCCTATGCTGAGGTGCTCTGAGAGGGCTCTGAGCAGCACCAGTCTGGGAAGGCGTCAAACCTCAACCCCTCAATCCCTGACTGAGGGCTCAAACCACCAGGCATTTACATGCTGAGCCCAAGAGGCAACACCACTAATTCACCTTTCCAAGGCAGCTGAATGGAGGTGAATCTCTTAGAAACCCACTGTCAAGCAGCTCTGAGGCACAGGGAGGGCTTCTGAGACCTTCCACTGAGCACGTGCCTTTTCTAGGATTAGTTTATTAGTTGTAACTGAGAGAACAACCAAACACAACATCCTTCCCTGAGGGAAAAGGAAAGGCAGGGAAAAGCAGGGCAAAGCAAAGCCTTAATTTGCAGTGATTAGTCTTTTCCCACACTGCCAACCTTCTAAGATGCCTCCAAAGAGGCCACCACCCCTCCCCAAAGGCACCCAAAGCAGAGCTGAGCAGGCAGCATCCCCTCACCCCCAGTGCCTGCTGTCGATGCTGGAGGTGAAGGAGATCTGCAGCCATATCAGTTTGCAAGGAGACCTTTGGAGCAGCCTCTGCACAGCTTTGTTTGACCTTCCAGTAATGGCATCTGATGGGGATCTGCCAGGGCAGCACCTGGCACTGAGGGAGCCCACATAAGCCATTGCCTTCCCTGCTGTCTCAGTGGGGTTTGGAGCAGGTGCCTCTCACCATGTTCCCACAGGCTCCTGCCTGGCCCCAGCCTGTCTGAGGACAGGCCAGAGCAGCTGTCCAGTCTCAGGGGAGGGCCTGGACATCTGAGTGCACAGCCACATGTCACCAGGAAGGACAAACACCACCATTGCCTCCCTCTAATCTGGGATAATTCCCTCTTAGAAACATGATCAGCCTTGTCTACCCCTGGCATCAAGACCCTGTGTAAACCCAGGTGGGGAAGGCCACATTTTCCCTGTCTTTGCTAAATTATGACGGGGTGCTGCATGTTTTCTTTTCTTCTGAGCAGTCAGGCTGGTAAGAAAACAGATGACAGAAATCCACCAAACATTCCAGACCGTTGTGTTTTCCCAGCACCTCACTTGAAGAACCTGGAAAGCATCTGAGCACCTGGTGTGACATTTGTGCATGCAAATGTTGTGTCCTGAGCAGAAATATGGACATGAGAGAAGAAAAGCTTGAAGAGAGTATTTCTCACTCACATCCGCCTCTGTGGGTACTATTTGGAATTTATTATTTGGAATTTTGAGGCTGATAAGAGAGGACAAGAGAAGACAGACAGATGTAAAGTCAAAATTCAACCTCCCTTGGAACTGTGAGAAGGTGATAGAAAGTTGTTTAGTGTATAAAACATGAAATGTTATTTGTAGGCACACAACACTTTTTTAAGAGACAGTTATCCAACTGCTGCACTAGAGCCATGGGATGGAGTTAACACTCAAGAATTATGATGCTTTTAATAGATTATGTGTAAAATACCTCCTTTAGTCTAACCACAAGCCAGGGAATGATGGAGGAATCAATAGGAAAGATCTTGATGTTTTATAAAGAAGGTCAAATTACACAACCCCAGTGGGCTCTTCGGCTTCAAATTCTGTTTGAAAATGGAAAAGGGTGAACATGAGTAGCCATCACAGAGGGAAACAGAGCACTTGCCCTACTTTTGCCTCTGCAAATGCAAAGAACTTAAAAAAAAAATAAAATCAGCTAGTGCACCATTTGTACTAGTCACATAAATATCACTCCCTTTAGGAGTCAAATAAGCTGTGGTGGAAGAGCTCAATTCATCTAAAGTAAAAAGCACGTCCAGTGTCAAGATCTGAGTCCATCAAGCTACTCTCCTGTGATGGGTTGGAAAGAGAGTGCATGTTCAGAAGTGAAGGCAGGAGAAACCCAAGTTCTGTGTTTCAGTTGTGAAATCCAGAACGAAGTAATATCACAAAGGAAGTTTTCAGGACACAGACTGGGCTGTGTATTCCAAATGTTACAGTAGTTTGGCTCCACTCCATGGTTTCTCCTCCACATTCTGACCAACATTTTTAAAAATAAGAAAAACCCAAAAGGTAAATGGTGCTTTTCAAGCAAGAAGCTTCTGTAGCTGCTGACTTATGTTATTTGATGGCTGGGGAGGAGGAGTCCAATCATGGAGCTGAGTGTTGTCCTTGGAAATGTCTCTGCTGAGTTATTTTGAGAATGCTCAATGAAAGAAATGAAAGCAGGCAGCATTCCTTCTGCACCTCTGAGCTTTGACCCCAAGACTGTGAATGTCTGTCACTGCAGAGCTACAGAGATCTTGGTTGGAAGGTTTTTGGTCCAAATTCCCTCGTCAAAGCAAAACTAATGTCCACAGCAGAGCAGGTCAGCCATGGCCTCATGCAGCCAGACCTTGGGGTCAAACAGATTCAGGTCTTCAAGGGTGGACAGACACTTCCCTGAGTGCCTCTCCCAGCCTGCAATATCAACTTAATTTTTATTTGATTGGATATTCTCCAAATGTCCATTCTGAATCACATTTTGGCATTACCCCTTATCACATCATTTCCCACTACAAGAAGAAGCATCACTTGGCTTCAACATCCTTAACACAGCCTTGCAGTAGTTGCAGACAATTGTCCCTCAGGAGCTGCCAGTAGATCACTGGTGTACAACCTGCACTGGTAGTCCTGGCTCTCCAGTTGTTCACAATGCCTACAATACCAAAATTCCCTCCTGACATACCAGAATTTACTTTCTTGGTGAGAGAAATACAGTGATGATCCACATGCCACTATTGCAGGCAGGATATGGATGGATTTGGGTCCCAGTGTGCCAGAAGTCATGTCACCCTTGGGGATGGTCCTGTGCAGGGCTAAAAGCTGGACTCAATGATCCTCATGGATCTCTTCCAGCTCTGTGGTTCTGTGAAGTCACTCTGTGCTGTATGAGCCTCTGAAATCACTGCCCTGCTTTGGACAGCAGGAGCAGATACAGCTGCTCCACAGCAAAGATGTCTGGGATCCCAGGAAACTGGAACCTGGGGCTGCAACAGGCTGTCTCCCATGCCACCTCTGGTACAATCAAGATTTTCATCTTCCTGAGTCACAGAAACTCAGAATGGTTTGGGTTGGAAAGGACCTTTAAAATCATCATCTGCTTCCACCCCCTGCCATGGACAAGGACACCTTCCACTATCCCAGGTTGCTCCAAGCCCTGTCCAACCTGGCCTTGGACACTTCCAGGGATGGGGCACAAGGGGAGGTGAGGTCTCTGTACCAAATATCTCTGCAACAGAAACCACTGCAACGACCCACAGGGGTGGATCTTGTTTCCCCTCCCTTCTCCAAATCACCTTTCCAGTGACCTGATCTATCAATGCCCTCCTTCTTTTCACATCCCTCCCTTTACATTCTTCCCATATGATCATATATTCCTTTACCTGCCCTCTGCACAGCATCTTCCTCACATCAAGTAGCCTTCCTGCACTAATATATTTTTGGGGAGCAAAGGAGTTGTCCTGCCTGAAAGATGGCAGTAAAAAAAAAAAAAGAAATAAAAAATCAGGATCCCATGAAGTTATCAACATCAACAAAGTGAAGAGCTAAAAACCAGCAGCAATTTCCAGCCTCCTCCTGTGGTGCTCATTATGTATTCACTGCACAGCAAATTTCACAAACTTTCTTTCAAATGGACCTGTTTAAATGTATAAAATGTGTAGCAGATTAGGTGATTCTGTAACCAGGCTCCCAATGGGACTGACTTAAGTGGAAACAGCTCTTTAGAGGAACATCCTGAAATTTGTTTTGACTTATCTCCTGAGCTGTCTAGAGATTTAAATCGTCACTCAGATGTGGTCTCCTAACTGTGCCTGCAGCTTAAAATAGCACAGGAAATGGGTTTCTAAAAGGCTGTTAAATAACACAAATGCTGGAGAGAAACAAAAAAAAAAGTTAATTTTTCTATTCCTCTCCAAATGGGGAAAAATGTTATTGACCTGTTCAAGCTCAAAAGAAATTTAAAGTTAGAGTTTAAAGAACTTGTTGTTTGAGCAGATTGCATTACCCAAATTGTCTCCTGTGGGAGATTTGATCACTTACTGCCTTTTCTAAGAGCTGTTCCTTTTCCAGTGCGTGCTCATGTCACCCCCTTTGAAACTGCAATAGAATAATTAATCCCATTCCCAAAAAGTTCTGTTTCCCAGAAAATTGGGCTTCTGGACAGCAACAAATCTTAGCAAGAAAATGGAGGATTTATTTTTTTGCTTTAAAGTGCTTTCTTTAAAAAAAATTGAATGCTCCTGACTGAAAATAAGGCTCAATTTTCACCCTAAAGCCTAAAGATTTCTCTTCTGAAATGCAACTATGTTGGTTCATAAAAGGAAACATTCATGTGCTGGGCTAATTCTGGGGTCATGTTGTGCCTTAAAATGTGCTTTGGTGTCGAGGAGTTCCCCCACCAAAAGACTGCCATGCAGGAGATGGGAGGTGAAGTTCAAACTCCACTTGGTCTCTGAAGAAGAAAGAGTATGAGGCAGCTGGGACATCCTTCCCAAAGCACCACAGGAGCCCAAAGTGTTTGCAGGAAAAGTGGAGATGGTGGATTTTCTTGCCAAACCTGACTATTGCAAATAACCAGAATATTGAGCAAAATCCAGGGGGGAAAGAGGCACCTGAAGAAGGGTCACTTAAGTCTAGTCAAGGTCATTTTCCTTTCAGTCATGTTAGGTTGGTGATACTGCTTTTTCCTAACTTTAATCTTCTCTGTCCCCTTGGACACCACTTCTTCAGGCTGAGTGTCCTGGGCATGCCCCAGGGGTCTCCTGCCCTTGAGATGCTCCCCATAGACTTGAAGAGATACCTGGTTGGGGCAATCAACCTGAAAACTCTTTACCCACTTCAGCAAAATATTTATTGGGGTCAAACTGGTAGAAGTAGAGCAATGTTGTGAATATTGACTCCATGAAATACCTCAGTGAGGAATGGATTGTAGCAGACCAGCTCCAAAGGGTCAAAGCTCTACATGAACCTCCCACAGAGGTACGAGAGGCACAGCTTCTCCTGGAGATCCTCTGACAAGCTGGAAGAAAGACACCAAGGCTGGATCTTGCATCTTCAACCCCTTTAGCCTCAGATTCCTCTGCCTTCTCTTCCCTGATGTTTCTACTGACTCTTAATGCCATGCCCAAAGCAACTCCTTCAGAGTTCAGTAGTGCAGTGTGGACACTGCCCATGTGTTCTTGGAGGAAACACTGATGCTCCCATAGCCTTTGTGTAGAGAAATAATTCAGAGAAGATTTTAGCTCCCTGACCCCACCCTGTGCACTGAACAGGTCCCAGATGAACACACTTCCCATCACATTAAGCATCTGTGTGCCCTGTGGCCAAGGTGACACTGGACAGTCCCTTGTCTCATGAGGACCCTCAGAAGCTTTTCCCTGGCACTCAGAGTCCTGTTGTTGATGCCACATCATCTCCCATCTCCCACAGACCCCTCCCAGCAGCCACCTCCTTCAGGCAGAGGCCACACCTACCCAAGGGTCAGCACAGGGCCTCCCAAAAGCTGGTGGTGTCAGATCAAGAGCTGTGACAAGGACAAATAACATGAAGAAGGTCTTCAAACCACCTGAGCAATGTAGTGCCTGTTACTGGTTTTCAAACAAGGCTGAACCATACCAGGTGATTTTCAACTGATACAACTTTAGTCATCATTGATAGGACAAGAACACGTGGCTTCAAGCTGAGCCAGAGGAGGTTCAGGTTGGACATCAGGAGGAATTTCTTCATGGAAATCTGGAGGAAGGAAAAATGCCATCTTACTTAACTTGAAAACCATCTGAGCTGGTCAAGTGTCCACTTAACACACCCCTTCTGCCTGCCTCTGCCTCAGTGGTGTTATGCAGGCTGCAGGACCCCCAATATCTCAGCAGTCACCCTTTGGGGGGCTGGATTTGCCTCCTAGAATCACAGAATAATAGAATTGATTGGGTTGGAAAAGACCTCCGAGATCATTGAGTCCAACCCTTGGTCCATCTCTAGTCCCTATACCATGACACTCAGTGCCATGTCCAATCTGCGTTTAAAAATCTCCAGGGATGGGGAATCCACCCCCTCTCTGGGCAGCCCATTCCAATGCCTGAGCA
>JAWWEV010000044.1:11325978-11338406 GCA_035583235.1 Hafferia zeledoni | reverse complement strand
GTGTGGAAACTCTCAGTCCCTTTCCCAAGGATTGGGTCGGCCAGGGCTGGTATTCCAAACATCTTCCTGCCCAACACCTTTCCTTTCTGCACCACTCACCCCACTGAGATGATGAGTGATCATGGAAACACAGAATGGTTGGGGTTGGAAGGGACCTTAAAGATCATCTGGTTCCACCTCTGCCATGGGCAGGGACACCTTCCACCAGCCCAGGGTGCTCCAAGCCCTGTCCAACCTGGCCTTGGACACTCTCAGGGATGGGGCAGCCACAGCTTCTCTGGGTACCTGTGCCAGGGCTTGACCACCTTCACAGCCAAGGATTTTTTCCAAATATCCAATCCAAGTCTGCCCTCCTTCACCTTAAGGCCATTCCTCCTCATCCAATCACTCCATGCCCTTGTGAGAAGTCCCCCTCCAGCTCTCTTGTAAGCCCCCATGGACCAGGTTTCTCCACCCTGAGTAAAATGAAGTTTCACCAGCTCAGTTCAGAGCAGAAACCACCATCTCCCTGCCACAGGAAACTGAGAGATGAGACACTGAGGCCACTGAATTCTCTTCATCTGGACAAGCACCAGCTGCCCCCGTGGGTGCTATTCCAGGTGATCCAGATGCAGATTCCAACCCCTACAGACCCCACCTCCATCTCCCCTGCTCAGAGAGACCATGAATAGAATATTTTTTCCTTGCAAAGTGCTATAAATTTTGCTTTAGAAAGGGGAAATTAAGGCATAAGGCACATTTAGGTAATCAAGAAGCCTCCAGTGTAACAGGGAGAAGTTGAGTCTCCCACATCCCAATGGAATCACATTCCATTTATTCCTCATATACCCTTTGATGCTTTCTTATGAGTTTGCTTTTCCCTCCCTTCTCCCTTCTTTTTTCCTTCTCCTTTTTAAGACATTCCTCTAATATTTTCCTGGCTGCTTGAAATTTATGAAGGCCTCTCAATGTTGTAAAAGCTTTGAGGAGTGGACTGGGAACTGTTCCATGCATGTTCCCAGACAATAGAAGGAAATGCAAGATATTTATCCAATCTGGCCATAATATTCCACCTTGAAAATACCATTTCCCCTGTAAAACTGCAGCCTGGGCTCCCAGTGCTGCCAGATGACATGGAGAGGAGGTTAAGTTATTGATGTTTATTAAAGGAAAGTTTCAGATTGGTGCTGGTTAAGATTCATCTGGAAGCAACAAAAGAACATGATGGAGATAAATCTGCCCATCACACAAGTCACCAACGGAATTTATTTTAAGACTTAACACCCCCACATTACACTCAGACTCTGTTCCTCAAAGCAAAGAGGATTCTTATTTGCTTTCTGACCTCCTGTAAAGTGGACTAAGCAGTAAATTCTTGTGTCATATAAATTTGCCATATCTAATCTGGGGAGAGCTTCCCCTTCCCCTGGAGATTCTGCATCGGGTCTGAGCCCACCAGACCTCACGTGGGGGCAGGTGGCACGAGCAGCTTGGCCTGACAAGTAATTATTTCCCAGCACACTGATTTTTCAGTGGATAACATCACTTGGAAACAGGCTGGATTTTACCTTATTTGGGCACTTCTGCAGAGCCAAGAGAGCAGCAGAGCTGGGGTTCCCCAGGGGGGCACACACACTCCTCTTTATTAAAACCCCAGAGAAGTTGCCACATTAACAACTGTCATCAGTCCATGAACTTCTGCTCTTTCCTCACAGTGGAGCTGGTGGCAAAATCTCACTTTGGAGGGTGGCCCAAGCAGCCCTAAATGTGGATGATCAAGTGACCTCCAGATTGCACCAGGGATGACCAAGGTGTATTTGGCACATGTGGGACCTCAGGTTTCATGGGGAATCCTCACTATTGGTAGGAAACATCCATGGACAGGCCAACCCATGATCCAGGACAGGCTGTCCATGCTGTGTGAAGCACAAGGAGGGTTGAAGATGGTCTTTTGCTCCATGGTGGTTTGCAGCAAGTTGCAGTGTGTGAATAAGCTGAAAATCAAGTGAGGAAGGGAAATGGAATGGCTGCTCAAGGAGAGGAGAGGCAGATGCTTTAACCAAAGCTTGTCTTCAAAACTTTGGTGTTGAAAAAGGCCACCCTAAAGAGCAGCATTGTGGAGAGTGAATCTGCTCAGTCAGAAGTGTCATTAATTTGAAACAAGATACTCAGGTTAAGGATTTTCCATTACAAAAATGTCATAACCTTTTGTGAAAGTGAGAAGAGGGATTTATTGGCCCACTTTAAATGACAGCAGTGCTCAGGGAAGCTCTGCAGCCCAGCCATGGCCAAACACTGAGCACTCCCAGCGCCACAGCAGACAAAAATCTCCAAAGCACCCAAGCAGAGCACTTAGAGGACCACAAGAAAGAGATGATATCGGGATGTGGATCAAAAATCCAGATGTAACGATTCCTGGAGCCTTCATAAGCACAGAGGGGTCTGAAGATGCTGAGTTCAGGATGTGGGGAAGAGGAGGAGATGTGTTTGGCATCACTCCATCTCCTCCTAATTGCTATTTATAATATTCTGCACCTGCAGGACGAGGTGATTGATTAACATGCTTCATAAATCTCAGGCAGTTGAAGAGCTACGACGTGGTTACAATTTTCTTCATAAAGTTCTAACCATGACAAATGAAACGGGTTTCCAAGGGAACTCAGGAGTTTCCACAAACACAGTTGATTTGGTTGAATTCTTTTTCTAATGAAAACTTTCAAAATGAAGTAAAATGATAAATGTTCATTTTGAAAGGCGTCATGTTGGGTTTGTTCTCCAAATCTGGAAGAGCTTTGGCTTTTCAATCCTTTCTCGCCTCTTTTTCTTCCCCTTTAAAGTTTTCTCTCTTTCAAAGTATGGAAAAAACCCAAACCATGGAACTGTTTCCCCTATATTTTTTCCCTTCTTCACTTCTCATATTTTTGCAAATAGAATATAAAATTAAACCCAAGCCAAAAGCAAATAGAAAGGACTCTAAACAAGACTTTTACAAAACCTGTCTTTCATGGGATAAATAATCAAACTCATCATTTCTTTCAAGTATTTCACTTAAAATAAATGGCATTTCCCAAACAGACCTACTTTCTGTGCTTACTCATTATGTGACACTGGAGCTCAAAGGGAACTGAGAGGATGGACATGACTGTAACCACCTTAAATAGGGAGATAATCAAGATACAGAAATTGTTGCTGGGTGGGGGATTCCCCCCATTCTGGTGGAAAAGGTGCAACATAGAGGTGACTACTCGACACAGGACTCCTGGTGATATAAATGAGATGGTTGTACCCTGGTGGCTCAGAAATAAACACATCCCTTTTAGTAAATGAATCCCATCTCTACTACAAGAACTCAGTGATAAGGCAGGAATATTAAATAACAGATACCAACTACAAGTCTAGTAAGAGTTTGGGCAGTAGACATTATTAAAACAAACAGTCCAAATGCAAAGACAGCCAAACCAAAGTATTCTCCACACTATCTCCATGTTCCAGAGACCTTTGTCCAGCAGGACTTTTGGCTGTGCCCAACTATGTCTAGAGGATTTTTTCTTAACATGAAAAATCTGTTCTACAAAAAAAATTAATAATAAAAGCTCTCCCTTTTTTCCCTCACCATGAAAGTGTTTCCCTGAAGACAAATATTTCAGTTGCTCATATTTAAGGGTCCCAAAGAAGCTGTAGTTTAATAATAAATAATATGTCTTATAACTCAATATTAGCTTTATCCTTGCAGGAGACTTTCAACAGTGCAAACCAGCTGCTCCTGAGGCAACACATCCCACATCTGGATGGCAGAGACAATCCAGGCTGCATCCATCCCTCATCCCATCCCCAGAAAGAGCCACCTTCCCCACTCCCTCTCCCCTCTCCAATGCTTTGCCTACTTTGTTGCACCTCTCTCACCACAGAGACACTTTCATCATCATATCAGAAAACACCAGTTGCCATTTGCCCCCTAATATTTCCAAGCAGATGAGTGGGTGCAGCTTGGCAGGGAACTTCCCTTTGGGATCAAATTGGCCCCATCTGAGTGTCCCTTATGGAAAGAATGAAGCCAACACTGAAATATTCTCTGTGCACTCTGAGATTTTCCCTCCCTTTCCCTTTTTATGGGTGCAATTGTGCAATCAATGGTATTTTTATGTAGCTCTACAAAGGCTCTGTGCCCACATCAGAGCTTTAACACTTTGTTGCTGGTGCCCACATTGTCCCACAGCTCAGTATGAAAGGAAGATGATAATCCCAAGCAACAGGGGCTAAAAGGAAGTTGTGAGAGGCCAGTTCAGCCCAGAAAGGCTCCACCAGGGAAGCAAAGCCCTGGTTTGCTACCCTGGATCCTAAGGGAGGGTGTCCAGTGCTCCCAGTGCAGAGAGCAGATCAGTCCCAAATCCTGCCTGTGGGCATCACTGCCACACAGCAAACAGGGGGATTGATGAACAGCCCCTGTGCCTGGGCAGAGGATCATCTATTCCATGCCAACTCACTGCCTGGGCATCACCCAAGAACATGGTCCTGGAGACAGGAAGGGCATGGTGAAAGCTCTAAAGAAAAATACAGAAAAATATTATTTTTCCCCCCTCTGCTCCAGGGGGAACATTGATTTTATTCCCTGCTCTGAAGCACCTCATGCTTTTTCCTTCTGCACATAAATTGAATGAGAATTCTCAACCGAAATGGAAACATTATTCGGGAGTAATTTCTTCTTTTATTATTATTATTATTATTTGTGGCCAACTCCACAGGCTTTGCTATTTCAGGCAGGCAAAGCTCTTTTCTCCAGCATCTGAGGCTGCAACCTTTCCCTGACCTCCTGCTCTGAGGGTTAACATGAGGTTAAGGCTGGAAAAGCAAATCAAAGCCCAACTGACAGCAGTTACCTGTTCCGGTTTGTGTTGCTGTAGGAGCCTCGGGCCCACATGCCTGACCGGCTGCCATGTGCCCCCAGGGGGCTATGAAGTAATAATGTCTCTTTATTTCCTGCCTGGGAGCACATTTCAACTCGTGCTTTTAAAAACAAGCAAATAAATTTCTCTCTTTCAAGCTCTCATTGGGAACAGAGAAAATGAGACGTGGAGATGATGATAAACTTAATCGCTGGACTCTTTTAATATGTGGAATTTCCTCTCAAGTAACTGGGTTGAATATCTGCCAGACAACAAAGCTCCCAACGTTTCCAATACTCAGCCAGCGTATCATGAAAGCAAATATGATGAATTGCTCTGGATTTGGTTGTTGCATGAAATGAAAGCACCAGTTGGTCATTAAACAGAAGGGTCGTGTTCTCCTCTCCTTTGCTCTCGTGGAAATGTGGTGCAAGTCTAAGGAGAGGCTGAGCTTTTGCTTGGAGGAGGGACATGAAGTTCAAGGTAGGAGCAAGCCAGTCAAAGAGGGAAATCTGATGAGATCATTCTGATCTGCCTGGGAGATATTTCCCTGGGGATGCTGTTTCTAGACGGGGTTTCTTGCCCAGGGTAACAGAGGGATGCTGTGGAAAAGAGGGATTTAGTCAGGACCTCCCGAATGCCAACACAGCACCTCTGGCAGCCAGACATCAGCTCAAGTTCCATGTCTAAATACAGCCTGAAGTGCCCTGCTTTGTGCACATTTGATGGCCTGATATCCAATCCCCAAAGAGGAATAATCAGAACCATAGGGAGCTGCTCTCCCAGCTCAGCTCCGTGCAGCAGCCCCTTGATCCAGCTGCTTTCATCTCAACCAGAGGAATTTTTCATCTCCCATTTTATGATGTCTTTTCACAATAGGTTGGGGCTGGGCAGAAGGGCTGCATGTTCTCCTTATAATGAGAACAATCAGAGTGGAGCAGTTATTAATCACCCAGTCATACGATCCATTAAAACAAATCCTTATTAACCACAAGACATATGTTTTGCTCCTGAACTCCAGAGATAATGCCTGGAAGCAGATGGAAGAGCTGCTCTCACAAATTAAATTTGATGGGGCTTTTAAAAATAAATTAAGTCTGACAGGCCTCTCCCCCTTTAATTAAGCTGCAAAGTAACTTTGAGAATGTACTTGTTGTTTGCTACAGGTGTTGCTGAGGGTTTGTGTTCTACCTTTTTCTTCACTGCTGGTTGGTTCAAACCCCATGAGCTCAATCCTCAAAGGCTGTGCAGCACCATGACCAGGGCAGCAGGGAAAGCTCTGGTGAGCCACTGCAGCTGATCTGGAATATTTGACTTCCAGCCAAATAGTTCAGTGTTTTACTGCAGTTAATGCCTCCAGACTCGATTTGCTGGCTCCAAGTCTCACCATATTTCTCCCCAGAGTAAATCAGGGTGACTGTTGTCCCTGCTCAGGAATATCTCCCTGTGCACATCCCTGGAACTCCAACTTTAAGGAATAACAACCTACTAGTGGGGGTGAGCTCCCCTCACCCAGTATCAGCACAAGCACAGGATTCATAGACTCATTAAGGTTGAAAAAGACCTTTAAGATCAAGTCCAGCCTTCAAACCAGCACCACCTCCCTTCCCTTGTTTCTGGAAATACCTTATGGTATAAATATATGTAGACCAGCACCCTGGGACTGAGGGGACCAGCTCTGCCTCACCCCAACATCCCTGGGGACCATCAGGACATCAGAGGTGACATGAGGCTTTGACAGAAATAGCTGAACTGAAACCCCTGTGGGCAAATCCAGTTGTCCACAAAGATCACGTCCATGGAAGTTGCTTCCCCAAACTCCTGCAAGCTCCATGAGCTCTTTTTAAAGAGTAGGTGAGGGTTGGATTTCACCCATGTCACTCCAGCTCCTGAGGTTATGAAAGCCATTAGAACAGTCAGTGGTACCCTTGACCAAATCTGAGGCGTCCAAGCATTAGGTATGAAATTTATGTGCCTAAATGAGTTCTAATTCAATTTTAAGCTTCCCTGTCCTGGGGAACAGAGGGGAGGTGAACATCTCTTCCATGGAGCTCCCAGAGCTATTGCATCTCCCAGTTCATTACATACACCTGGCCTGTGATATTGTGTCTAAAATGGCACTTTGGAAACCTAAGTCAGTCCTTGAGTGTCTGATCTCCTCAATCATTCAGTCTCTGCCATGCCCACAGAAAGAGTCAGGCACCTTGAGGGGTTGATTCATCCCCACAACACAACCCCCCCCTCAGCTGTTCCTTCAGCAGCACTGACCACAGAATCCTAAACAACTGCCTTAATACCAAATGCCTAATTTTTGGTAGCTAAAATCTTAGATGAAATTAATTGCTTTGCCTGTGTATTGCTCGCCAGGTGAACACAGCAGGGACCCAAACTAGTCTAAAACGTTTCTATAAAGATTCAAATCCATATTCTTAGATTGATTTTCTTTTTTTTTTATATAGCAGTTTCCCTATTTCTGCCAAGCACAACTCAGGAGGAAAGTATATTTTCACACAGAAAGGCAAGGTAAAATAATTTTGGAGAGTGTGGATTTAGGAGGCAGATTCTCTCACATACTACAGGGAAATTTAAAGTCAAGACAAGGAGAAGAAAATGCCTCAGGAACAGCGAGTGATATATGAAAGGATTTCTATGCTACTTTCATATCCTCTTTTCATCCCCAACCCTCACTAATCACCTCTTTTTCCATTACCTAAGAAACCTTTTCTGCCTTTAGAGAGTAGAACATGAATTGCTCAAGTATTTGGGAGGGCTATTTATGGAACCTACTAAAATTAGTCAAGGCAGGTTTAAATCCAAGGAATTCACCCCTCCTTTAACCCTAGCAGAGCATTCATATGCAGAGCTAACCCCGAGTAATGACATGTTTAATCAGGGGAGTTATTTGAACAGGTTTGTTCAATATGCCTGGAAGTATTTAAGGTGTGTACACAGGCATTTCTCAAGGGTGCTAAAACAGAGCTGGAACAGACAGTTATTGCAATGGAAATCTGTTTTCCCTTGCTCCCAGAAGTTCTGGAGATATTCCCCCTGTCAGCCCAGGCAGTAGCTACACATTAAAATTTGATGGAGAACTCTTCCCCTCTGTTTCTCCATTTCTAAGAATCATCTTTATTACGTGGATATAGAGTGTTTCTTCAGTGTAATGGCAACATTGTGAAGAGAGGGACTAACTCTCACTGAGGATAATGCATTAACAACCCATATCCCAGCTCAGGTGCCCTGATGTGCAAGCATTTCTGAGTGCTGAGGGAGAAGATCATGAGGTCCCACAGATGAGCAGAGGCAACCTCAGGGTCTCCAACAGTGAGAAACATCCTCCCTCGAGCATTTGTGGACACAAAGACACAGCAAAGAGAAGTTCCTTTGCTCTCTAAAGATCAACTTAACTTTAATTTTAAGCCTTCAAGGTGTTTGTGGTTTGAGAGTACCTGGGTGACCTTGTCTCAAAAAGTGCTCCACAAAAGACCTCACCAAACCACTGTCCAGGCAAACAGCAGCTGCCTGAAGGCAAAACAGCACATGAACCCAGGGAAAAACCACAGCAGGAATCTGCCCAGTGGCAGGGAAATGCTCCATGAGCCCCTCTCATGCCAGAAGGTTGCACCAGCAGCAAGGAACCATCACATCACCATAAACAGAGCCCAAAGAGCCCCAAATGGATATTGTCACTCAGAGCAGGGACTTCATCTAGCACTGGAGAACCATTTTAGTATCAAAATAGAAATGCACTTATCACTCTCCAAGTACTTTATGCCTATTTAACAAGCAACCTTCGTGCCCAGCTTCATGGCAACTCCATTTCTTTTTTCCTTTCCACATTTTGAACAAGGCCTTTCCAAACCAGAGTCCCAGAGTCAAATCTGCCCAATCAAAGGACAAGTAAATTGTTATGGGATTAGAAGGATCAAGAAGAGTTTAATTACCCTTTTTTGTCATACTTATTTAAAATAGAGAAGAATTTGGCAAGACATGTTCCTTCCTCTTAAAGTCCAAGGCCAGGTTGGATGGGACTTGGAGCAACCTGGTCTGGTGGAAGGTGACTCTGTCCATGGCAGTGGGTAGGAATGAGAGGAACTTTAAAGTCCCTTCCAACCCAAACCCTTCTGGGGTTCTATGATTCTATGAACTATTATGGTGTCAAGGCAAAGTATCTATTGGTTTTCTTACTACTGTAATGGACAATGAAGGATGTTTGTGATCTAGTAATGAGCCCACCTCTCCTCTAGAGTGTCCAGAAAATGGATAGTATCATTTAAATACAATCAGCCTTGCAATAGACCCCATGGGACCTTGGAAGCTGCACTGTCCTATATAGCTTGGGAAACTACTGTGTCTTTTTATTACCCTCAAGAGCTCCAACACTTCATCTTGAAGCTCTGCTGATTTTTCCCTGGGACTGCAATAACAAAATCACAGCTGGTTTCCATGTTTCTTATGTTGAAACTCCAGATCTCCAGGTCTGGTCTGGGTTACAGCATACACTGCTAAGTGGAAACCATGACAGGATTGAGGCTGTTACATTCCAGGACAGGAAAATTTTCCAGTGGATACAGATATAATTTCCCAGAGATATCATCTAGCTCAAAAATTCTCTGCACCTCCAAGTCCCCTTTTTAAGTCAAAACCTGTCAGGAGGGAGCTCACACAACTTTTGCTCAGTTGTTGAGACACCAATACTTTTCAGACTCAGGTATTGATGGGAGATGAAGCAAAAATTGGGGTTTTTGCAGAGCCACAGTATATGGGATGCTGTAAAGACCCAGCCCACCACACCATCACCTCTTGGCCCACTGTAACCAACAACTGCATCAGTGACCACCAAATACATCAGGTGAAATGAGTTTGTCACATTGCTGTGGGTCTGCACAACACAAAAAAAAAAAAAAAAGAGTGAGTTTGTAGCTTGAAAAACACTAAGTTTGAGAAAAAGACAGGTAAGATATGGATAAATCCTGTAGGGGATCTCTGTGCGCCATGGGCTGCAGCAATCCCTACACCCCTGTCTCCCACCATCCTTGGTGGGTGTCAATAAGAGATTCAGGCTCTTTATGAGCTGGGATGACCTTGTCCCACACACCATGCAATGGAATGGCATCTCTCAGATGCAGCCCAGACCCTTCTGCACTTCTCACAGATTTGATTTCCTCTGCACGAGCAGAGATCTGCAATGAAATGCAAAGCCAAGGTAAACTGCCCAGGCACAGGTCCTGCTGCCAAACTAAAACCAAGCCAAAACCAAGCCAAGCTCTGCAAAGAGCTGATTAACCACTGATAAAGTGCCAAGCAAGCCTGGTGATAACTATAATGTAAATCAAGTTTTTACACTCAAACTAAGCAGACCTTGGGGCTTTGGCTTGAATTTCCACACCAAAATCTCTCTCTATCAGGAATGCTGTGAATGCTGCCATGAGCTCTGGTGGCCCTGGCTGTGCTAGCAGGGATATCTGCTCCTGCTTCTCTTGGCTCTTGCTTTCCTCAGTGCCTCTCCCTGAAGAGCCTTCCAGCAGCATGTTCTCATGTCACACACTCTTCTTGTGTGTCTAACAATAAAAGCCACCATAGGAAGAGCAGGAGACAACTCCCTTTTGGTCAGCTGAAGCACTTCCACTGATGAATCCCACAGCTCCTGCTGCTGGGGCTCCCAAAGCCTGGAGGGGCAATGCCAAGAGACACATCCTTGTCACCTTCTCACTCACCAGAAGGAGCCAGTGTCTGACAAACACCAAGACATCCTCTCTGCCATTCCCTCAAATACAGCCTTCCATACCAGGCACCTGCTTTTTGCACAGAAAATAAATCCCAGGAGGCACTACCTGACTTGCCCACCCAGCTGCTCTACTCCCATCTCAGAGAAGTGTCCACAGGCCTCAGAGAATTTTTCCTTTGCTCCCACAGGAGCAGAGGGACACTTGCATGTTTTAAGGACAGAAAGGAGCACTGTGCTCTGTCTTCCTGTATCTCCAAACCTGAGAGCAATTCCTACACCAGTGTTATTCCCACCATGCAACCAAATGGTACTGAGCTGCCAACCAGGCTGATAAAATGAGATTAGGAAAGAAATGCACTACACAGGAATATTTCCCTTCTGATTTCACAGCTGAGGCAGTGCAAGCTCAGCCTCCTCCTCCTTGTCAAGGCAGGCAGAACCAGCCCCAGGAGCACAGGACTCCCACCAGTGCTGTGAGCACGTGTGAATTAGAGAATTCACAGAGTCCTGGCAGTGCTGCTCGAGGGGCCACTGCAGCTCATGAGAGAAGGACCAGAACTTGGCAATTCATCTTCAAGTCTGCTCCTGAATAGTCCCTCATTTGTACCAATTAGCCCCAGTGCTCCATTTGGGAGCATCAGAGCTCTTCTTTTAATCCATCTTTTAATCTTTGCCTATTGCTTCTTTTAAGTTTCCAGCTGGTGAGATCTTTCCTGCCCTGCTCTTTGTTCAGATTACAATAATTTGTCATTTGTGTGCAGACAGTTTCTTAACTACTCCTGTGCTAGAAATAACCTTTGAAGCAATATTGGTTCTTTTATCTCCAGGGCTCTGCAAAGCACAGAGCTATTGAATGGCAAAGTATTAAGGATGCAAAGAAACCCCCACAAGGCAACACTTTAAATATGAGCTCTCTTGCAATGGAAATGGATGGGTTGTCCAGTACAATTGCTCTAAACCAAGCCTGGGTTAGGAATAAAAACCTACTTGAAAAAGGCTCGTAGCACCACTGCTGTTTTATCACCTGTAGCCTTAATTTTAGAGGTTGGAAAAGTACTGTAATGGCTTTATTTTAATGATAATCTGGGCACATTCACTTATTCTTTTGCATTTTCTTTCTCCCAGCATACTCATTCATGGAGTCACACACTTCAAGGCCAGACAGGAGCACCACTGGGCTGAGTTGTAGCTTTAATTGCTGTATTTCAGAGGACAGGGGGAGGTAACACCATGAAACCACATCAGGTCTGCTGGCACTGTGTAGCTACTCCCAAGAGTCTCCAAAGAACTGGACCTGTGATTTTTATTCCCAGCTTTTCAAGACTACCAGCAGTCCCAAGGGATTAGATTGCAGTAACATAACTCCAGCATTTAAAAGGGTAAAACATGCAACCTGCAGAACTATAGCACAATTAGCCCTGATGTTACCACACAAGAATAGCACATGTAAGACTAGCAGGGATTTTCAAGCTCACACACAAAGAGTGCGAGTCACCATAAATCCTGGTTTTGGTGGGATTGTCAACTCAAGCTTTTTCTTTCTTTTTTTTTTTTTCTTTTTCTTTTTTTTTTTCCACCCCAGGATTACAGGCTCTCTGGGCAAGCCAACTCTGCTGAGAGTGTGCACTTGTATCTCTCAAAGGCCTTCAGTTTAGCACCGTGTGATGGCTTTATTTAAAAATAGAATCATAGAATCATAGAATTGATTGGGTTGGAAAAGACCTCCGAGATCATCGAGTCCAACCCTTGATCCAACTCCAGTCCATTTACCAGATCATGGCACTCAGTGCCACGGCCAATCTGTGTTTAAAAATCTCCAGGGATGGGGAATCCACCCC
>JAWWEV010000044.1:11298633-11316842 GCA_035583235.1 Hafferia zeledoni | reverse complement strand
GGCCCCGCTCCAGCCCCTCAATCTCTTGCCTCAACTGAGGGGCCCAGAACTGAACCCAACACTCAAGGTGTGGCCTCAGTGAAACACTGGGATTAAGATTTCATTTTGTTCTGTGTTGTATTATGTGTTTTGAGCAGTTTCTGCCAGACAGGAGCTTGTTTGTTCTCAGGACAGGTCCAGGTGATGTTATAAAGTTATATTGGTGTGACAAATACCTTTGACAGGATGATCAAAAATTTTTATGATGCAAAGTGTGCTTTAGTTTAGGAGGGGATTTTAAATTCCTTTACACTCATCCATCTAAGGAATCTTGTCTTGTGGAAGGTGTCCCTGCCCATAGCAAGGGGTTGGAACAAGATGATCTTTAAGGTCCCTTCTAACCCAAACCATTCTGGGATTCTGTGGTCCTGTAATCTGCACTGAAGCCCTTGATGTTGTCAGACACATCCAGGGAGTGAAGGAGCTTTGAACTACAAGACCTTTGCCCCTGAAAAACCACTTGATCCTGGGCACACCATGGAACAGCTTGCTGGCTCAGATTCACAAGTGCAGACATCAATTATATAGAATCATAGGCTGGAAAAGACCTCCAAGACCATCAAGTCCAACCTGTGCATGATCCCCACCTTGGCCCCCAGCCCAGAGCACTGAGTTGCCATGTCCAGTCATTCCTTGGACACCTCCAGGACTGGGGACTGCAAACCTCCCTGTGCAGCCCCTTCCAATGCCCAATCACCCTTTCTGTGAAGAAATTCCTACTGGTCTCCAACCTGAACCTCCTCTGGCACAGGTTGAGGCCCTTTTTCCATATCCTGGGGGAAGAGGTCGACCCCCACCTGGTTACAACCTCCTGTCACGTAGAACACAACTAACCCTGGAGTATTTCAAGGAATTTTTGTGGTGAAGTACTTCATCATCTTTGAACAAAACACGTTAGAACTAATAAAATATTAGTTATTATTACAGTGACAGCAAAGATCCCACCCTTGCAGGTTGGTGCATCCCTGTACACCAGCTGGTCACTGTGCTGACATTCATTCCAACCTTCTTTTGTTTTCAAATCCATACAAGTGCATGACACCTGATCCATGCTAAAATTAATCTTATATCCTTTTTGGAGAAGATCATTTCCCCAAAGCCTCCACATACCCTTACATGGCCAGAAAAATATCTCCGTGAAGCTTCAATTACGGGTGCACTGGGAGGTGCAGGAGGAGAAGGAAGGCTGGAAAAGCAGGATAGAAGAGATCAGATCATCCCAAGGCAATTCTCACACACTGCAGCCATCAGCTCTTTAGAAATGCTTAAGGAGTTAAAGCTCTTTGCTCTAATCTTTAGCCAGAAATACCCAGAGATCATGTCAGTGGTTTCCCTGGAATGTACATCCTGCTTTTGCTGTCAGCCTAACCTGGCCCACGGGATAATTCTGTGTTTTGTGTGTGCTCCAGGGACCACAGAGCCATGACCATGAGCAGTAACTGCACTGGTGTGCCCAGTTCCAACAGTGCCATGGGAGCAGCAGTGCCTCTCCAAAGCAAAGCATCCCTCAGCATCAGGAGCACTGAGCCTGGAGTTTCCATGCAGGGGTGAAGAGTTTCCTGAAGTCCAATAAACCCCATCTTTTTTCCCTCAAGAAAACAATAACTGAACATTTCTGATGTGACAGTGCCCGTGTGGGAAGCAGCAAGAGGCAGACAGGGAGGTAAACAGCAAAAAATGTGCATTTTCCCATGGAAAATTCAGAGTTTGCAAACAGGACACTTTCCTTTAGGTAATTATTCCAGAAGGAAAATATCTCCAGTGCTTACCACAGGCCTGGCACTTAAAGATACAGCTCATGGCAGCAATCACTTGTACCACCATGGCATGTTGTTGAGGTGGGTGGGATTTTTACTGCAGTTTGTTGTAGCACAAATTGTAGTGGAATAATAAAATGCCCATTGCAGAAAATGAGATCTCCCATTTGGGATCAAGCTACACCGGTATAAAACCAGAAGAGCTCACAAAAGCATAAACCTCCAGCAAGGCAGCAGAGATTTCTCCTGGTGTAGGATAGATCAGATCCTCACCCTGCTTGAAAGAACCCCTGCTATGCATTTCACAGAATAAGCTTTTCCTGCCCTCCCCACCTGTTAGAAAACATCCCTTTTGGACTTCTCTAAATGAAAACTCTCCACGTGCAATATCCAATATATACAAATAACTGCTTAACATTGACCTGGCACTGAAATTTAAGCAGAGCTCCCACGGGGTTATAAGTGGTGTTGACTTTTCCTGTGCTCTCTCTGGTCACGTTTAGATGCTGGAGGCAGAACAGCCTGAAACCTTGTGGGAATTCATTGTCCTTCCTGCCACTCCTTCCCCCTGTGCCTTTGGAAAGCTCCTGACTGGAGGCATTTGGAAGGGGCACAAGGAGGACCGACAGCCCCCTCACAGTTGTTCCAGCTGCTGGAACACACTCAGTAACCTTAGAAATGAGAGAAAACAAACCTGGGAGTCCCACAGAGCTGGTTTCAAGGTTCCCATTCATCTCAGAGCATAAAACCCACAAAACACACTTTAAGAAGCTCAGCCCCTCTCCCCTACCCCCCACCCCCCATCTGTCCTTTCGGGGCCGGATCCTGTGCAATGCTCAGCACAGCCAAGCACCAGCTCCTCTCCACAGCTCTACAAGGGGCTTGGCCTTTGGGGAGAAGGTGCTGAGCCCCCCAGAATCAGGCCCTGCCAAGAGTCAAGGGGCAGGAGTGGTAGCACTGGCAACGGGGAGACAAAAGGCAATTGTTCCCCAACAATCCGGAGGGATGGAGGAGCCCTGAAGTCCCTCCAAGCCACTTGATTTATGGCTCGCAATAATATGTGTTGGAGCAGCTCAACCCAGAGTGCTGTGCGGGTGACCTGTAAAAATAAGTCTATTAACCCTAATCAATCTCCCATTATCCACCCTCGTCCACAATTTAGCCAGCAAAGGAGTCACCAAGGCCTCTCAACTCGGTTTGAACTAATCCCATTGTCTTTCCTAATCAGGGGCCATGAAAGAGGAGCAGCTTCTTCAGCGCGAAATTATCACTCAGTGTTTAAGGAAAGTGAATTTGGGGGCGGACCAAAGCTCTTCTCTTTCATCTTTTAATGAGAAAATGGAGAACTGTTTTCCTTCTGAATTGCTGGGACTGACTGAAGCCCAGGGCTCCGGTGGGGCTGTGGGGCTGGTGGGTATCAGTTCCCAGGGCCCGTGGGGAGTTCTGGGCACAGCAGTAGGCAAAGTGCTCTGCCAAAACTTCCTGCTGCAATTAGCAAAAGCATGGACTCAAATCAAGTGCTTTATTAGGGAAGCTAATTATGAAGTTTATCAGGGCTGGGGTGCAGGTTGGCACCTCTCCCCCTGCAAAGGGGAGAGGGGACAAAGGGACCTGGTGTATCACTTGTACAGAATCGTGGTAATGGATTCAGCAGAAAATGTCACTTGAATCCAGACCAGGAAAACCAGGAACACAAAACCTCTTTCTGACTGAGGTCTTTTCTTTCCTTCCCATCCCTTCCCCCTCAAGCCTTTAAAAAAGATAAAAAAGAAGTAAAATTGGAGGTCCTATCAAACTGGCAATGACCCAAAGAGCAGTAAATCAGGAAACCCTGCCATGTTCCCTGTCAGTCTCATTCAGCAGGGCACTGCTCAGCAATCCAATTGTGCTCCGTGGTGAAACATCCACTAAATTAGTCCAGCAGCAAGTTAATTTTCTTTTGCTCTTCTACGTTAATCAAAAAGGAAAGACAAAGCTGGGGCATTATCTTGCTAGAAATGAAAACAATCTTTGCAAAATTCCCCCCATTTCAGCATGAATTAGAGCAGAAACAAACACACCACAGGGGCTCCAGCAGATTTTTCAGGATTAATTATTATATTCACAGCAGCTCAGCATTTTCTTGGAAAATGAAATTTTTCAAACCCCTCTCTCGTGTTCACACGAGCCCTTTGCCACCTCACAGTGTCCCCACGTGGCTGCAGAATGAAAATTCCTACGATTTCAGGATTTGCTTTCAAGGCACGTAATAAATCTGAAGTGACCTCAGAGCAGAGGGAGGAAGAAGAGCCTTGAGGGGAAGTGAGTGGGGACTCTGAGGGCACTTGGTGTGTTCAGCTGCACAAGAGGAGACTGAGGGGAGACCTCAGTGCAGGGACAACTTCCTGGGCANNNTCTGGGGCACAGGGGGTGACTCTTGGGGATGGGCCTGTGCAGGGCTGAGGGTTGGACTGGATGGTCCTTGTGGGTCCTTTCCAGCTCAGCACATTCCATGATTCCCAAATCTCACCACTGACAGCTGAAGGCATCTCCATAGGACTGACCAGCTGGAGCCAAGCCAGAAATCAACCACCACAGGGACATGGGACACCCTCCCTGGGGAAACCCTTACACACAGAAATACCCATGTACACCAAAGAGTTTGAAATATCAAATTTCCCAAACCAAAAGAAAGAGGGACAGACACAGCAATACTTGGTAACACCCGTTCTCTCATCAAAAGGAAAATCCTTCCTGCCCTGGACTTCAGGAGAGCAGATTTTGGCCTCTTTTGAGACCTGCTTGGTGGAGTTCCATGGGGTAGAGTCCTGGGGGGCAGAGGGACCCAAGATGCTGGCTGATATTCAGGGATCACATCCTCCTAACTCAGGAGTGGTGAGTCCCAACAAGGAGAAAATTGGGAAAAAAACCCCAGGAGGCCTCCGTGGATGGATAAGGAGCTGCTGAGAAAACTCAGAGGAAAAAAAGAAGCTTTCAGAAGGTGGACCTGAGGCAGCCTGGGAAAATACAGGCAAATTGTATTGTTAGAGACAAGAATAGGGGAGCGAAGGCCCAGTTAGAAATTAGTCTGGCCAGAGATGTCAAAGACAACAGGAAGGGATTCTACAGGTTTCCTGGCCAGGCTGGATGGGCTTTTGGGCAACTTGGTCTACTGGAAGGTGTCCCTGCCCATTGCAGGGGGTTGGAATGAGATGAGCTTTAAGGTCCCTTCCAACCCAAACCATTCTGTGATCCTGTTCTATGAGTCCATAAGCTTGAAGGGAGTCACCTGGACGTCACAAGGCACCAGAGGGCCCAGTCAGTGCAGGACTGTCTCCAGTTTGATCCCTGCATTTAGTGACAGGCCCTCAGGCAATCAGTCAGCATGAGGAATTGGGCCTGTTAATGGAGCTGTGGGGACAGGGGCTCTGCTGGAGTGGCACAAAATATCAGGTCTGGCACCCTCCTCAGCCCTTTGTACACACACACTCTGCTTTCTGGAGGTGGGGAGGTTTGGATAATTCCATCTGTGCCCATGCCATGAGCTCCTCGTAAGCCTCAGAGAGAGGAAAAAGGCCCTGACAGCCTCTTTAGAAAAAGCGTTAAAGATCCTGTGTGTTATGGATTGGGTAAGCCATTAGATTTATTTAATGAATTAAGATCCTGATGTGCTATTTACAGGGTGTCTTTGGAGACAGAGTTGTAACTCATGGCCTGCCATGGGAAATTCTCTGCACCGAGGCCTTGAGGAGGAAGTATTAATTTCTTCATGGTGTCTGTTGGGGAGGGAAATTAATGCTAAGAAGGCAGTGATAATTTGCTGCTTTACAGGACTGAATTATCACCCTGTCAGCACCGAGATGAAAACCCTGAGCCATGAACAAATATACCTTTGCACCTGAAGCCGTCTGAATTAGCCACCGTGAGCTCCCATCACTTCACACTGCTCTGTTGTTCCAGCAATTAATTTTGAAGGCTCCTGGATTTCACCTTGTCCTTCTGTTTGCTGGGCCTGCCTTCATTTGGCACTCGGATATTCCATTCTCCTTCTCCAGGCTCACAAATCACATGCAAACCTTCCTGAAATGAGAAAGTGGATCTGTTCTCTCAAAGCACAGGACCAATTTCCCAGAGTTTGGCACGTGCACGGGAGAGGTGGCTGAACCCCACAGACCAAGAAGTCATCAGCATGGAAAAATAACTGCAAGAGAAACAGCTGTCCAAAAAGCAGGAATACCATGACTTTGGATCAAATCAGTTATGCTGTATTATGAAATAGCTTTATTTAGCACTACCTGTTCTGCATTTGCTGGAGGTGGAGTCCTTGCCTGTGGTCTACCTTGCCTTGCTCCATTTCTTACTGTCCCTTTTCCCCACTGCATTTCATAGAATTATGGAATCATAGAAACAATTGGGTTGGAAAAGACCTCTGAGATCATCAAGTCCATGGGGAAAGGCATGGATTTTGCTCCAATTGCTCCCAGATGCTGAAGAAAAGGTCTTTTGTCCTGCAACCACCCTGAGGCAGAGGGATGTGGAATAAGAGATGAGGTGGTAAAGGACTCCCATTGATGAGGAGAAGATTCTAGACCCAGCAGCAATCCCTACTGGTGGGCTTGAGCAATGCCAGAAAACTTCAGGATTCTACTCTGCATTCCCAGCATGAAAAGGTGTGGATTTATTGTAGGAGCAAAGCACACCCCTCTTTCCTCCAGAAAAGGCCACAGCTGCTGTTCCTCCTGCTGAAACACATCTTGTGGGTGAGAGCTTCTTCAGCACAAGTTCTAGGCTGTGTCCAAGCTGGAGGGCAGATGCAGCTGGGACAAACTGGGCTCAGTTTTCCTCAGAGAGTGAGCTGGCAGTGAATCCACCACAGTTAAAACATCCATGTGTGTGCTCTCAGCACCCTCCCCATTCTGTACACTTGCAGATGTACAAAGAGCAATTAATTTTGCCCTTCTGTCAAGAAACACCATGTAATTAAATATCAACCCCGTGGCACAGAGACTGTGCTGGACAGGACAAGGAATCCCTACACTGATGTGCATTTACCATTTCTCAGTGTCCAGGTGCAATCCTACCAGGACAGGGGGTGTTCCAGTTGTCTCTGCTGGCCTGAGGTTGCTCCCAGGGCAGGTGAATTCCAAGGCCAAGGATGTGTATTTTGGCCAATCACACTTTCAACAGCAGAGAGACCTTTTACTTCAGCTTGCAGGGAATAAAGCCCAGGATTGTTGCTGTGCTTGTTTTCCAGGGCAGGGGGTCTTAGGACATCTCTCTGTCATTTCACCATTCTGCAAAGCCAACATTTCTGATAGAGCTGCCTAGAACTGATTAAATTCTTTCTGGTGACCTTTTTCCCATCTCCAAAAGGCTCATTCATCAAAAGTATAAATTTTACTAACCTGGGCGGGTTGCAACAAGCAGGCTGTTTAATTTTCAATTTGCAGGGTGCTTCACTCAACACATCTTCCTCTCAGATATCTCAGGTATTTCTACAGCAAACAGCTATGAAAAAATTCACTTTAAAAGGTTTTTTTGATGAGTTATTTTTTATATTTCAGGGTCTGAATTGTATGTGTCCATTTGGAATTGAAGACTTTTTCAAACTCCTGGAAATCCTTGTGTGAGGGAGGGAAAAAACCATCTCCCTCTCAACCCTAACAGCAACAAGGGGGTTTCAAAGTGACCATGGAATTGGTGGAATAGCTTCCCACTGCTCAGGATCAGGGAACAATTGCACATCAATATTTGCAGAACCCCCCAATATCCCTGGATTCCTGCAGCTCTGGGTGCGTCAGGGGTAATTATTTGTATGAAAAGAACCAGGGGGACAATGCTGTTCAGCCCCAAAATCATTGAAAGATGTCAGCGAGTTTGGCTTGGAGGGTGGTGGAGCAGGAATGTGAAAGCTGATTATCCAGTTTGGACTTCCCCTTGAGGAATTCCCATCATTCCCGTTTAGCTTTTATTTGCCAGCCTGGCTGTGCCACCAGGACACAACTCAGCCATTGATCCCTGTGCCTGGTGCCCACATATCATGAGCCATGGACAATCCTTTTCTCCTGCTGCATCCCCAAAGGGCCTTGCTTTGCCAGCTTTTATTTGCCAGCCTGGCTGTGCCACCAGGACACAACTCAGCTGTTTATCCCTGTGCCTGGTGCCCACATATCATGAGCCACGGACAATCCTTTTCTCCTGCTGCACCTCCAAAGGGCCTTGCTTTGCTGGGATTACTGCACAGAACATGCAAAACCCACACCTACAAAAATAAGCATTGCCCAAAATGCAGGGAAAAATCCCTCCTATCAGTGCTAATCCACCCTCTGCCCCATCTCTATGGAGAACCAAACAGCCATGGAAAAGAGGAGTATGTTAAATGCTGAAAACATTAATTCACAGCACAATATTACATTACTCCTTTCTGCAATTTTTAGCCTCACTCAGTAATTACTGCAGCACATAGAGAGTAGCTATCCAGGGAGGCATTTCAGTGATAGCTCAGCCCTTGTGCAGCCATTGGTAGGTTTTCTAAGAATTTCAGCAGGAACAGTGTTTATCATTACCCTCATTTCACTACAGCACAAAAGCAGTCACGGTGCTTTCATAGCTGCATCTGCAAGGCTGAAGGAAAACCCAGCTGGGGCTCAGAGGTGCAAGAAAAGCTGGATAAAGCTGTGCCACCCCTCCACCTTGGCTTTTCTGTCATTCATTCCAGCACCTCAAGACCAAGGGATTCCCAGCAGAAACTCAGAAAAAGGGAAAAAGCAGTTGCTGCTCCATAAGGTGGTCAAGGTCTGACTATCCTTCAGCCTCACATCCCATTCATCATCTCTCCCCACTCAACATTCATGATCTCTATCTGATCACCTCTCATGCTGGAAAAAATAAAGCAGCATCCAGGAGAATGAGGCAATGGTGATTGGAGGGGGTTATCTGGACAGCAAACACAACATCCATCCATCACAAAGACAGGAATAACTCCGGTGCTCCACATCATGGGGGCTGCAGGAGGAGCCTGAGGGGAGGTTTGGGGTGGCTTCAGCCCCAAACACACAATCACCTGTCCTTGCAGGTGTCAGCAGGGACCAATCCTCGGGCCTGCATCTGAGTTAGGGCTTAAATATAGAATCATGGATTTATTAAGGGTGGAAAAACCATCCAAGAGCATCAAGTCCAACCTTCGACTGAATCCAACTAAACCATATCACAAATTGCCCCAATTACTCATTTTTGATCTATGCTTTTTATCAGCTGCCTGAGCACAGACGTGTCTGTAATTCAGCAACACAATTAGTCCTTCAACTTCTGTTCTCTGTCTCACTGAAGGGTTTTGAAAGCATTTGCACTGTTGGCTGCCACAACATTCAGCAGAGTTAACCTGCTGTTCACACACCAGGATGGAGAAACCAAAGCACAGCCACAAGAGAGGTTCCCAAAGCACCTCACTCTGCAGCCCAGAGGGTCCCCCTCCAACCTTCCAGGGCCCAGCACTTCTTCAAATTCCTGAGTAAACCCTTTTCTCCAAGGCCCAGGGGTGTCCTTGAATGAAACAGCTCCCACTGAGTGAAGATTGACTGGAAAGGGTCTGAGTTCAGGGTAACAACAGCCCTGAGCATTTCTGCAACAGAATAATTCATCTCTGAGACATTTTTCCCTGTCAGAGCAAATGTAATTATGGATCTGATAGAAAGGAACAATTTTCCAAGTGGAGGAATTTGTTAAACGTGGCATCACCCACAGCAGCTCCAGACACAGCCAAGATCCCAGCCAGGACCAGGCAGCTGCCTCAACCTGGGACAAGTTGGCCAAGTTAGGAAGTCACGTGAGTCTTTCTCCATTCATTGCTGGAGATTAACAACATTAATGAATCTATGACTCCAAAAAATGCTCCAAACTGGGCCAAATCTTCAGGTGGTGTAAATCAATGTGTACAGGATAAATCACTACGCTCTTATCTGGTAACTTTAATTACCAGGGTGGGATTTCATTGGCAGAAATGAAAGGCATTTACCATGAGGTGTTTCTGAAGCCATCAACATCACCATGCATACATTGATTTTGGGCACAGATAAACAGGCCAAAACTTCTCTGCCAGATGTCTGATTGGCATTATTTTTCTATTAGATAATTACATGTTTTAGGACCCAACCCACTGCACAGCATTACAGTGATTTCCATGTCCAGATCCTTTGGGATGGAAGGACTGAGTGAAGATTCAATTAGAGCACCTCTGTGGGGCTGGGAATACTTAATGCTGATCTGCCACAGACCACTCTAATTGTCTTGTTTGTGCCAAAAAATTCACCAGTTCTGCTCATTACCACAGCAATTGCACCTTCTGCCTTCCTAAGGGAGAGAGCAGAGGGAACAGAGACATCCCAACCCATTTCATTCAGCCTGGAGCATTTGAGTTTGCAGCTTCTCTGGCTGGGGCAGAGACCACCTGATCCAAAGCACAAAAAAGAAAATGAGAATTTTTCTGGAGATGTCAAGGGGTTGACACAAGGTCCCAAGACAACAGCCCACATTAACCTGGTTTTGCATGAACTATCTGCAGTTTGAAGCTGGACAGACTCAGTTTGGCCCTTCCTTTTCCTGCATCTTGGGACTCTTTCCTTGCCAAAGCAGATGTTCATTGACAGAACTATCCAGAGGCTCTGTGAGTTTTCCTGACAACCATAAAGCCCAGGATACCCACACAGACCTCTGAGGACCTGCAATACCATCCATACTCTTCAGAAGTGCCTGGTAGCATCAAAACTAAAATAGCAATACTATTCCTGCTAATAAAAAGGCATCTAAAATTCAGATTTACCAAGAAAAGCCAAAATTAATTGCAATCTGATGATGATAATGAAGGTTTGGATTTCCACAATTCCCTGTGTTACCTTCACTGTGATACCCATCTCCAGAGCTCTCATGCACATGCCCCACTGCTCCTTAGAGCTGGCAGGAGCAGAGACAGCCTTTGGAATGAGAAGAAATGCCCTATCACACAAGGTTTGTTTTCTGTTTTGACAGTCAAAAACAAGACAAGAACATTAGCCCAAATTTACTGAAAACTAGGTCAAAAAACATTTCAGGCAAACACTTGTTTTGCTCATTAGCTGTTTTGCTTCCAGTTACGATTTACAAGAGAGAAAAAAAAAAAAAAAAGAGAGAAAAACCAAAAAGCCAAAACCCCACTCTGTTTTTAGGAGAAGAAAAAAAATAATCTAAGTTTGTTAATCAGAACTTTCCATCATCAAATAAGTTTCAGGCACTTTACAACACATAAATCAAGGCATAACTTCTCAGATCACCCAAACAGCTCCTTTAAGCGATTCTGGTGTTACCACTTCTAAACTCCATCCATTATTCCAAGACTGGCAGCTTTCTTCCATGGGCAGCAGAGGTGGGCATCACCTTCTTTGTGCCTTCTGTGATGTGAGGGAGGGGTCAGAGGGTGGTAAAGGCTCAGGGCACCACTTGGCTGCCACAGCCAGGGGAAGCCTCAAAGGACAGCAGGCTCTTCTTAAGGGAAAAGAACAAATGCCATGGAGAAGAGTTGTCTCCTCAAGAACATGGAACGCCAAAGCCTTGACCCTCAGGGTCACTTTTCAAAGCCTTGGGCCAGGAGCTGCTGAATGTCATCACCAGGAGCCACCTCCATGCACAGGGTGGGTGGTGACCCCTCTGCTGTTCGTGGCTGTGCTGGTGACCGTGTTCAAGGATGAACCTGATGGTGGAAACCAGCCCCTTGACACCCAGTGCTGCAACATGAGTGAGCAGGTCCTGCATCTGGGGACCTGGAGAATGGCTTGGTCCAGATGCTACTTCCATGGACACTGAAGAAACAAGGGGCATTTTTTGTCCTTTTTTCCTAAAAATCTCTGCATTCACTCAGGGTTTTTCAGAGAGGTTGACAAATGCTGATCCCACTGACTTAGGTCTTTGGCAGTTTAAAGGAAGTTCCTTGAGCACTTTTAAGTCCTTGAATGCCATTCTAAACAAGGACAACTGGAAGGAGGTTTCCAGAGGCAGCTGTCCCATGTAGATTCCTAATTACTACTGAAAGACCATGGAATTCGGGCACATTGGTACCTCTAGTGCCCAGGAACCCTCCCTGCTCAGCAGCCTGCAGTGACCCTGAGATCAGCTCAGTTGGTTAAAACTTGGCTGTAATAATGCCAAGGTTATGGGTTCAATCCCCTGTGTGGGCCATTGACTTAAGAGTTGGACTCGATGATCCTTGTGGGTCCTTCCAACTCAGAATAGTCTGGGATTCTGTGACCTGCTTTAAAGTACTCAGCTTTTCTGTCATCTCTGCCCTCACTGGGAAACCAACAGCAGTTTGGGACCTTTTTTCCTCCCAGTTCTCTGAACACCACAGCCCTCAGTCAGCTGTGGAAAACCCTGAGGCCATTTTCAAGTCAGACTCTTGCAAATCCCCAAAGTCTTCTATTGGCATCCCTGGCCTCCCAAACTCGTGTGCAGCCACTTAAATCACTTCCTAATGAGACTGAGAACACAAGAGGTTCTTCCTTTCTCCTCTCCCATCAGCTCTGCGGGGACAGGCAGGTTTTGTCCTCCTGCCCTGGAAGCAAAGACCCAGCAACTGTCACATCCCATTTCTGAAATCATTGGTCACCTTTGTCACCATGGACTGAAACAGAGAGGAAGAAGGAGGAAGTTCAAAAGAGGTACCAAAGTAAAGAATAATTTTTAATATTATGGAGATGAAAAAAAGAAATCCAGTTGGTTTCACACCAGATGAGCTGCAAAGGGGAAATATCAACTGGCTAAACAGGGAGGATGTGAGGGGCAAGATGTCCCTGCTTAATACTGGAGGTGATTTAAATGAAACAAGAAGGCAGCAGAGGCTGAGAGAGAAAAAACATCTCTCTGAGCTGGGCCCTTTAAAACCAGTTGCAATTGAAGTGGAAGAATAAAGAGCACAGCAGCTGAGGGCTGGGATAAGATTGATTTAAGACGAGATACAATTTAAAGGCAAGGCAGAGGTGGAAGCAGAGGCTGGAATGAAATCAATTTACACCAAGATGCGATTTAAACTGATGAACTCAGGATGTGAGAACTGGAGCTGGGGGAAGCAGGGGGAGGGAAAAGGGGGATGGGGAGAAGCAGCTTCAGGAGAGATGTGGTAGGAACCTGCTGTGAGCACGGGGAGGGAACTGGTGGGTCTGGGGCTGTTCCTCCTGGAGGACAAAGGGCTGTTCCTAAAAACCTGCATGGAGGAAAAAAATGATGGGAGACAAGGAGACAACCTGCAAGGGCTGACTGGCCCCATGGTCTTGGATAGGCACAAAAGGGTTTAACTAACCAGAGCCAGTCTGGTGATGCCTAAAATGTTCCTTATCCTAAACTAGGATTATCTGTTAATCCTGGTATAGGACTCTAAACACACTGATACGTGTGAGATGGGTGAACTTGGGCAAACAACCAAGAGAGCTGCCACTCAGGGAGCCCAGCACAGGGCAGGTCACAGCTTTCCCTTGGGGCTTCCCTAAACTCACTGGGTTTGACAGGACCTTGCTCAGTTGTTCTTGAATTAAGACTCAGTTAAGCACATCTACAAATGCCTGGTTTTGAGGTTCCTTTAAAAACCAAGAAGTGAACACCTGCTGTGGTGACTGATTGTTACCACTAATTTCTGCTCATTGTTCCCATTCCTCTGCCAAGGTTTGTCCACATAGAGGGAAGCACAAGGACTGAATTCAGCCACATTTAGTGGCTTTCCAGAGATGCTGAGAAAACCCAACAACTCGCCAAGAGGATCCACCACCTTTTTTCCAGGCTGCTGCAGGTACCTGGCTTTGTTCTTGCTTCAAGGTTGCCAGCTGGACCAACCCCACCTCACCACCCAATGTCACTGGGTGGGTATAGAAGCTCTTGGTGCTTTCTGGGCACCTGCAGCAGGTCTGGCAGCCCGGGTGGAACCTCAGAGAGTGGGTCTGGACTACACCCACACTGCTGCTTCAGCTGCCTGTTCCCAGGTGGGAGCACAGCCTGGGCTGTTCCTTGGGTGCTGTGGGCTCCTACCTGATGTGTGAGGTCCCCAAATTCCTGGGGTGGGTAGAAAGCCATCAAGAAAAGGGCAGCTTGTGCCTGCAGTAGCCTGAATCTCTACAGGTTTTAGCATTGTCTGAATAAAAACATATTCAGCAATACCAGTGGATTTGAGAGGGAACACAGGATTAAGGCCATGGTTGCACCACATTAAATGGATTTGCTTTAAAAAGTTCAAGCCAACTTCTTGCAGCACCATAAATCAGGAAACTGCCATTGGAATCTGCCTTAGTGCAGGGATGTAAGAGGAGCTGGACACAATACTGGATGTGGGGAAATAAAAGGCAGCCTGGAATGACATGATTGTTAATCCAGAGGGTACAATAAGGAGAGATTCGTGTTCTGCCCTTCCCAAGGTACTTCCCAGGGTTTCCCACCTGGCTGAAAACTGCAGCCAAAAGGTCTGATCCTCCTTTTACTTACACAGAGGTAAGTCAGGAGCATCTTCACCTTCAAGCCAATAAAGAAGGAGACTTAGAAAATAAGAAAGGGCAAGCACAGCTTTCTGACCGAATTAGTCCTTTCCTCTCCTGCTCCCATTAACAGAGGTGGAAAAAGAAGGAATACATGTTTCCACATTTGTCTCCCGTGGTGAGTTTTTTCTTTTATATACACACTCCAGATTTTTCCTTTCTAGTTACTATTGATTTTATTGGAGTTTGGTTTTTTGGCAGGTTTGGTTTTTTGTGGTTTTTTTTTGTTTGTTTGGTTGGTTGTTTTTTTGCTTTGTTTTTTTTTTTTTGTTTGTTTGGTTTGGTTTGGTTTTTTGTTTGTGTTTTTTTTGTTTTTTTGTTTTTTGGTTTTTTGTTTGTTTTTTTGTTTTTTTTGATTGGGGCTGTAACAGCTCCAGGGTGGCAAAGGGGGAGCTGTGGGTGACAGAGCAAACCTGGTGCTTTGGAAGGTCCCTGTGAGGAGCCTGTCTGCAAGCAGGAAACAGTGTGGCTTGTAATGTACAGGAGATGCCCTACAAATAAAGCAGAGGATTGCCTGGAGGAAGAACAGGGAGCAACAAAGGCTGTGCAGAACAAAGTGGCTGCAGAACACACTGTGCTAAACCTGAAACTCGGCAGAGAAGCGACTGGATGTGAAAAAAAACCAAGACAAAGAAACCCAAAACCCCAAGGGAGGGGAGATGTTTACACTGCAAAGTCAATTATGGAAAGAGAAAAATTTATTTTAAGTCAAGGCAGGAATAATTACTGGTCCAACTAAACACTCACTGGGCAATCTGGATGCAGGTCAGGAAGAGCAGCGGATGTTGTGTGTTATTCTTTCAAGATATAAATTTATTCACTTTATGTGCATTTCAACCAACAAAGTGTGATTAAATGAATGGATTGGTGGCACCATGGGGGGCACACACTGGCTATTCCACAGGGAGGCAAAGAAGCACTGTATGTTATAAAGTTTATCCCCCTGGGCGACCATCATAGAATAGTTTGGGTTGAAAAGGGGCTTAAAAGTCATGTCATTCCACCCCCCACCATGGGCAGGGACACCTTTCACCAGCCCAGGCTTCTCCAAGCCCTGTCCAACCTGCCTTGGACACTTCCAGGGATGGGGCAGCCACAGCTTCTCTGGACAACCTGTGCCAGGGCCTCACCAGCCTCACAGCCAAGGATTTCTTCCTGATGTCTAAACCTGTCCTCTTTCAATTTGAACCCACTTGGGTTCAAGGAAGTTGCAGCAATTTCCTCTCCAGAGTTCCTGTGCTTTATGCTCCCAGAAAAGCCATTTCTCGTGTGTTCAGGGAGCAGCAGAGCAGAGCTAAGGCAGCAGTTTGCTCAGGGCTCAGCAGCCATGCCTGGGACAGGCTCACATGCACAAATACCCTCTGTTTGCCATGTCCCAACTCCAGTAAATCCATCACCAAGCCATGAAGTCACCGCGCCACTGAGTCTCACAGTCCAGACTAAACAGAGGAGTTGAGCCCTGAGTGCTTCCCAAAGGATCAGCTGAGCTGCAGCAGGAAGGGCTGAGCTAACACAGAGCTGTGGAGGGCAGTGGGAACAACTGTGTCAGAGAGAGAGAACACTCAGCCCCCCCAGCCCAGACACTCCCTGAGGGATGGGGCTCCAGCAATTCCTGACATCCCAGCGTTGCTTTCACAGACATGGATGTGCACCCTCATTGCTTTCAAGGACATGGATGTGCACCCTCATCCCACCACACAGATGGAGAAGGGCTGTCACCACTGCACAGCTCGCTGTGTGTCAACCCAGATGATTTTTGAATCATTGTTTTAATACAAGCTCCACCCTGGCACCCCATCAATTAAAAGAGACTTTTTCTTCAACACTCTCAAAATGATGTTCGGATTTTTTTAGTCCATCAGCTTTCTCTTGCCACATCTAATCTTCTTGCCTTCAAAAAGTTATTCAACAAATTTAACAGTGACAATCAAATGTCTCTTCATTTCATAACCAATCCCCAGCCAGGCAGATTCAAAAAGTGCTAAAGGTGAATCCTTCACATTCTTGCAAAAGATGAAAGCAAAGGAGTTTCCTTACCCAGCAGGAAACAAAGACCAGTTCTCTCTTCTCCAGCAGGTTTAACCAATTGCTATCTCCTTCTTGTCAGCCAAACCACCACATCCCCTAAGGCAGGATCTCCCCACCAAGGTTTCCATGGCCCACACGTGACTATAAGCCATGATAGACAACCTGCAGCTGCTCCCAAACAGCATCCCACCCCCACCTGGGTGTTTTCACTTGGCATCATGATGAAGAGAGTGCCACGTTGTCTGCAAGAAGTGTTGGCAGCTGACAATATTGGGAGAGCTCAGGTGTTCCCCTTTTTGCTGGTAATTGGCAGATCAAACATTTAATACCAGAGTGCAGAGAGGGGACAAAACCCTGCAGGAACATCTGGAAATGGTGGAGGTCCAGCTTTGGGCTGGCTCTGTCTGGCTTTAGGTATGGGGGAACTGGAACTTGTTAGCACGTGGCTGGTTTGGGGACCTTACCATTAACCATGTCTGGACTTACTGTGTTTCCTCAAGTCTCTTTTTGAGGACTTGCCTCGTGCATCCACTCAGATGTCAAAGCATTTTAAGCTCACCCTAAAATGATCACTTTGTGGAAACCTGACACAAAACACAGGTATAGTTTATAAATAAACCACCTCTGTCCCTCCACAGCGACCCAAGAGTTGCTCAAAGATTCCTGTCCCCAAAGGAGCATCAGCAACATGCAAAGGACTCCCTGTCCCTCGTGTCCCTTTTCTCAGCTCATGAATGCAAAGCAGTTTTCTTGTCCTTTGTCATTAACTTGATTTTGAACAGGCTGAGTACAAAAAACCCCCCAGACTTTTCCAGTACTTTTAAGCCCCATTTGGTCTGATTAAAGAAGTCTTTAAAAAAAAGAGAAAGGAGGGAAAAAGCAATAACTTTTTAGAGCTAGTCCTGAATGCAAAGGAAAATGGAGTCCCCCGTTATGAGTAATTCAGGATTAATTGTAGAATTACGTTATTCATGCACTGCTGGTTGAGGGGAAGAATAAGCACTTTTGAAATCTTTAAAGAAAATCCCAGTGAAATATTACGTAGCTGATGTGTGCAGTCTCACAGGGAATGGGGGCAGCAGAAATGGCCAATTTATGAGTCTGGGAATATGGAGTCCAAAGCTACCTCTCTTTTTAGATCCAGGGAGGAGGGGGAAATGTTTATCTGCAGGATATTATGGCTGACCTAAGACAGGAAAACATGGCTATTCAGGAAAGTGGGGGGCACACAGTTCATTTAAAGCCATGGAGGTTGAACTGGGGCTTCACAACACAAGCAGGTTCTTTCTGCTCCAGCAATGGCTTATTTGCCTGTGATAGCTGAATTCAGGCCCAGTTTTTTACACAAAAGTGATGAGAAGATGTGGAAGTCACCCTGCTATGAGCATGACTATGAGAGCAGCATCACTGCACTGACACAGCTTCCCTCCTGCACCTTCTGCCTGCAGCAACAGTGGGGGTTTGGTTACATCATTTTAGGCATGAGAAAGGGAATTCTGACCTGCAGTGGAAAGTGGAAAGTGGTTTGACTGTGTACAGGGAAGACTTCAAGGCAAGAAGAGCCTGGGAAGGTGATGAAGGGAGGTACTGGTGGGATCCCTGGGAGGGCCAGGATGCTGCTGAGCAGGACAAGGGCTGGGGATGCTTCTTCCAGCCTGGAGCCTGTTCCAAGGTGTGCTGGTTTAAAGGCGAATCAGCAGGAGAAACAAACCCAACACAAAAGAGATTATAAGTCAGAGTTACAATTTAATAAAACATATTACAATAAATGCAATGGCACGAAGAGGAATTGGGTTTAACCCCCAAACCCAGCAGTCTAACCCAGCCCCCTGGGGCACAAACACAGTGGGGTTTGGTGGCCCCT
>JAWWEV010000044.1:11255428-11269200 GCA_035583235.1 Hafferia zeledoni | reverse complement strand
CCTGGCCTTGGACACTCCCAGGGATGGGGCAGCCACAGCTCCTCTGGGCAACCCTCACAGGGAAGAGTTTCTTCCCAGTACTCCATCTAACCCTGGAAGATAAGTCTGAAGCCATTCCCCCTCATCCTGTCCCTCTAGACCCTTGTCCACAGTACCTCTCCAGCTCTCCTGGAGCCCCTTTAGGCACTGGAAGGAGCTCTAAGTCTCCTCAGAACCTTCTCTTCTCCAGGCTGAACACCCCCAGCTCCACACGCTCCTTGTGCTTGGACCCCAAAGCTGGAGGCAGCACTGCAGGTGGGGTCTCACCTGAGCGGGTCAGAGGGGGAACCACCCGCCCTCCAACACCTCCCACCGAAGCTTGGCTGGTCCTGCCCAGGGCCCATCTCCCCACGTCCCTCCGAGCAGGGCCGGTGGCTCAGCGGGGTCTGTCCCGTACCCATCCCGGGAGCGCTCCCAGCCCGCGGGCCGGGGCTGCCCCCGCCCGGTCACCAACGGGACCGGACCCGCCGCTCTGCCCGGGCACCCTGGACTTTTATTCCCACCATAATTTTTCAATTTACAAGGCAATAAATGAAAGAGGAGGATGAGATTTGCTCAGCGCATTTTCCAGAAGTATTTACTGCTGAGAACGCTGCAAAAGCCATTGAAACAATTGCTTTTATGACACAACGCACATTAAAGCAGCTTCCCTAATATTTTTTTCCCCCCTCTGCCACTCCGTGCCGTGCTGCTGCTGTGGTGTTCAGCTCGCTGCTTTATGGGCTGTTTGCATTTTAATTGGGCTGTAGCCCCAGGGAGTGCTGAAGTTTGGAGACTCATTTAGCTCGGAGTGTGCTCACAGGTAATCGGGCAGAAAGGTTGGGTCCTGCCTTGATGGCTCCTGTCATTTGGGGGCTGGAAGAGCCTTGTGTGGGTGTCAGAGCACACGGTGTGGGTGATGTCCCTCCAATCTGAGTGCTGGTGATCCCCACATCCCTTGTGGAGGAGCAGTCCTGGGGTGGGGTTTAGAGGATGGGGCTATGGCCGTTTGATGCAATGAGAGCCAGACTGAGGTCTGGGATGTCCAAATGGGTGTTTAGGAAAGGCTTTGCCATAAGAGGGGAGTGTCAGGAACTCACCACACTTAGAGGTTTTCAAGCCTTGGTGAAACAAAGCCCAGCCCAGCCTAGAGCTGGTGGCTGTCCCACCCCAAGCAGGAGACAGGACTGAAGACCTGGGAAGCTCCCTGTGGGGCTTTTATTAATTATTTCATTTTTACACACTGTTCCCAGTGACCAGTAAGTGATGCCTCAAGAGGGGGACGGTCCTCTGTACTGCTGCTGTGGGCTGGGAGCTGCATCCCATTGTCTGCCCTGCGGCCACAGGAACAGCAGCCTCTGGACAGTCTGGGACAGCTGAGCTTGGTCAGCCTAGAGAAGTCTCCAGGATGATCTTAGAGCTTCTTTTAGTGCCTAAAGGGGCTCCAAGAAAGCTGGAGAGGGACTTTAGGCAAGACCCTGGAGTGACAGGACAAGAGGGAATGGCTTCACACTGACAGAAGGTAGATTTAGATTGGACATCAGGGAGAAATCTTGGCTGTGAGGGTGGGCAGGCCCTGGCACAGGTTTCCCAGACAAGCTGTGGCTGTCCCATCCCTGGAAGTGTCCAAGGCCAGATTGGATGGGGCTTGAAGCAACCTGGTCCAGTGGAAGGTGTCACTGCCCACAGCAGGGAAGTGGAAAGGGAAGAGCTTTAAGGTCCCTCCAACACAAACCGCTCTGGGATTCCATGAATCTGTGACAGGCGGTGTTCCCGTCCCCGGGCTACCCCGCCCTGTCGTGGCCCTGGCTGTGTCCCTCAATCCCAGCGGGATTCGGAGGGGCTGGGGCGGCTCTCGGGGGGCACAGTCGGGGATCCCCGCGGGGTCTGTCCCGCTCTCGCAGTTCCGGCAGCAGCCACCGGGAGGCGCCCGCGCTCCGCGAGAGGAGCAGAATGAACCCTGCTGGGTGAATTAAGGCAAAAAAAGGTCAAAAGAGGCCGTTGGAGGGCAAAGGGGCCGTGGGGGGAGTCCCACCCAGCAGCTCCTGTCTTCAATGACCATCAGGCTATGGGATGTATTTGCAGTCACAGTGGAGGGCCGAGGAAACAGCGTTCAACATCATCCAACCCACCAGAGTCAGCCCAAATAAGGGAGTTCTGTAGGACTATGGAATCATAGAATCTCATGGGAAGGGACCCACAAGGATCCTCGAATCTCATGGGAAGGGACCCACAAGGATCATCGAATCTCATGGGAAGGGGCCCACAAGGACCATCGAATCTCATGGGAAGGGGCCCACAAGGACCATCGAGTCCAACTCCTGGCCCTGCACTGACAGCCCAACAATCCCACCCTGTCCCTGAGAGCATTGTCCAAACTCTCCTTGAGCTCTGGCAGCTTTGGTGCTGTGACCACTGCCCTGTGGAGCTTGTTCCAGTCCCCAGCCACCCTCTGGAGGAAGAAACTATCCCTAATATCCAACCTAAACCTCCCCTGACACAGCTTCATTCCAGTTTGGGGTGGGGGGACATGAAGCGGATGTCAACTCTGCTGTGAATCAGTGGCAGCTCCCCTTCAGACTCTCCAAAAGGGATTCAACCCTTCACACTTTTTCCACTTTGAAAAGTCATCTTGCTTCACGTGCTTTCAAAAATTCATCCCTGAGATGAAGCAACTGTACAACCCCAAGATCTGAAGTGATGCCACTCACTTGTTTACACTGTGAATGGCCAAAGAGCACAGGCAAAACTAAATCACTCACCTTTTTTATGCCTTCTGAGATGTTGATCCAAAGTGAGGAAGAGCATCTTTTAATTTCCCCACAGGAGGAGATAAAAATACCTGTGTTCCCACCTGCTGCTCAGAAGGGAAACATTTGTCCCCTTTGCCAGGTGCCAAACCTGACAGGACCCAAGATGACCACGTGTCCCAGTGCTGCAGCTCACAGGGGCTTGGATGCTGATTCAATAAGTGAAATCCCCTCCCAGGCTTAGTCAGAGCTCAGCAAAATGCACTGTGAGGGTGGGCAGACCCTGGCACAGGTTGGGCAGAGAAGCTGTGGCTGCCCCATCCCTGGAAGTGTCCAAGGCCAGGCTGGACAAGGCTTGGAGCACCCTGGGATACTGGAAGGTGTCTCTGCTAATGGCAAGGGGGTGGAAAGATGGGGTTTAGGTCCTTTTCAACACAAACCATCTGTGACTCTATGGAATGCTTCCAGCTGTAAGACCACCCCCAGGAGCCCCAGCCATCAAGGGGGGCACACTGCGCTGGCCAAGGCGATGCCAAGTAGCTCCTGCTCCTTTCCCTTGGGCTGTGGCCTGGCTGAGGGCTTTGGGATGTGGCCTGATGTTAGTGGCTGGCCTCAAGGGGAGACCTCTCAAGAGCCATTGTGTCTCTGCCAGCACCAGTTGCTACATCAGCTCAGTGTTTAATTGCCAAGTGAATGTGGGAGCGGAAGTGCGAGCAGTTCCGTGCCAGCCATCCCGGCTGTGCCCACTGCACAATGTGCTAATCCCCACCACCGTGGCACCCCCACCCCTGGGGGCCTTGGCACTCAGCAATGAAAGGCTTCTGATGTTTGTGCTGGGTGGCAGAGCCAGGCAGAACCCCCCAGGCAGCTCGTGCTGACCAGAACCATCCCTGCTCAGGTGGGTCTGCCAGCTGCCAACTTTGGGATGTTGGTTGTGACCTTACTGTGGCATTCCAGTACCTGAAGGGGCTCCAAGAGAGTCTGGAAAAGGAGTCTGGACAAGGGTATGTAGTGACAGAGCAAGGGAGAATGGGTTTAAACTGAGAGGAAGTAGGTTTAGATTGGATTTTGGGAAGAAATTCCTGACTCTGAGGGTGGTGGAGCACTGGCACAGGTTGTCCAGAGCTGCTGTGGCTGCCCCATCCCTGCCCATCCCATGCCAGGGGGTTGAAATGAGCTGATTTCTAAGGTTCCTCCAACCCAAACTGTTCTGTGATTCCCTAATTCCATGGGATGGCTGTGGAAGCAAGCTGGTAGAACACAGCTCACCTCTAGCCCCCAAAAACCACCAAAAAGCAGAAGCACCTGAGTTATTCTGACTTTTATTTCATTGCTTCTTAGTCCACACAGTCGGTATAAAATCAGAAAAGCAAAGCGAAAAAAAAAAGTAGAACCCAAAAAAACCCCAAAATTAAACAAAAAACCAACAGCAACAGTGTCTGGAGTCCTCAGAGGCAGCCTGGGGTCTGTGCTGGTGCCTGTTCAATTCATGGCCAGACACTCTGCTGACACAGACAGAGGACAGACATCTCGCTCTGGCACCAGAGACCGAGCGCTCCAGCCAGAGCTGTTTCTGTTCCTCTGGACCACGGAGGGGGAAAAAGGCATCGTGGTTACAAATGCTTTATTAAAAATAATAGTAAGAGCAAATCTAAGTACAAAAGCAGTTATAGCTCATTTATATTACACAGAATTATTTCTCGTTTCTAGCTCTGTTGTTTACCTCAAGGTCGTTAACTGAATTTCCAGTGACTAAGGTTAAATGGCTTAGCAGGGTAAGGAATGGTAAATAGATAGCACCATTTCATACATCTGGGATTTGTGTTCAGGGATATACTGGGTTGGCTTCTTTCTCATTGGCAGTTTTAGCTCCATGGCAAGGACAGAGCACGTTTCACAGGTGGGAGCAGCAGCTCAGCTCGGCACGGCTCGGCACACACCCCAACCCCGCCAGAGGGTGGCCCAGGCTGGATTGCAACTCAGCCTAAGTGATTTAAAAGCCCAAATTCCCAGCGGGTGTGGTGGCAAGGCTATGGGATTCAGGCACATAAGTCATTTAGGCACTTGGGGCAATCAAAGCCTTTGCTCCGAAAACCTTCAAACCCTTTGGAAGCGTCTCCTGTCAGATCTGGACATGCACTTTGGTTACCACGATCACAGCATGTGGCAGGAGCAGGGACCAGCCCTCTGGCTGCGTAAAACAGGCCTAACTCTGATTTACACCAGCCTAAAACCAGTCAGAGCCAGGGGGGGTTCTGATGGTTCAACACGGGCTGGGAGAGGGGAGGAGTTCAGGTCAAAGAGGAATTTGCATGAGAGAAAAATCACTGCGCTCTTGTTACACTGTTAGGAGTAATAAATCCTTAGGCACTTGCTTTAGGCTTTAAAACAGCACATGGTCAACAAAAGCAAACAAGACTATGTACATATATGTAAAAAGTGTTATAAATAGGTTTTTTAAACCATAGATACTATATACATCTTCAATTAACAAGTAACCCTTTGAGTGTTTCCTTTTGGGGTCGGTTGGGTTTGGGTTTGGGTTTGGTGGGAGGGTTTATTCCTTTTCTTTTTTTTTTTTTTGTTTGTTTGTTTTTGGTTAATTTTCTTTTCCGTTTTCTCGTCTATTTTCCCCTGCCTCCGTCTCCTCTGTGGACGTCACGAGTGCCCTTGTCACACCACACCACCAGGGAGCATCACTCGCGCTTCCGTAGGATGACGTAGATGATGCCGCTGGCGAGGGCCAGGGGGAAGGCCAGCCACGCCAGGATGTAGGCAAAGCCGTAGGAGGTGTTTTCCGAGGCTTGGTGCCAGTCCGTGTGCCTCACTGTGAAGATGGCAGCACCACTCATCACGCAGAGCCCTGCCAGGAACAACACAGGGAAGGAGTTAGTGATGCCACGCATGGACCATTCCCTGCTGGATAATACTCAGTGCCAGCATGGGAGGCTGTTGATTATTGTATCCTGTCTCCTAGAAAAATGAGAATCTCCTGTCTCCTGATTTGGGGGGATGATGCTGTGGGCTCTGTCCAAGGATATCTCTGCCATGCTCAGCAAACAAAGCCAGACACCCTGAGCAGGCCAAGCTGGAGCATCCCTTGGGCTAACCCATCCGTTGGGCAGCCCCAGATCCAGGCTGCTTCTCCAGACCAGTCCCACACTCCTGGGTGGTGTGTTTAAAACTCAGGCTGTGGCCTGACCCACCTTCCTGAGATGCTGCAAGAGGTCAGACATAAACCATGTGTTTTTAAAGGAATAAAGTTTCTTTATCACCTGTCCAAGTGATAAAGAACACAAACACAGCTGGGCCTCAGGGTGCAGGGTCTGTGCCCTGTGATTTCCCCATCCTTGACAGCTGTGCCAGGAGTTCAGCTGCAAACCCCTCTCCCTGAAAATCCCACTCCCTGAAAGTCCCGTGCCCCTGAAAACCCAGTTCCTTTAAAACCCCATTCCCCTGAAAACCCCATTCCCTTGAAAAACCTCACTCCCTGCAAACTCTGTTCCTTGAAAATCCCAGTAACACTCCCTGCAAACCCCAGTGCTGCTAATCCTGTTCTCCGACAACTCCAGTACCTGCAAACCCCACTCCTCAAAAACTCTGTTCCCTAAAAACCTTATTTCCCTGAAAACACCATTCCCTTGAAAGCCCTGTTCCCTGAAAACCCCATTCCCCAGAAAACACTGCTCATTTGAAAACACCATTCCCCTGAAAATCCTGTTCCTTGAAAACCCCACTCCCTGCAAACACCATTCCCAGCAACCCCCACTCCCTGCAAGTCCCGCTGTGCCCACAGACTGTCCCTCTTCCCCACTCCTGGCACCCTCCCTGTCCAGCCAGGGGACACTGTCGGTCCCCGAGGGATGTCCAGCCAGGCCCAGCTCTGGCAGGCAGAGTTTAAGCTTTGTTCCAACCCTGCTCCATGAGCACTGGGGACCGCCTGGGGCTCACACAAAGCCACCTCTATTCCTGCCCGAAAACAAGCTCTTTTAGTCAATCCCAGCAGTTCTATTATACAGTCGTGGGGCTGTTGTTGGAGCCGAGTTCCAAATCCCCTGCACAGACCTCAGGACCACCTACATTTAACCACCGTGATATTTGAGCTGCAATTCCACTTGACACTGCTCCTTTTGTTCTGGGAAAGTGCAGAAGTGGGAATACGCTTCATTAAGGCGCTGCTGGAGCAGTTTCCATTCTCCAGGCACTGGAGCCAACTCCCACTGCCCAGCCCATGCACAGAGAGCACAGCCATTGTGTGCCCAGGCTGTGGGACAGGGACGGGCGTGTGGCCACGCCAGTCACCTACAGACAGTGAAAATACAGCGGCAATTGTCCACAGGAGGAATTTGGGAGAATGGAGGCGACGGCTGTGACTGCACTTCAGCATCTGCACTGTTTGGGGCATGAAGAACACCCTGGGAAGTGAAGGACAGCTGTCCCCAGGAAGGCCAGCTGTCCCCAGCTGCCTGCCTCAATGGAAGCAACAGGGCATCACCACTTCGCAGTCTGATTTTAAGAACACACTCCAGTCTTGCTTTGACAGGTCAGGAGGGCAAACGCTTCCTGGACTCTGTTCCCACAGTCTGTGTGTGCTGGCACTGCCCCAGCCCTGCAGAGGAACCAGGATGGGTGCTGGTTCAAGCTCCAGGTTGGGTCTCCAACCCAGGTGTTTGCAAAAAGCTGTGGGATACGTGGCAGGCACAGCCCTTGAGGCTGAGCCCACCCTCTCCACCCCACAGGGCAGCAGCTCTAGGGTGGGATGGATGGGAGAGAAGGGACAAGTCATGATGATGCTGGAGAGATGGATGGAAAAGTTGGGTCAAACCCTGTGAAGGCCAAACCAACGTCTCTCCCATGCTAGAATGACACAACTATGAGGAGTTACCCATGGATGTGATTGACCCAACAAGGGTGGTGGGGAGCTGTCAAGGGTCTTTTGTTGCCCTTTTATCAGCTGCAAGCTCCATCTGGGCAAATCCAAGTAGTCTTCATGATTCCAAGCAGTGTGGACAAGGTGCTGGGGATGATCCTGCCTGGCTTGCACATCAGACCCAATTGGCCTCATGCATTTCCTCTTGCCCTTCTCTCCACTCCCACTGTCCCTGAGCTAAATTTCTAGTGGAGAACAGCCCCTGACCTCCTCCCTGGCTCTCAGGGCACCACTTCCAAGCTCTGCCACCCAACAGCAACCAGTGGTCCTGCCTCTGGCACCCACTGGTTCAGGTCCAGCACTGCTGCTGTCAGGCTCCAAAGCTGGAGACCCTCAGCCTTGTTAAACTGCACCACCCCAGGAGGACATGCAGGGTGATGGAGGGCTTCAGGCAGGGCTTCCTCATCCCCTCCCAGGAGGGAGGTCCTCTCCAGCTCTGCTGCAGCTGAGAACAAAGCACTCAGGTGGGTAAGATCTGTCCCTGGCAGATCCGCAGCTGGGCTTTGTGGTGCCAGGGCTTGGCAAAGCATGGATAAACACCTGCAAAGCCTGAAGGCCACAGGAATTTCTTTCCTTGGCTTCAGACAGCAGTGGCTTTCCACAACAAGCTGCAAGGAGACCACATGAGTTTCAGCTCCTGTGACCAAAGCTGTCCAGAACTCCAGGGAGGATCACCTGGCAGCGCTGGCCCAGCCATGTTCTGTTTCCTACCAACTCTGAAATTTAGGGTCACAAAGATCCCAGCTGTCCTCTGCCTTCTCCTCCAGCCCTGGTCAGGGAGAAGAGCAAGGATGGCCACTAGTGCCCACCTCAGCAGGGTCCCTCCAGATCCAGACCTTTGCCTACAGGGCCCTGGGCCATGGGGAAGCTTCATGGGGATCAGGTCACCCTTCTTCTTCTTCCTGGCTGGGGATGGATTTCACCCACACCTCAAGCTCAAGGAGGAGAGAGACAGTAGATCTGTAGTCTGACTCTGAATCCCCCTAGGGCACTCAGCACAGCAGGGACAGGAGGGCTGCAATCCCATTTTCTCTTCCTCTGACAATGAGGATTCACCAGCAATCACTCAGGAGAGAGAAGCCTTCTGCTCCCAGGTCTATTAGACAAGCTCTCAGGCAGGTAATTGCATTATTAATGTCCATTTCCCCTCCTTGTCTCCATGGCTCTAATGGGTTTCTACACATCTACTTTTCCAGAGATGCTGAACTGATCTGAACTGACCACCTGCATTATGGCCAAGCAGACACACTCATCACAGATTTCATGCCAACAAAGGTTAGTTCTAAACTTCTCCAGGGTTTGAGAAGGCCAGGCACTCAGAGGATTCTCAGAGACTTTGTGGATGAGTTCTCAGTGGATGAGTTTTACCACTCAGTGGCCAGACCTAGGGTGGCTTCCAGTTTAACAACTGAAGCTCTAGGAAATGATTAATCTCCTTTCCAGACACCCTGTCATAATGCAAGTGAGAACCTCAAAGCACAATTTAATTTTTCTATCCTGAACACTTGAAAGTCCACTCCACTGGTTTCATACATGGAAATGTAAACAGAGGCAGAGGCTTTACAGCATCTATATTTGGGGAACTGCAACACAGGACATGGACTGTGGCACATTTCCAGCATCAAGTTCTTTAAGAGTTAAAAACAGTAGCTGACAGTTCCAAGTCAGCTGGCTCCCCCTGCAGCTCCAGCAGCTCTTTGGTGATGTGCAAAGCACCAGGCCCCCTCATGGCAAGTTTATAAATAATCATGGGATCCTCTTTTGCCAAAACAGGATCGTCAGGACTTCCCCCACCCCACCAGCAGCTGTGGAAGTCTCACCCAGACTGGTGAGGGTGGGTCCCAGAGCCAGCACAGCCACCCTGAACCCTTGATGTGTCACCCTGAGCCCTGGGGAGAGCAGGCAGAGCCCTTGGGCCAGCAGCCAGCCAAGGCTGGCACACCCCTCCAAAACCTCACTGGCTGGGACAGGAACCCTCTTGCACCTTCCATGTGCGAGGGCAGAAGAGCCTGGATATGCTCTGACAGGTGGATCCCATCCCAAAGACCTGAACAGAAATCATTCATCCCCTCTTCTCTTCACTGAACCATGCAGGAACCAGCTGTACGGCCCTCCTGCCTCTGCACCCAGCATGGTGCTCATTTCCACCACCACTCTGCCCTCCTCTGCCTGGCAGTGCCATCCCCAGCAGGGACAGCCCCCTCCCCAGCGGGGACAGCCCCATCCCCAGCGGGGACAGCCCCCTCCCCAGCAGGGACAGCCCCCTCCCCAGCGGGGACAGCCCCCTCCGATCATGGACAGCCCCATCCCGAGCGGGAACAGCCCCCTCCCCAGCGGGGACAGCCCCCTCCGATCAGGGACAGCCCCATCCCCAGCGGGGACAGCCCCATCCCCAGCAGGGACATCCCCATCCAGCAGCCCCCACTTACCAGCGAGGATCTGGAAGACCCCAGTGATGTAGAACCTCCCGCCCTTGGTGAGAGTGAACAGCTGGCAGAAGAACAGGAACAGGGACAAGACGCTGAAGATGACGGAGAGGATCATCATCGCCTGGACAGACTGCAGCCATTCTGGGCAAAGACAGACAGGTGGACACCTCAGTGTGGGAAGCAGATCACAAACCATGTGGCCTCAGCATCAGCCTCGTACCACCATCCCACCCCTCGACCCCATGGAGTTTGTTAACAGTGAGGGAATGAGACCACAGCCAGTGCTGCACCAGCTGGTGAGGTCCTCAGCATGGACATGATGCTTCCCATGATTTAGGGTGCCATGGGGTAACAGGAATTGCAGGGCAAGCTGCTGCCTCAGGGAGCATTTACCATTAAAGAGGAGCAGAGAGATTAGCCCCGATCTAAAGCCTGCAGAAAACAGACAAAGCCTCTCCCTCAGCCTCATGCCAGGCCCTGGTTGTTCAGCTGTGCTACAAACACAAAGCCATGTGCAACAAGCTGTGAGACACCGTGCTGGCCAAGCTCCGAGGGCAAATAAATACACAGGGAGTGAAAACACCCTCTGCCCTTGTGGAGTCAAACCTTTTGGAAGAGCCTTCCCCAGCTGCCAAACGCAGCTGCTTCCCAGAGCAGACCAGTTAAACCAGCCCCTGCATGACTCATTGCCCAGCTATTTCCAGGCTTAGTGGGTGTGTAACTCCCCACGTAAAAAAAAATATAAATAAACAAGCAAAATGTGGCTCCATCCCATGAGCTGCTGCAGCTTGACAGAAAGAGGGAACGTCTGACAGCACTGGGATGGGGCTACACTCACAAATACCTCTGCCTTCCCCTCTCCTTGTTGGGTTTGAAACCAAAATGTATATTTGCAGTGTTCCTTGAGAGGACTCCGAGGATGCAACATCAATTAACTCAGCATGAAAAACAGCAGAACTCAGTACAGGTAAACTGAGGCATAAACCACTCAGTGCAAGGCAGAACAATCATGCTGGATCTTCAGATGGGATTAGGGAGCACTGAAACCTCAGGCTCAGTCCCATGTTCCTGCCAGTTTTACTCCCACTAAGTTTAGTCCCCTGATGGCAAGAACCAGCTTTCTGCTGCAAACAACTGAAATGCAGCAAAACTTCCAAATAAAGCTGTGCCTCAGCTTAGCCACCTCCAACACTTGGCACAGCAAAGGCCATGGGGACTGTCCAGGGCAGCGTCTGCTCCAGAGAGCTGATCATTCTTCCCCACCAAATCCCTGCAAGCTGCACTCAGGGAGGTGAGAGTGGAATTTGAGCTGGAGAGCCAGGCACAGCCCTCAGCTGGGATGGCAATAATGATCCTGCCTGAGCCCTCCCAACAAATCCATGCCTGCAGGGAACGTCCTGTGCCACTCAGTCACGTCTGGTGCATTTGATTTTGGACCAGCAATCCTACCATCTTGCCTCAGGACATTCATACAGTGGGAGCAAATTCAGTCCCTGCTCTCTGAAGCATTCTGGAACCACCCAGAGAGGCCCCTGTTCATCCCAGACAGCCTTTTCCTTCCCCTCCTTGTCACACTTCCCGTGCCAAACTACTCTGCAGGACCAACAAGCCTCTGCACTTCTCTCATTCAGTGCACTGTGTTCCCTGTGCATCAGTTGCTGCCGTTCCTTAGGAAGGAGCAGCTATCACTGCTTCCAGGAACTCCCTGTGTGGTGGGATGTGCACACAAAATATCCAATATATTTCATCTATCCCACATAACCAGGCAGGAAAACCCCCTTGCCTCACCCCCATGTGCCCCTGCAGCTCTGACCAGTGGAAAACAGGGATGAGGCAGACCCAGCACCACTAAAAACCATCATAAGTCCTTGCTCAGATGGGATCAGGGAAGTGGGGAGATGGTGCAGCTGCTGGACTGTCAGCACAGACAGGCTCTCATCCCAGCTCTGGGGAGCTGAGCTTTGCTCTCACCCCTTCCCAAGCCCCAAAGCCATGTCCAGCTCCATGCACTGGCTCAGCCAAAGTCAAGCCCTGCAGTTGCATCCAGGCCCCAGAAAGCCAAGTCTTTGTGATTCCAAAGGCCACAGGATCCGGCCCAGAGGGGAGCCCTTGCTGCTTGGAGGTGGATGTGCAACTGCTGGTTATTTTGGGAGAAGGCTGTCTAGACAGAAAGCTGAGCTGATCTGCCCTTTTAACTGCATCCGCCTTCCCGTGCCTGTTTTTTGGTTCTGAGTGCAAATGATTTCCAGTGGCTTTGCAAATCCCATTGTCATAAAGAGCCGTGTCAGAGGAAAATAAAGGCAGGCACAGATGGGGGGAGCCCAGCGTGGCCAGAGGGGTTTGGCAGCCAGAGAGCAGCGTGAGCCTGGGAGCAGGGAAATCAGGAGATGATTCCACAGGCCTGAGCTCTGCATCTCGTAACATCCAGCCCTTTGCTGACTTTTATTGGTCTCTTTTGTGAAAACACGGGGCAGGATACCCAGCCAGGACTCAGAGATTCACCAATGAAAGCTGCTCTTCTCCTTTAACTCCAAGCCCAGCTTCCCACAGACATCAGCTGTATTAGGACAGCTAGGTGCCTCTAATTCACTTAAAATCACCCTTATAACAGCAGATGGGATTTTGACCTCCTCAGCCCCATATCCCTTTAACTCCTTTGCTGTTAGTGCTACCCACAGCCTTTCAAAAACACAGCGAGTTTCCAGACCCCGGGAGCTGCACCTCAGCTTGTCAGCTCTGTTTACTCCCAGGCTGTTATTTGTGGTTTCCCTTGGGCAGAGAGTCGGTTGTTCCATTTTTCTCCTGCATCTTTTCAGCTCTGTGTTTATATCTTTGTTCTTCAGGAGGAGGAAGAAAAGGAAACAGCGTGGAAAGGACAGATAACACCCTGCCCGCTGCTTCCGGAGAGGACCCATTGGGAGTGTTTTTAGAGCCCTTTCAGGCAGTCGGAAACAAAGCAAGAAGTTTTCACAAAACAAATTTGAATTTTTCCCGAAGTTCTGCAAGCCTTGATGTGCTCACACCACTACTTACAACAGCAGGGAAAAGACTTCACCCCTGGGATGCTGAAAAACACATTTCACTGCCCTGAAGTCCAACATGAAAGAAAGAAACCCAGAGAAACTGGAACCCAGAGCAGAAATTGCAGCTGAATCCCACAGAAAACAGCAGCAAACCCAACCTCTTCCAGCAGAGCCCCAGCCCTGCTTGCAGGGAGGTTTTATACCTAGACAGGACTGACATGCCCAGGGCCTTAAAGGACAGGCATTGCCTCCCCAAGGTTTAATTCACACCCCCCCCACCACCTCTTTGGACCCAGCCATGGAGAAAGAATCAAATGCAAACTGCAAAGACACTTATTTGAGCAATCAGCTTATACCATCACTGCAAAACATCATCAAATTAGTGCTGTGCTTTAAAAGCACTGAGTGCTGGGACTTGTTGCTGATGGGAATGCTTTGCAGACAGAGTTTTCCTTTGCAAACTGTGTATGCCCTGTACACTTAAAAGGCAACCACTTCTGGGGAAGAAAACATCCATTAAGGAGGTAAGTGTAGCATATAATATATACAAAGCTGAAGGGAGGGGAAATTCATGATCAACAACTGCGTGGTAAAACCTGCTCCTTTAATGCTACAAACTAAG
>JAWWEV010000044.1:11225244-11241892 GCA_035583235.1 Hafferia zeledoni | reverse complement strand
GGTGGATTCCCCATCCCTGGAGATTTTTAAATGCAGATTGGCCATGGCACTGAGTGCCATGATCTGGTAAATGGACTAGAGATGGACCAAGGGTTGGACTCGATGTTCTCGGAGGTCTTTTCCAACCCAATCGATTCTATGATTCTAAGTTTCTAGTGTGGTGGGGTGTAACTCTTTTAGCCAATAAGCTGTAGTCCAAACCCTGTATAAACTGTGTGCTTTGTGTAATAGAAGGTCTTCACTATGAGTCTGATAGATTGAAGTCCAGTTCCTCTGCTGTTTATTTTCTGTTTATTTTAAGTAACCAGCCCACTGTGAGGCTGAACCTGCCGAGGACACAGCTCTGAGCCAGCTTTGAGCCACATTTTTGCCCAAACTATTCAGTTTTACACGTTTGGCTTCAGCAGTCCCAGGTCTGGCCCCTTTTTGAGTCTCCTCCAGAGTCCCCAGAGGGGTCACTGCCACCCTGAGGATGAGGATGCTCCATCCCCTGCCGCTTCCTGCTGAGGGACACAGCGGATGCTGCGAGTCTGCATGAGCTCAAAGAACAACTGGAATGAGAGCCTGTGAAACAAATCCATCGGGGGATATTAAATCCATGGACAGCTCTGTCAGCTCAGGAAGTCCTTGAGATGGTAATTGCTGGGAGCTGGGAAAGTAGACTGGGAAAATATCACAGAGTGCTTGCTGCCTTCTGTGCTTTTATCTAAGCATCTCCTTGTTGGCTCTGGCAGAGGCTGCATCAGGCTCTTGCTGGAGTTTGGTCTGAGCCAGCACAATCATTTCTATGCTCCTACACTGCCCAAATTTTCCCTTAGCATTGTGCCAAAGTTTTTTTCCCTTTTTTTCCGTAACAGCAATGAGTTGGGTTTGGTTTTTTTCTGACTGCTGATGCTCTTTGGGGAATTCTCTCTCCCTCAAGCATAATAATCTGCCCCAGTTATGCAATATATTGTTAACAGAGGGTTTAGCAAGCTTTGATTTCACCCAAATTCATATCAGACTCTTCCAGGACATTGAATTTTTATTTTCTTAGACAACAAGACCTCCTTTCTGAAAAGCTTCTTGATAGACCTGTCTGGAGTGTTCACTTGGTTACTGGACTGACATGAATAAACAGAACCCTGTTTTTATTAATTTATTGTCTTTCCTCCAGTCAGTAAACAATTCATTTGCAAACACAGCTCTGCAGGAATGATGCAGAAGGGTGGGAATATGGTTGTAAGATGCAAAGGAATTTCCACCAACTAAATTTCTCAGCAACTTGGCTGATAAAACCAGCAATAAACCAGCAATAAACCAGCAATAAATAGCAATAAAAGTCTGTTCTTCAGACTGGAGAAAGGAGGCATCACATCAGTGCAGAAAGGTGGATGAGGTGGCCAGGAATGTGATTGAGAAATGATCTACGAAAGCAAACCATGTAATGGTACAGCAGCAAAGGCATCTCACACATCAGCAGGAGGAGGCAGGACTGTTGTTTCATGCTCCTGGAATATATCAAAAGTAGAGGCTGTTTGAACCCCAAACCCAGCCCTGAGGGGTTGAACTGAGCAGCTTCACTCAGCAGCAGCTCTGCCATGGAAGACAAACCAATCCATGTGCAGGAGACCCTGCCATGAGCCACGTCTCTGCTGGAATTTCACCCAAACCCTCTCCCAGAGAGCCATTTCACAGGAGTTTTGTGGCAGGGCTGGCTCCCATCATGGGAAAAAGAAAAGACTCACATGGAAGCACACGTAGGATTCAATGATCAAAGTGTTTGGGGGAGATCTGGGAGTATCAGCTGCCAGAAGGAACATCAATACTGTCAACTTATGGAAAACTGGCGTGGAGAGAATGAAACCCCAAAGGGACCTGGGAATTCTCTACGTCTGGGAAATGTGCTGCAGGAAAGTGGAAAGTATTTGTGAGAGAAATTAGAGAAGCTGCAACTGAAATTCCTCTGCTCGTGGCTCAAACAGAGGAAAGAAATGCTCTGGCAATGGTGTGTGAAAGAGCATCGGGAGGGCAGGACAGAAGGGAAAATCAAGAGCTGGGTAATTGTGACACCACATAAATTAGGAGAAAGCCTTAAAGGAGTTGGGCCAGTGGGAAAGATGAGTGTTTGGGGAGCTCTGAAAGCAAAACTGGAGAAAATAGGAGGCTTTGGGTGCTGACTGATACCGGTGTGCCCTCACCGTGAAACAGAGCTCAGATATTTTTTGCATGACTCAGAAAGGAAGGTGGAAGTGAAACAAAGGCAAAGCTGTCACTGATGCCAGGACTTGGCTCCAGGTACTCACAAGTCAGAGCCTTTCAGGAAGGGGCTGTGGGTGCCTCTGTTGCCCCACACCCAGCTGGGGACAAACCCATTGCCCAAAAAACAGGCAACTCTGCCTTAAAACCAGCCATCTGGAGAGGGGCTTCAGACCAGTGGAGCAGCCAAAATCCCCAGGGGTTGGCAAAGGCTTCAGGAAAGGAATACAGGGAGAGTAACAGCACAGAGCTGGTGAGGATGCTAAAAAACCTGGAGGTGCCTGTGAGTTCAATCTGCCATTGGCTTATTTTGGGGAGGCAGATAAGTGGAAAAAGGGAAGGTGTGATCAGCTGGATGGTTTTTCCTGCTTGTATTTGTATCTTTCCTGTAGAAAGGGTGACTGCTCTCTCCAAGGGACTCCAGCTCCAAAATACACACAAAGTAGAGGAAATCTATTTTTAGTGTCCATGAGACAAAAGTGCTAGTAAAAAAACAAAACAAAACAAAACAACAAACCATGGTTAGAAAGACAATTGCTTCCTGTTTAGGGCTGCTGGGAAGGGAGATCTGGCTGAGACACTGAGGGTGGGCAGGACTTGGGTACAGCTCAGGAGCTGCCCCAGGGAGAGCAGGGAGGGCAGAGGGCTCTGTTAGATGAGATGGGGTTATCTGGGCATGTGAGACGGGAAAAGATGTTCTCAGCTCCTGGGAGACCCCATGATGGGCTGGAAGATCCACACCCTGGACTGGAAGATCCATGCCATGGATTCCTGAGGGAGGGGAAGGGACTTGAACTTCTGCTCCTTTAGGATTCTTGGAGCCCACAAGCTTCAGGCTGAGCTCAACTGCTGAGGTTAAAAGACTCCCGAGTGTCTAAGTGACACTTGAGTCTAAGGAGACAATTTACAAAGTGACTTTCAGGCTGAGCTTCAGATTGATTGAAGATTTATCCCTCTGAAAACTCCAATACTTGGTCAAATCAGTCTGATTTACATCAAGACAGCAGATTCTCTGTCAGCCGATTCATCTCTTTATCTTCAAAGTGTTTTGGTGCATCCACCAACAAACTGCACACAAGAGGTTAAAGAAGGAACCCAAAACTAAACGCCCAGAATTCTCTACAATTAACTAGTCACTTGTACTTCCTCATTTTAAGACCCCAGCTCTGATATTTTTGATGGCATTTTAAATTTTTCGAAACCAAAACATTTATTATTAGAAATCAGCTTAAACCATATGTTTTTTCTTTAGGAACAGCACATGCTGCAACTCTTTCCGGGACAGTTCATGTTTTTTCTGCTGCAACATTAAAAATCCATTAGGGATGTCAGCAGCTAATTATTCTGACAAGTAACTTTACTTCCCCTTGTGCTTTTTCCACATCACACACTCTCAAAAGGAGGAAGACATGGCAGTTTTTCTCCTAAAATCACAGACTGGAAGGGCAGGAATGGATCCCCATGAGTGGATTTCTCTTAATGGCATATAGGGAATTTTTCTCCTAAAATCACAGACTGAAAGGGCAGGAATGGATCCCCATGAGTGGATTTCTCTTAATGGCGTAAGGGCAGTTTTTCCTCCTAAAATCACAGACTAGGAGGGTAGGAATGGATCCTCATGAGTGGATTTCTTTTAATTGCACAAGGGCAGTTCTTCCTCCTAAAATCACAGACTGAAAGGGCAGGAATGGATCCTCATGAGTAGATTTCTCTTCATGGCATATAGGGAATTTTTCTCCTAAAATCACAGACTGGAAGGGCAGGAATGGATCCCCATGGGTGGATTTCTCTTAATGGCATATAGGGAATTTTTCTCCTAAAATCAGAGACTGAAAGGGTAGGAATGGATCCCCATGAGTGGATTTCTCTTAATGGCTTATAGGGAATTTTTCTCCTAAAATCACAGACTGGAAAGGTGGGAATGGATCCCCATGAGTGGATTTCTCTTCATGGCATAAGGGCAGTTTTTCTCCTAAAATCAGAGACTGAAAGGGCAGGAATGGGTCCCCATGGGTGGATTTCTCTTCATGGCACAAGGGCAGTTTTTCTTCTATAATCAGACTGGAAGGGCAGGAATGGATCCCCATGAGTGGATTTCTCTTAATGGCATATAGGGAATTTTTCTCCTAAAATCACAGACTAGGAGGGTAGGAATGGATCCCCATGGATGGATTTCTCTTAATGGCATACAGAATATTTTTCAGCTCCTTTCTGGCACAGAGTGAAAGGGCAAAACCAAAGGAAAAGAAAATTATCCTGGTAAACCACACAACGAACAACCCAATCACTTGATTTCTACTTCCACGGGGGAAATGAAACTCGAACACATTTATGAAATTGTAACCATCTATTTGCAAAGATAGAAGTGGGCTGTGTCCCGGGGTAGATCTGTGTGTTCAGGTGAGCCCTGCTGAGACATAGCCCAGGATCTGCACCGTGCTGGGGTAGGTCTTGCGCATCCCCATGCACCTCTCCTGGTCGATGAAGAGAGAGTTGTTTTTGATGACCAGGTCGTGCTCCAGGACGCCCTTGGACCGAACCAGCATTTGCAGCATGTCCTCAGAGGCTCTCAGGCACTGGTGAAGGTTCCGGAGCGTCTCATTGATTTCGTTGACCTCTTGGACAAGGCTGGAAAGCAGCAAGAACCCCGTTAGCAGTCCCACCACGGGGGGGATCTCCAGCACAGGGGTGCTGATGGGCCCTTTGGGCACAGGATTTTCACCATCAGCAGGCTCAGACTGATTTGGACCTCCCATTCCTGTCATATTCATGGGAATGTTGAGGGAAGAGCTCCTCCATGGAGAGGAATGGATAAGTTGGCTCTGAGGTTTTAAACTTCACAGATTTCACAGAATATTCTGAGTTGGAAGGGACCCACAAGGATTGTCAAGTCTAACTCTTAAGTGAGTGGCCCCTACAGGGATCAAACCCACAATCTTGGAGTTATAAACTGAGCTAATCTCAGGGTCAGGCTTTGGATCTGTGTCTGCCAGAGCAGCTTGTCCCACTGAGAAGAGAGATGAGCAGTTGTGGTTTCCCATTTCTGCTTGGGTTTGAGGGTTTGTTGGTTCACCCTCCTGCATTTCCCTGTGCAGGGGCCCTCCCCACACCCACAGAGACGCACACAGCAGACCAGCACAGCTGGGAGAGGCTAAAAGTGAATGGGAACCAAGTGGAGGATGGAAAAAACAACAGCATGTGAGATGCTAAACCAGCTCTGGGGCAGGGTTTAAATCACTGTTAAAAGCAACCATGCTCAGTGGGTTCCCAGGAGGAGGTGTGAGGTTTGGGTGCCTCACAGGGGATACTGAGGGCAACCTGCTTCTCCACAGCCCTTTAGGGTGCAATCCTAAAGAGCCCACAATGTCCTTGAAAGGATTTCCAGTGTCCCCATGGTGGAGTGGACAGCTCTTATGGGGACTCCATTTGGTGCACCCCTCCTTGTTGCTGCCCAAAAGGAAGGAGCTGAAGGCTCTCAACATGAGCTTATTGGAGAGTAGAATTGTAGAATCATAGACTAGAATCACAGAATGGTTTGGGTTGGAAGGGACCTTCAAGATCATCCTGTTCCATCCCCTGCCATGGGCAGGGACACCTTCCACTAGACCAAGTTGTTCCTAGCCCTGTCCAACCTGGCCTGGGACACTTCTAGGGATGGGGCAGCCACAGCTTCTCAGGGCATTCTGTGCCAGGGCCTGCCCACCCTCACAGCACATAATGTCTTCCAAATATCCCACCTAGCCCTGCCCTCGGTCAGTGGGATGCCATTCCCCCTTGTCCTCACTATCTGCCCATATAAAAAGTCTCTCTTCCTCCATTTTACAAGCCCCCTTCATGTACTGGAGGGCCACAATAGGGAGAGTAAAGGGCTTATTCTTCAAAACTGAGCACATTCAGCCACCTGGATGGGGCAGGAGAGAAGTTGAGGTTTACCCAAGTGGGAAAAATCCAGTCCCTCAGGGGGTGGCATTGAACTATACCCACCCATGGGTGCAGAGTTGTCCCCGCACCCCAAGGCTGGGATAACTGCTTACTGCTTTATATTCTACTTATGGGAAGATAATAAAAAAAAAAAAATTTTTGTCACCCAGTGATGCCCCTGAGTGCTACCCCCAGTGCCTCTTCAGGGAGCCTGCCAGCCCTGCTGTGCTGCCTTACCGGAGCTGGGCAGTGTCCCGGCACAGCTCCACGTTGGGTCTCCTCGTGCGCTCATCCAGCCGGGTCTGGGCCACTTTTAACTGAATCTCTTTGTCCTTTATGGTTTTTTGGATGACTTGTATCTTTGTCTCAATCTGGAAGATTTCCTGCCGGGTCTGGTGTGAAACAGAAACCAGTGTATTAATTAAAAAATGCCTTCTCAAGCGATGACATGTCTGTATGCAGAAAAACCCCAAGTTCAATAAGCAGACCCTGGGCTCAGACCGTTGTCACTCTGCCACACATCGAGGCACAGATCCAGCAGAGTTTTCAGGGAAAAGCCTCTCTTTGCTATTGCTGTCACATCAGAGAAGCTTTAGGAGCAGTGATGGATCTATTGAATTACCAGCTTCCCAAAATTACTGCTTGCAAGAACTGATCATCCATCAGCTAACAGAGGGAAAGTTTTTAATGGCTCCTCATTTAAGGATGTGGCATCAGCCTGCAGTGCTGCATGCCCAGTCTCATTAATCAATGCAGTCTCATTAATCAATGCAGTCTCAAGCACTTCTCAGGAGGCTTCCCATGAGACCCACTGTAAGGGATGACAGTGTGTGTGTGTGGATCCTCTAATGTCTGAGGTAACTGATGAGTGCACCCTTAAGGAGCCACCTGTAGAATGTACCTTGTAACCAGTAGGATGTTTCCCTGTATGCTCAGTGAACTGACTAACCAACAGTGTGCTGGCATGTCATATACAAGAGTAGATAAAAGTGAAGCTCTAACTAAAGTCCTTCAGTGTAGCCTTCTGATCAGACTGAGCCTAAGTTTGTCTCTGGCTCCTCTGACTGCCACAAATCTCCCTGGAGATTTTTAAACGCAGATTGGATGTGGTACTGAGTGCCATGATCTAGTAAATGGACTAGAGATGGACCAAGGGTTGGACTCGATGATCTCAGAGGTCTTTTCCAACCCAATCCATTCTATGATTCTATGGTTCTATACCCCGACAGCCCACCTGAATCAGGTGCCCATCACCGGGCAGAGCAAGGCAGGAAGCACACGGATAACCATCCCTTGGGATCAAGCTAAGTGGGAAGTCACCCCAAGCGGGAGGGGTTTTGGTTACCTTGGCCAGGTGGGTCTGGATCTTGCTCTTGGCGTTGGCTATCTCGGTGATGCGGCCGGTGAAGGCATCGTTGACCTTGCTGAACTGGCGCCACATCTCGTCGGCCGTGCCCATCAGCGTGCTCTCCGTGCTGGCACGCAGCTTGGCAGAGGTCACCCGCTGGCTCTGCGAGCGGAAGATGTTGTTGTCTGTGAACCTGGCCCATGTCTCCGGCACCGAGATCCTGAGGGGTGGAAAGGAGAGGCCCTTGGTAAGCCCCTGATGCTGAGGCTGGTTGTGTCAGTTGGTTAAAACTTGGTTGTAATAACGCCAAGGTCATGGGTTCAATCCCCTGTGTGGGCCATTGAATTAAGGGTTGGACTCGATGATCCTTGTGGGTCCCTTCCAACTCAGAATAGTCTGTGATTCTGTGATTTTGTGTCCTGCTTTGCTCAGCACTGTGGTGGCCTCACCTGGAATATTGGGGCAGTTTTGGGCACTGCAGTATAAGATATTAAGCTCTTACGGAGCATCCAATGAGGGCAATGAAGATGGTTCAGGACCTTGAGGCGAAGAATGTGAGGACACTGAGGGCACTTGGTGTGTTCAGCTGCACAAGAGGAGACTGAGGGGAGACCTCAGTGCAGGTCAAACTTCCTCAGGAAGGGCAGAGGAGGGGCAGGCACTGATCTCTGCTCTGTGGGGACCAGGGACAGCACCCAGGGAATGGCTGGAACTCTGTCAGGGCAGGGGTAGGTTGGATCTCAGGCAAAGGTTCTTCCCCCAGAGGGTGGTGGGCACTGAGCAGGCTCCCCAGGGCAGTGGGCACAGCCCCAAGGCTGCCAGAGCTGCAGGAGGGTTTGGATGATGCTCTGGGGCACAGGGGGTGACTCCTGGGGATGGGCCTGTGCAGGGCTGAGGGTTGGACTGGATGGTCCTTGTGGGTCCCTCCTAACTCAGCATATTCTGTGATTCTATGGCATCCTGTCAGTGAGCAGTGAGGATTAAATGTAAATTAAATCTGTGCTCTTAATTAAATTAATGAAAGTGAACCACCAGGACCCTATTTGTTCAATGACATTTATCAAATGATGACGTGTTCATGAAGACAACTTGCAAAAGCTCAAACAAAAGATTCTCCCAGAAAAAGTAGAGATTCCAACCAGATCTCTTATTTTGATGTTTGAGGCATTAAGTGCCAAGGGATTCCCAGCTCCATGACAACACACAGATCAAAGTCAATTCATTTTGCTCACAGCCCATCTCAGTTTCATACTGAACTGAACAAGCATTAGATCCCACTCCATCCCCTGTCTGTGCATTCGGGATGAAGTTCCTGCTTATGCACTAGTCGAGCACAAGGTCAACAAAAGACTTAAATACCACATAAGCTCCATTTATAACTTGCTGATTCTCAGCACATTTTACCCCCCTCTGAATTTTAGTGTCCGTCCCTTGCAATTCATTTGCTTGTCCAAATAAATCTGGGCTCTGCTGTGAATAATTATTCAAACTATTAAAAAAATCGAATCAATCTATGCTTCTCCATAAACTGTGTGAGAAGATTTATTCCCTCAGCCCTTTGCCACTTAGGACATAATTCTGCAAGTGCTTAGTTCATTGACTAAGCTGAATTCCTGGTACCCAAAAGCAGCTGAACCCTGTCCCAAGACCACACTCTCTATTTCTCCATCTTCTGTGTCATTTCAGCTCCCTGCCAGGCCCTCTCCATGCAGGGGTGAACCCTCCAGACTTTACATCAGGGAAGAGCACTCAGGCAAGCACTGACACATCTTTGAAAATATGCATGAACTTAATGAGCTGTGCAGAGGTGCTGGCCTGAATTCATTTTCAGGCTGATCTCTGTACCCTGATATAATGTTTAATTAGGCTGGACTCCCTTTCACCTGCTGGGTGTTTGGCATCCAGCTGAAAGCAGAGCGTTGTTCTCCCTTTATGGTGAGAGGAAAGGAACAACCTCTGGGAGGGGATGACGGGATGGATGTGCCATGCAGAGACACGTGCCTGGCAAAACCCAGTTCCCTGCCAGGGAGAGGCTCTGTGCCTCCCAGGCACTCCCCAGTGCCACCCAGCAGGGACTCCCCAGTGCCACCCAGCAGGCACTCACGTTGCATCAATGCGCTCCACCCCTTTGTAGTAGTGGATGTCTCTGGAGGTGTTCTTCAATTGGTAGCACTTGTTGTCGATGTGATGGCCCATCTGCTTGTCAGCCAGGTCCTTCTCCAGCTCTTGCCTGGCCTCCTTGTTGCACCTTCAACACACAGACAGCAGGTCTCAGTGGGGATATAGGCATGGAAGCGTCTCCTCCCCATCCTGTTCCCTGCAGCTCCTGCTGGGGCAGCTGTGGGCCCCCGCAAGCATCACTGCCCACTTCCCATGGAGCCTGCTTGGGTTTTACACCTGCAGGGTGTGGGTAGAGCAGGGCTCTGCTGGGGGTTCACATTACAGCTGCAAATGCATCTCAGCCCTGCAGCAAGAGAGCCCCTCCTTACATGAGCTGGGCATTCACTGTATTCAGGCACTGCTGAAGCCTCTCCCGGCAGGACCTGATGATCTTGATTTCCTGGGCAAAGGTAAAACACAACCCCATCAATATCCATGTCCTGGGCACAATCACCCCCTCGAGCATCTCCAACCTTACACACAGTGAGAACTTCCCTGCTTGCTTTTCTCCCAAATCAAAGAGTGGGGGCAGAAAGGGTCCTCAGTGCACCCACTTGTGCAGCTGAACCTGCACTCAGTGACAGGAGGGGGCTGTGACCACAGCCTTGGCCTCTGACATCGCTGGACTCCCAAGTGTTTTTTCCTCTTGACAATCCATGTCAATGGCTGGTTAGTTCCAGGGAGACAGGGCCAATATGAACAGGCAGAGTGGTTCCCTGGAGCAGCAGTGCTGCACATCCCCATCCCCAATCCCAACATATTTTCCTCCCCACAAGAAATCCCACCCATATGGGACGAGAGGAAATGGACTTTGGTGTAAATCCCCAGTCCTTTCTAAGAGACACTCAGCTCTACCAGGGGAAGGCAAGTGCTGCTCTGAGCTCACTTGAGTTCAGCACAAACCTGCTGCACCTGTGAAGCCCCAGATTCTGCAGGCAGGTGATCACTGCTCCAAACCCAGGAATTTTTAAGCCCTCCTGTCTGCAGGAGCCAGCTCAAAGCACAGTCTAAATGTGTCTCAGACACTTAAAAAACAAAATGCCTTTACAGAGATTCCAGCTCTGATAATTTTCCTAAAATCTCATGACTTCTAAACAGAGATTTTAATGGTTTAGGGCCTGACTCATCAGGAAAAATCTTCTAACAGGGCCGTGGCATCACAGTCCCAGGGGCTTCAATTTCCTTCCCAGTTTTGTGATGCCTTTGCAGGGATTCTGTTTCACTGTTCCCTGCATTAGGATCCCATTTGCTGTGCCAGCACTCATGGTCTTTGATTTTATTCATAGTTTAAAGCAGACTATATAAAGGCAGGCAGGAGTGCATGTTTTTATAATTTCTATCAAATCCACTGCCTGAGCACACAGTTGTACTGCAGCCACACTGCTCTGAGCAAAGCAAAGCTGGGGGGAGGTGTAAAATCTTTTATTAGACCAACCAATATAGTTGGGAAAACCAGACAAGCTGTCGGGCACACACTGTCTTCTAAATATCTGTGTGTGCAATATTTGTCATGTTCTATAGATACAGAGATATATCATATGGATAGATCCTGATGCTGGCAGGGCTCAGAAAGGCAGGACTGTCTCACAAACTCCATGAAGAGGGACAGAGGAGCCCACACGTGACACACAGACACAGTTGCTTTTCAGCTATTCCTTCCTCTCTTGTGGGCCATTGCTGTGTGGGAACGCAGCAGGTTTTGGAGGGTGAGGAGTTGAGCACCTCACCAGCACCAAGGAGCCAGGGAGGGAACAGGGCTGCCAAACCTGTTTAGGGCAGTTTAAGTAAAAATAACTTCAACACATGATCTGTGTTGCCAAACTTACTGTGATGAGCTGTTTCTCCACGTCGTCATGGACTAGGTCGATGCCCATCCTCTTCTCCCGATTAAGCAAGCACTTGTGAGCGACCTGTTGGGGACATGCCACGCCATCAGTGCTGGCTGCAGGGGCAGGGCTCCCTACTGAGATGGTGCCCATGTCAAGCAACTCAAGAAAAGAAATGAGGTGGGCACAGAGATGACAGCACAGAAAAAACTGCCCTGGTTTAGCTGACAAAGAGCAGCCAAGCTGCAACATCAGCATTAAATCAATGTGAGGGAGCCCACCTGTCCCTGGTGCCACCACAGCTGAATGTAGGGACCTGTGTCAGGCTCGATGCTGACCTCACCAGAGCCTCGTAGTAAGACATGGGCTTTTGCCTCCCAAACCAGGATTTTGGATATAAAAATATTTGGTTAAACAAATTCTCTTGTGATGTGCTCAGTGTGTGCTGGTGGGGGATGCAGCAGATGGCAGGGGATTTATTACTTAGAGAGCTAATGGACCCTTAAAAAAAACTTTCTAGATGTTATGGAGCTGTAATAAAACTTCATCAGACCTTTGAGTGGCTGCAGATGTTTTGGCCTGAGGTTACAGCCTGTGTCCCACCGGGCAGGGTCCTTACCTGGAAAGGGCCCTCCGTGTCTGCCAAGGCTCTCTCCAGCCGTTTCTGCATGTCTGTGAGCGAGTTGGTCTCCCTGATCATGGCATCCAGCTCAAGGCAGAGCTCTGACTTCCAATACTCTATGTCATTGACACGTTCTCCCAGGTTCTTGGTGCTTTCCCCCTGGGTTCTCTTTGCCTGCTGGTACACGTCCTTGATGGTGCGGTTGAGGTCGGCCCGCAGGCGCTCGGCGTTGTGCCGGGTGGTCTCCGACTCCTTGTAGTTGGTCATGTTGGACCTGTGCCAGTCATCGAGGGTGTGCCGGGTGAAGACACCGTTGGGTCTTTCAGAAATGAAAGGAATGATCTTGGTGGGGGGTAACCCTGGGAAGCTTTCGGAAAGGGGAGTCAAAGTTGGGTTGAGGGCAGCTGCTCTGTAGTAGGAGTTGGGCGTCCAGGGGAGGCTGATGCTGTCAGGCTGGTAAGGAATCCGATCCTTGTAGGTTGCAGCCACAGTGCTGGTGGCAGGCAGGATCTTGGTAGGTGGTGGTTTAGGAAAGGCATACTTGGCTTTTAAGGGGTAGCCGTACAGCTCCATTGTGGAATGCTGCTCTCAGGTACGTGTCCTGCACAAAGGAGGCGGAGAGAAAACCTCACTCAGTCAGTTCCTGGCCTTGTGTTACCTCTTACAACAACACAGGCAACTTGTGATACAGGCAGTGATGCCCAAGGTACCCACACAGTGCCTGTACAGGCCTAAATCTTTCAAAACCAAACCCCTTCTGACAGCAACCCAAGTATGTGGATAGACAGGGATTTGACTTTGCTGGTGGTGTCCAGTGTCAGGTCTTGAAATGAGGAGAGAAACAAATCACAGCTGCTAAGGAAGATGACAGATCTTCATTTTCCTTCTTCCTTTATTCCTTATTTCCTATTGTACCTTCATTTTCCCTGTCAATCTTGTGAAGTTCTCCTGTGGCAGGGGCATGTCTCCCCTAACACCCTCAAATTTAGCAAAAGAAGCTTTCACAAATGCAATCCTCTGAGCCAGTTTGGCAGAAACAAGGATGAGATATCTTTGCTAAGGTCCAATAAAACCACGGGGGGGGGGGGGGGGGGTGGTCCCACAAAACAGTCACACCAGCCCTTTTTACCCTGCTAGGGATAAGCCACTGCCATTTCCTGGCTCCAAGCCACTTATTTGTACCTAGGAAACAGCATTCAGAGAGTAGGAGATGGTTTCCCTGGCTCCCACCCCTGCCAAGAAATCCTTCCCTTTCAGACACTCACAGACAAACATTTAAGAGAGAAAAAAACCTTGAGAATGAACTGGAGTTACTTTTCCATGCATTTCCAGCTGAATAAATGGCTCTGCAACCCTCTCAGGATAAGCCATGCCAGGGTAATACTTTCTACCATCCCTGAACATGGGCACATACCAGGAGGTACATTTGGATGATATAAGAGATACTGGGGATGGGGAGAAGTACCTGCTTTCCTGGTCTTCCCCTCCCAGGGGAAGGACACGCTGCCCTTTAGCTGTGAGAGTGCTCAGGGGTTTGGGGGTGTGGGGGTGCTGCTCCTCATCGCTGGGGTGCTACACTTGGTGGTGGCACTGCTTGGCTCTGCCCCAGCCCCTCTGTGTTGGTACCACAGGGCCAGGGCACTGTTGCTATGGGCAGTGGAGTTCTCTAGTGGGTGACCAGGTTCTATGGTGGGTGACTGAGCTCTGTGACCTGTGATTGAGCTCTGTGACCTGTGACTGAGCTCTGTGACCTGTCCTGACCATTGAACCTCCCTGTAGTGGCCACAGCAATGGCAACACAGGGCAACACAGGGTGTTGGGTGGGCAATTTGGGGCCAGTAAACACCCTCACATGGCATCCTGGTTCCTGCCCTGGACAACCTGGGCAACTTTGTGCAGTCCCTGGGCAACTGGTGCAGCTGCTGAGTGGATGGATAATACTCTTGGCCACCTGAATTAGTTGTAGGTTGTCCTGCAAGGAGCTGGACTCACTGATCCTTATAAGTCTCTTCCAACCTGGGATATTCCATAGTCCTGTGAACTCAGTACCCTCAGCGGGCAACAAACTGCCACCCCAGGCAACCTAGTGCCACCCACATGTTTAAGGCCAGGTTGGATGGGGCTTGGAGCAACCTGGTCTAGTGGAAGTTGTCCCTGCCTATGGCAGGGGGTTGGACTAGATGAGCTTTAAGGCCCCTTCTAACCCAAACCATTCCCAGATTGTAGGAACTCTGTGCAACCCAGTGCCACCCCCGGGGCAACTTGACCCCAGCCCTGGACAACACCCAATGCCACCAATGGACAACTCAGTACAACCCTTGGGCATCCTAGTGCCACTCCTGGGCAAACTAGTGTCCTCAGTGGGCCACCCAGTGCCAGCACTGGTGCTCCTCAGCCAGACAGAGGGATCACTGGGGTAGGTGGGTACACCAGGATGGAAGTGTTGGCACCCCAGGTGAGCTGTGCCCAGAAGCCCCACCACTGCACAGCCTCACACAGCACTGGAGTGTCATACACCACCCACCCAGTGACTCTGGGAATGTTTCTGGGAGCAGGTCCTTCCCCACTTAGCTCTGGCTTTATCCTGAGAACAAGGACAGGAGGAGCTGGGCAGAGATGCTGCTGGTGAGCACAGACACTGGTTATCCCAAGAGGATTTCTCCCAGCTTTGAAAAACACCACTGAGTTCTGCTGTGTGGACTGGTGTGTCTTACCTTATCCAGAGGAATATTTTCATTTTCTTCATTTATCCCCTGGATGAGCTGTGAGCCATGTACACAACTCATCAAGTACCAGGCTGGTCAATCCTCATTCTCCCAATATTGCAGCTGCAGACTGAGGCTGGACCAAAGTGTGCCCAGCTCCTGGTGAGTGCAGTGCCCCCCTGCCCGCCACTCCATGCACACACACACTTGGAGTTGGCCTCCACAAGGAAGCCTCTTGCCAAAGAGCTGCCATGAAATATGACTAAAACTGTTCTGTGTATACAGTTTAGCACATTTTCATTTTGCTTTAAACACATGGGTGGAGAATCAGCTTAATCAAATTGAAGTAAAACATTCAGCACATAAGTTGTTTTTTCTACATAAGTTGTTTTTTCTACAGCTAAACCAGATAAAATAATTGCAGTTGAAGCAAGCCAAGCTCTGCCCCTCTGCAGGACTCGTGCCCACCCTCAGACCAGCCCTGCTCTGTGCTCCTTGCTCACTCCCAGCCTCCATCTCTGCTCTCACACCCTGCCCATGGCTAATTTTGTTCAGATGAATCACTGCACGACAAGGAACATCACTAATTGTGGTAGGCAACCACATGGTTTTTGAGGAATTTGCCAAATTAAGCAATAATAATAATTGTAAATGGCCCATGGGTGCCCTGCAGAGCACACACAGGACTTTCTGGGGGAGCACAACAGTGGGGACATCACAGTGGGCGAGGCTTTGGGCCCACCATAGAACCACAGAACTGCCTGAGGTGGAAGGGACCCACAAGGATCATCTAGTCCAACTCCTGGCTCTGCACAAGAACCCAAACAATCCCATCATGTGCCTGAGAGTGTTCTCCAAACACTCCTGGAGCTCTGGCAGCCTTGGGGCTGTGCCCACTGCCCTGGGGAGCCTGGTCAGTGCCCAACCAACCCCTGGGGGAAAAACCTTTCCTAATATCAAACCCGACCTCCCATAGTCTAAAAGCTAGAAAGATGAAGAGAATTGGCACAGGTAAAACAGTCAAATTCTCAAGTTAAGTGACTCTCAAGCAAGAAGTTGCCAAACACGTGGTCCCAGTTCCCTCGTGCTCTGGGTACCACACTGAATTAAAGATGGCTGTTCACAACACCACCATGTCTTTGACTAAATAAACCTGGTTCCTTAATTCTGACTACAACTCCAAGAGCTGGAAAATCACTGAAATTACTAAAGGTCCACACCCAGTTCTGGTGGGGCACGTCCAGTTTTGATGGACACATGAGAACAGTTTGTGCTGAAGCCTCAACCGTTTGAGCTCAGAATCAAAAGAGGAAAAGAGGCTGAACAGGTGAGGCTGATGTGAAGCAGAGGTGCCAATTCCCAGCACCACAGCCCAGGTTTGCCTACCTGACTAAACTGGAATTTCAAGGGACACATTTAGACACCTAAGTACAAATTCTACTGCCAAGAGCTGTCAATCTCTCTGTTGCAGCTCTGCATTCTTGCTGTCTATTAATACAGCATTACACTGGATCATGAGCTGCCCTTCTGCAAATACTCAGATCCAGATCTTTTATAGCATCCCTCATGTCTGCATGTACCCATTACACAGCCCAGCCTCAATTTTACACACAGTTCAGTATTCCTGTCTCTCCTATAAATGCTGCACCTGCCTGAAAGGGCTCAATTGTCTATTCATAGAACCACAGAATCACAGCATGGTGTGAGTTGGAAGGGACCTTAAAGCTCCTCTTGTTCTGACCTCCCACTAGCCCAGGTTGCTCCAAGCCCTGTCCAACCTGGCCTTGGACACCTCCAGGGATGGGGCAGCCACAGCTTCTCTGCCCAA
>JAWWEV010000044.1:11189125-11204552 GCA_035583235.1 Hafferia zeledoni | reverse complement strand
CTTGAGCCCATCGTGCCCCCTTGTCCTATTGCTGAGTGCCTGGGAGAAGAGACCAACCGCCACCTGGCCAGAACTTCTCTTCAGGCAGTTCCAGACAGTGCTGAGGTCACCTCTGAGCCTCCTCTTCTCCAGGCTAAGCACCCCCAGCTCCCTCAGCCTCTCCGCATAGGGCTTGTGCTTCAGTCCCTATAAGTGTGTGTTACATTGTGGTTTCTTTTCATTTTCTCTTTTCTGTATAAATAGATATAGTTAATTTAAGTTTAACCTGTTTAGAAGTTGGTGGGGTTTTTTCCCTGTCTCCCTTTTCTCAGTGGGAAGGGGAAGAAGTCTGACTCTGTGTTGGGCAGTTGGTATTTTCCAGCTCAACCCAAGACACACCAGTGATGCTCTTGGAGCCAAAGACCATGCTGGGATCAGCAATGACATTGCTATGGCCATGGAGGGCCAGGCAGCACTGAGGGACAGCAGTGCTGTCCCCAGAGCTACTTTTCATCATGATCCACATAAGCCATGCAAGGAACAGAGATAATGTCCATCATTTCTAGCCTTTGAACCTTTGTTTCTATATTTGAGCACAGGGTGTGATTGCACTGACAAAGGAGGAGCTGCAGTAGGTCAGTGTTACACCAAGAAACAGTGGGAAAGAAAAGGGGGTGGGATGGAAATCAGCAGTTCTTTTTTCTGCAGCACTGACCAATGGCCAAGACAAGCCTGCACTGAAGATCTCCCCAGTCTCAGCTTTCTGTCCTAAACCTCTTCATCACTCAAGTCTTGCACCTCCCACACAAAGCCACAAGGCAGGCAGAAATGGCAGGAGCAATTAGACTGAGGCTGCTTGGGAAAATGTCTGTCCATGGGAGACTTCAAAGCAGAAAATCCAGGAAAAAAATCAGACAGGAAAAGAAGATGAATTCAGACAGGTGTTGGAAAATGAGATCATCACTATCAGTGTTTTTAGATACAGATTTTCACCTGCCACGAGGTTTGTCCTTACCTCTCATTGGCCACTATTTTCTTTTTTAAATTGTGGAAAATTCTGCTCTCCTCTCCTGCAGAAGGTCAGTCCTTTGTGACCCAGCTGAGCATACCAGGGAAACACCCAGAAGGGCAGCACAATGGGGTTCGTCAGGGCTCTGATACTCAGCTGCAATACCCAGGGTGCCCTCAAAAGTGCCAGCTTTGGGTACTCAGAGCGAGGGCGGCAGGGACAGAGCTGAGCATGAAGTTCCTCCAAAGGTCCCACCACAAACTAAAACAAAACTAAAACTAAAACTAAAACTAAAACTAAAACTAAAACTAAAACTAAAACTAAAACTAAAACTAAAACCAAAACAAACTAAAACTAAAACCTCCAAGATAAGGTTTCAGAAAAATGAGAGCACTTAAAGACTTTAAAGGCTTCAGATTATTGTTCACTAAAGTTGTAGGGACAGAAGGAAAATTGTATTTTCAGTGGTATCTGCACTGAGCCACATCCCTCAGGATTCCAAGAGTGAGAGTGTGCACCACCACTGCTCCTGCCCCTCTGCCCGTGCCCCAGCCAGTGCCAGATGGGCTCTGGGTGTGCAGAAACTCAGCAATGTGCTTTTACATGAGGGAGAGGTCAGCACATCCAGCCAGGACACCCCTGGAAGCACCACCTGGCAGTGGCATTGCAGGGACAATCCACTGATGGGCAGTCCGGGCTCTTCCCCAGGTTATAAATAGAAACAGCCTGACGTGTTTGCAGGGAAAAGAAAAAAGTTTCCATACCAAAAAAGTTTCACTGCAGTGAAACTCTGTACCTACGTTGTGCACACACGTTCTGCCTTAACAGAGGGAAAAACCCAACCAAAAATAGTCTTGGTTTAAATGATGAGATTTCAGACAGTGGCACACTCTGTGCTTAAACAAAATTTATTTTGACAGGCTGAGATAGTCCATGTCTCTTGGAATGGCTGTTCTGACTCACTATGTGGAGTTTTTAACCCTTGTTATAGCACTGTTTTACCACTGAGCTCGTCAGGCTGATGTGCAGTAAAACCACTACAAGAGTGTCAAAAAAACCCTCTTGTTAAAGGGCAAGTTGACTATTTTCAAAGTATTTCTGATGACTGGGGAGTTCTGGCTCAGCCCATCCTCCAGAAAGCTGGGATGGACAGTGGGCCACCTCAAGCAGAAAGAAATTGGGTTACCAGGAGCTGCTCTGAACTGGGACCCATCAGCTTGATGACAAGTGTCCACATGTGTGAGGCAAAGCTCTGCAACCTGGTGATTAGCCAGCAGGATCACACATAAAACAACACTTTCTGAGGCACAAAAAGAGCTGAAATGGAGCCTTTTCCCAATTTTTATAGGCTGTAGCTCAAGTCTTTGTAAAATGAATAAACCCAGATGCCACACAGGGCTGAACTATGGTGATAACTCTGCACTAACAAAGCCCATGGAAAGAGCTCCATATACCCCAGAGATGCAGCAAACCCTCCAGACCTGCTCCCAGCTGGACCCAGACCCCGTGAGAAGGGGCCAGGAGGGCCAGGGTGTGAGACAGTGAGGGCCACAGCCAAAACAGCAACCCCAGCTCCTCACCATGCAAACCCAAGCCGGACGTGGGGGAGCAGTTTCTGCACATCACCACCAAACAAAGCTCCCCCCATGTTTTGCAGAGCAAAGATCCAGCTCAGTCCCTCACCCAAACCACCAACTGTGCACTGGAAAGGCAAGGAATGAGCACAATGAGGCGGTGGAGCAGGGAAGGACAAGGGTTATGGTGCTGGGCTGTGGCTCCAGCTCCTCTCACTGCAGGCCTGGTGTTTTCCTTGGAACATTCACCTTCCCTGCACCGAGCCAAATGTTCCCAGCTCAAAGGGCTCCTGATGTGAAGAGACTGGCTGAGCTCACATGTCCAGGACCGAAGGACATGTGCATGCACCAGGCATGTCTGCTGTGTTTGTTTAATCCTGGATAAATACTGTTACTCAAGGGATATTCATATAGGCTGGGGTTTCAAAAGGGCCTTGGGCTCAGTTGTGTTGCCTGATTGGCTCATCATCATCTCACAGGGCAATAAAACAGAAGGGGTTTAGGCTTTCCTAAATGGTGAGAAAACAAAAAGCAGTTTGGTGGACAGCACCCCCAGTTTGGATATTTGATGATGTGGGAACATCTGGAGACAGGATAAAGTTTGGATACCCACCAGGTGAATTCACCTGTGTAGTTGTGGGTGCAAAGAACCCCAGACAAGGCCACAAGATCTGCCAAGTTGCCTGTGTTGGACTGATGAGATAAAGGCTGATGCAAATCCCAGATACTTCTCCTCTGATCTTATCTCTAACCCTTCCCAAACCAGCAATAACTACAGAAGCCCCAGGGAAGGGACACAAAACATCCCCTCGGCCACAGATCCTGGATTTATCAGCTTTCCTGGCATGATATCCCTGATGTCACTCAGTTCACCACAGAAGTGACTCCTTCACATCAAGAGCATGACAGGAGACAGCCAGATGCTGCAGCAGCACTGAGAGCTGAAGAGGGGCATGCAAAGATGCCAAGGGAAAGCCCAGAGCTGACAACATCTCAGAGCAAAATCAGATGGAATCATCAGCTACCAGTTGTTATTTACAGCTGGTGCTTGGCTACTGGCCTGGAAGTGACTGCAGAGCCCTGGGAGAAATGGCTCCACAACATCCCTGGGAATCCTCTCAGCATAACTAGGCATGAGCTCCTCTGCCTCATAAGCACCTGCCAGTGACACCTGTCTCCAGAAAGGCTTCCCAAGGCAGAACTGGGTTGGCTTCCCTCCCAACGGAGGCACAGGATTATTGCCTGCTGTTTCCTCCCCCTGCCTGGGGTTTATCTGAAGCTGTCCACATGAACTGCTCATGAACTGCTCCAATGGGAAGTGCTCCAGCACTCTGCTCTCCTGTGCCAATGCCAGCTCAGGATCTCTGGGGAGATGCACTGGGGAACACCACAGTGGGATCATAATGTTCCCTCCAGACTGTGGTTTCTAGTAAAAACCTGATCCTAAAACAGTGTACCCCAATAACACAGCCCAGCTCAGCATCAGGCCTGGCCTCCCCCCCACACCTCCCAGTGCAGCTGGGACAAGGCATCTTCCCAGCCCATTGGCCACCTCTGGGCTCTGGGAAACAGCTCCTCATGTAGAGTACAACCACCAGCCTGGCTGTTCCCTGTTGCCATGAGCCACAGGACTTCTCCGCTCAAAACTACAAACATTCCCATCTCTGCTTCACCTCATGTTCTGCACCATCTGCTCTTGCTGCCCATCCTGGGCAGCAGGTGCACCATGAGAGGACGTGACCAGGGTGCCTGAGGATCTCCATCCACATCCCATCCCAGGCTTTTGTTGGGTCTCAAACTCAGTGTGTGCCCAAATTCACGGATTCCCTTCCCTGGGATAAGAAGCCAATGCCAAGCATAAAAACAGAACCTGACTGAAGAAGCAAGGTCAGAGAATGGCTAAAATCAAAAAGCCCAGGGGGACCAGGACACTTCACCTGATCAGGTGCAGCTACAAAGCCAACTTAGTATTGCCTTTCATCTGGGACCACCGAAGATGAGCTGAATCCTCACAGCACACAGACATTTCTGAAAAATTCAGCTTTGCAATGTTGAACTTCATATGTGACTTTGCTGAAAGTGCCAGCCCTGGAATATAATACCAAAAAATCTCCTACCTGGAAGCTTTCCAAAGAGGGCCCTGAAGGATGTCGTGTCTAGAACGGGGCTGTAAGACTAACCCTGTGTTAGTTTAACTTTTTCCTCCTGAATTAAAACTTATCCAACCCAAACCTTCCCTATTGACTTCAGTGGGAGTGTTTTTGAAAACCCCATTCACCAAAGCACCAGTGAGCCAATGTGGTTGGTTTTTTTCACCGTTATCAATGGAATGGTGTCTGAACTGAATAATTCAAGGGGCTGACTCTCCCTATAGCAAAGGGCAACCCCCAGCACTGCCCACCCAACTCAGTGACCATCTGTAATCCAAGTCTTGCCTGTGGGGTAGAGCTGAGCAGCTCCCTTTGGAATGGGATCCAAGTCACACATTCAGGGCACATAAAGACCTGCCACCCTCTGTCACAGCTCAGGTTGAGCTGTTTGGGCTTCCAAGCTCAGTGCAGTGTCAGATCAGGCTGCAGCTTCCTGACTTCATGGCTGACCCATCACAATGCCAAGGGGAGCTTATCTGAGGACAGTCCTGGGTTCAAGGTGTGAATGTACAGTGTGAGTCCTACAGGGATGCTAATTTTACACCTGGCCATCCTTCCTGGAAATGCAGACCTTCACAAACCTCTTGATGTCCAAACCTGCTGTAGAGAGTGAGCCAGACCACTTCACAGGGGCACCGAAGTCCTAATCTTTGGAAATCCTCCTGAACTCCAAAGTTCTGCTGAAGTTAATATCTAGAAATCTCTTTCCATTCTTCTCACAAAACAAAGACCCAGCTCCTGATTGTTCACATGCCACACACATGCAGCCATGGCTGCAGCTCTTAGAGGTGACCACAAGTTGTTCCAGGGGGTCTGGAGGACACTGTGCAGTGAATTCCCTCTACAATAACTTGAAGGATATAAAAAACCAGCTGCAGCCATGATCCTACAGGTCCATGGCAGCTCCTACTGAGCCAACAGGAGAAGACAGGACAGTGAAGAGGATGGTGCCTCAGATCCTTCCCACAGCCATACCTTCACCACCACAGAGAAGCAGCATTTCTGAGATGCATCCCAGCATTTACAAATACATTCAGTCACTTTTGTGCTCTTTTCTGCAGGGCCAGGATGGACAGGGCTTGGAGCAACCTGGTCTAGTGGACCCCCACAGCAGGGAGTAGGAACCAGGTGGTCTTTAAGGTCCCTTCCAACCCAAATCATTCTGGGATTCTATGATTCAGTCCAAAAATCAAATCCAAAAGCCTCCTTTTTACACCATAAGGTGCCACCCCCACCCAGCTCTGCAGGATCAGCAGCAGCCAGACCAGATCAGGGACCCACCTGAGGCTCTTCCGGCTGGTTTGACACCATGAGCCTCCAGCCCGCCCTGTCCAGCCAGGCTGTAAATCAGACTCAGGTTGTTGGGAGTCCAGAGGAGCCCACTTTGGAGAGCAGGGTTGAAAAGACCCCTCACCCAAACAATGATCCTTTTGTGACACTAAAAATGAGCAACATCAGAATTTTATAGTTAGTCATAGAATTACAGTTCCTGTGAGAACAGGGACACTCATGGACAACTTTAAATCCAAACCAAAGGCTTCTGAGCTTCAAGACACTGATAGTCAAAGGTCCAAATTTCTCTGACTACATCCAAAAAAGCACCACCAAAGCCAGGCACTTCCAAGGGGAGCAGACAGACACACAGGAGTATTGTCGCAGAGAGAACACAGCTCCTCTTTATTAACCAGATCATAAAGCACACACTACACTCTGTCCAGGCTGTCCCCAGTTTTGAGATGTAATTATCAGTTCCCTCACAATCAGCAGTTGTGTTGTATCCCTACCACTGCACTGGGCTTTATTTTTCTCATTTCCTTTACCTCTCCATGATGAGAAGAGAACTTTTTGAGACAAAGCTCTGTTGCTAAAAGTCTTGATCAATAAACATCTCCCTCATGCTCTACAACTCTCCACAGACAGTGCACAAGGGAGGAAGTAGCAGGGCAATAACAAGGGAACAGCCACTGCTTATTTTGGTTTTATTTTCTCCAACTACAGGTTGACATATTCTGTGTAATAAAAGGAAAAATTCTCCCCAGAGTAAGAAGGGAGGGTTGTTTTTTATGAGAGGCATTGAAGGCATAAAGCACACAGCACTTTGCTTCATGCTACAGCTCATGGAGTTTGAATTCGAGGAGAGTTGTTGGCAGAGGGACAGTTTTCACACTCTTATATTTAGAGAGACTCGCCTGAAAAATAGCCAAAGCTGTTGCTTATAAATCAGCTTGTTCTGACAGTGCCCAGAGCAAGTAGTAAAAGCAAATGGAGGGAAATGAAATTACATGTTGCAGAGAGAACTCTGTGAAATAATAAGCTTTTATTTTCTGTTTTTATATAACAATAATTAGAAGTCTTTTGCCCCCTCCCCCCCTCTGTTCTTTCTCTTGTTTCCAAGCCAGGCCCTGGGCCCCAACCTCTGCTTCCCATTCATTTGCCTTTGGACATGTGGCTCCCATATCCTTGGCTGGGCTACACAGGCCTGAAAGAACTGACTTCTCTACAGGCTGGGGTGGAGAAGAGTCCACATGTGGTCCACTGTGGACATGGGAACCAAGGAATACATCCCTCCCAGCAGCTTGTGGGCACACATATTCCTGCAGCACAGGACACCCTGTTCAGTGGAGACAGTCTGGAGATGGAGATCCTGGCACTGGGGACATGGTTTAAGTGGTGATGGGTTCATGGTTGGACTTGATGATCTTAGAGGGGTTTTTTCCCCAACCTTAATGATTCTATGATCTTCCACTGACATGGGATTTCTCATTTGAACTGAAGCACCTGTTTTTCCTACAACCAAACAGAAGTATGGCACAGAAAACTCCTGAACTACATTGGGAAGGCATCAGCAACTGATGCCCCTTCTTCCCCACATCCTGGGGCAGCCAAGAAGCCCAACAGGCACTATTAGGCACATCTTAACACTGTGTTTTACAACCTTAGCTTAGCCTACATTTCTGCAGAATCCTCAGGATAGGAATTTCCTGCCTCCAAGGCTCCTGTCCAAGGGCTTTTCAACCTCTCAGCTTAAACAACGTGAAGAGAACAGAGTGCTACTCTGCCAGAAGGAAACTTCAGCCCTTCCTTGTCCTATACAGCTCAACAGCAGTTTGCTGTCAGCTTCAGCAGGGTTTTAATTTGACCCTCAGCAAGAAGCCAGAGAGAACAGCAATTGCAAAATCAACTGCTGGGAATGAAATAAAGCTGATGAAAGGATAAGAGCAACAAAAATCCCCTTTATTCATTCATCTGATTTTACTGTTTGAAGTTCTCCATGAACTGCTTCCAACCCAAACTCCTCCCCATCCATGTGAATTGGAGGCTGTGATAAAGATGGAAAGAGATGATCACAGGCTCTCAAAGGGCAGGAGAAGGAACAGATCAACAGAGGAGGCAGCAAGGCACGTTTGGGAAGTCAGGATCCCATGACAGATTCCAGGGAAGGTGAAAAACCTTGTCTAGGTGCTGGGGCCACAGTGAAAAGCCAGTAGGAGAAACAAGTAACTTGACAAGTGATTTATTTCTGTTTATTCCTGGATGGACTTGATCCAACATCAGGTGGAGTTGACAAGTGCCCATTCATTACCTTCAAGGGACTTTGGATCCACTGGAAATTGGACCATGGGGTAAACTATGATGGCCAGTTAGCCAAGATCCTGTCCCAGGCCAAATACTTCCAAATGGGTGCTGAGGTAAGGAATGAATCCATGTGGATCCCCTCCTGAGAGATCAGGTTTCGTGGCAGAGAAAGGACACAGCCCGGTGGACAATAACCACAGGAACGCTGCTGGCACTTCTCAGTCCAACTGGGTTATTTGTAGACACAACATTAGCCCTTTTCTCACTTCTATTTTTTCTTGTTATAAAGGGGAAGAGAACACAGTTTAAAAAAAAAAAAAAAGAGAAGAGAGGAGGTGGACTCCAGGATAGGAATCTTTGGTGCTACACCCGAGACGCTCCAGTGTGCACATGCAAACAGCAACCAAAATAGAAGGGGTGGTTTCTCAGCTGCTGCTGTTAATTTGACAGTCACTTAAACCAGGGGAACATCTGACCACAGAGCAGGATGGGTGATGCTCCAGCAAGAGCAGAAGGAGATACTGGGTGAGGCTGGTGTAAACAGGGATGATACACCACATCTGTGAGCAAGAGCTTGCACCTGCTATCAGACAAACAGCACTGCCTTGAATTAAAAGCAGCTCAAGCTGCTCATTTCTCTCCAAGCCTGGCTTTAGTCTCCTTTCCTGACAATCTGTGGCCTGTATCCCCCAGCTATACCAGCATCTCTGCACATGCACCATCCTGGTCAGGAGGTGGATGGCAGGGACAGCTTGTCCATCCCATGGGTGTCACAGAGCAGGGGGAACACCAAGCTGGGGGAGCAGCCAGAGCACAAAAATTCAGCAAAAAGTGCTTGTTTGTGTGAAAATACAAGGAGGCAAATAGTTGACATTAAGCTTTTGGGGAGGCTGTGGGACTGGGCAGTTCCTTTCAGCCCTCACACAAAGACACTCTTTTTGTCTCGCTGCAAAATAGAAATGACATTGAAGGATCTGAGGAATTTCTGGGCATTTTTCCCCCTGGGAGATGCAGTGCCCTGCAGTCCAATGCAGACAAAGTAGGATGCAAAGGACAAGTTGTCCACATGTCCACATTCACCTTTTGCCCCGTGGCTGCCACAGCCCCCCAAAAACCCTTTACACCCCCTGAATCCCATCTCTGCTTGCAGCAGATGGAGGGGCAGAGCCTGGAGTGCCCCACTCAGGACCAGGACCCACAGCTGTGCCCACACCTGGAGACAGTGGAGGGAGCCATTGCTAAATCCATCCCTTTTTGGAGAGGGGACAGCAGCTCCACATCCCCCCTGCTGAGCATCTCCAGTCTGGCAGCTCAGTCCAGCTGATTCACCAGGTTTCAGGCCTCATCCTGGGAGCCAGGATAGGTTACCTCAGACTCCTCAGTCCACACAAGTCTCCAGACACCCCCAATGAGGAGCATCAAGCCCACACCACCTTCCAGACCTTCCCATCCATGCACAAGGATCCCAGCAAGAACCACGATATGTCTGCAGCTCCATCAGTGCTGTTTCCAACAGGGCTGAGGATTCCTCTCTGTTTTCTTCACAGAAGTGTTACATGACAGTCTTTCCCCCAGAAGTTTTCTGCCCCAGAGGGTTTGGACCAGCCCAGAAACAACCAGCCAAACACATCCAGCTGTGGGCAGGGCATCTATGGAACACAGCAGTGCTCTTACTACACCTCAGCCTGGCAAAAGCACAGGGATTTCTCTAAGTTCATAAAGGCACATGGATGTACCTGCTACCTGACTCTGTGAACACCCACCACCTCAAAGGCTAAGAATGTGGCACACTCCCCCCCACACTGCTCATCCTGAACTCCTCACATCCCTGAGGCTCTTTCTGCCCATGTGTGACATCCCTGGCAGGCTCTGCCATGGGTGCTGCTGGACCAGACATGAGAGCTGAGATCCACCAACAGCAAGACAGCAACACCTCCAGGAAAGTGAAATGTTGGACAAACCCAACTCTGACACAGCAGCCGCCATTTCATAGAATCACAGACTAGTTTGGGCTGGAAAGGACCTTGAACTGCCTGAAGGGAAGTTGTGGCCAGGTGGGGGTTGGTCTCTTCTCCCAGGCACTCAGCAATAGGACAAGGGGGCACGATGGGCTCAAGCTCTGCCAGGGGAAATTCAAGTTGGAGAGCAGAAAAAACTTCTTTCCAGAGAGAGTGCTCAGGCATTGGAATGGGCTGCCCAGAGAGGGAGTGGATTCCCCACCCCTGGAGGTTTTTAAACGGAGATTGGACATGGCCCTGAGTGCCATGATCTGGTAAAGGGACTGGAGTTGGCCCAAGGGTTGGACTTGATGATCTCAGAGACCTTTTCCAACCCAATCAATTCTGTGATTCTGTGATTCTAAAGATTCTCTCATTCCACCCCCTGCCATGGGCAGGGACACCTTCCACCAGCCCAGGTTGCTCCAAGCCCTCTTCAACCTGGCCTTGGACGCTTCCAGGGATGGGGCAGCCACAGCTTCTCTGGGCAACCTGTGCCAGGTCCTGCCCGCCCTCACAGGGAAGAATTTCTTGCTAAAGAAGTTTATAGGCTGAAAGTCTCGTTAACACCAGGGCACAGTGCAACTCCTGCTGTCTACAGACATTCCCCACCTTACCCACTGAGCAGCAAGGGGAGAGAGTCTCCAGAGTTCATTTGGAGATCTGGCACGTTTTGCCCTTCCTGCCCGTGCCCAGCACACAGCCAAGGGCAATAAGGTCATTTCAGGACAGCTCCAGCACAAAGGCTGGTGACACAGAAAATAAAACTCCCATTCTCCTGCAGCTTGACCTCCCCAGTGCCAGAAGAAGTGTGTCATCCCACTAAGCACGGGGAGGGAACAGCAGGGCATTGTGCCCACAGAACAGCCTGGCACGTGCTGGCCCGAGGGAGAATCGGCACCTCCTGTCAGGGGAGTGGCAGAGGAGTTGGCAGAGTAAAAGTTTCCCATTTAACTGTGAGACTCCAAGTGAGGAAAGGAAAAATAGGGAGTGCACAGCCACATCTGATGGAGGCATTTTGGAGAATAACCAACCCCAGCCATTCTGGGGCTGAGCATCAGCTCCCATTTCCCTGAGAAACTGGGAACAGCCTCTCCCAGCCCCCACCCACCCCCTGCACAGCATGTGCTTTACTTAAAATCACACAAAATCCAAGCTGGAAGGGACTTAAAAGGACCATCCCTGCCCAGGACATTCCAACAATCTCACCCTGTCCCTGAGAGTGTTGTCCAAATCCTCCTGCAGCTCTGGCAGCCTTGGGGCTGTGCCCACTGCCCTGGGGAGCCTGGGCAGTGCCCACCACCCTCTGGGGGAAGAACCTTTTCCTGAGATCCAAACCAAACCTCCCCTGACACAGCTCCAGCCATTCCCTGAGTGCTGTCCCTGGTCACAGGGAGCAGAGATTGGTGCTGCCCCTCCTGAGGAGGTCACACACAGCTGTGAGGTCTCCCCTCAGTTTCCTCTTGTCCAGGCTCCTGGAGCTTCTCCCAGCTCACAGACATCCATTCACTTTTAACTCCTGATCCCCTCTGGAAAGGATCCCAGAAGTCAAAAACAGCCACCTCCTCTGAGAAGCAAGAGGAGCCCTTGCTGCTCCCCACATCTGGCCAGGGGCCATGTCCCCAGCTGGTTTCAGGCCTCTGATCCCTCTGGAGCACCGTGAATACTCAGGGAGAACTTAACCTCCTTGTTGTCCACCAGGAACAAGCTCAAGATTGGGGTGGGGAGGAGGAAGCAGCGCTGGGGTGGACAATGGGCACTTTGTGTGCCCAGGAAGGGAGACACAACAGCAGCAGCAGAAACAGGCTGGGCTGGTGGGACAGCAGGAGCAGATCTGGCTGTTCTTCCCTCGCTTCCTGGAGGCCCTTGCAAGAAATCCTGGCACTGGCACTGCAGAGCAGGGCTTTGCTTGAGGAAAACTTGTTTCAAAGCTCCGAGAGCTTTCTGCTGGTTGGAGCATTCTTAACTCCCAGTTTGAGTTTCCCTAATAAATCCCAGATTGCTCAACTTCCATAACACTGGGCTGGGAGCTCAGGCAGCAGTTAACCCTTTGCAGCCCCAAACAAGGGGGGAATAACCTCCTTCTCCTCTTTTATTTGCCTTCAGTGACTCTTTCAGGATAAGCTGCACATCAGGGAAGGGGCCAAACAGTCATCCCCAACCCAAAATCCTGCACCCCTGCAATACAGCACACCCAGATTTCCTGCAAACTGCACAAAGCACAGAGCTAAAGGGGCTCCAAAATGTCAGGAGAGGGGCTTTGGACAAGAGCCTGGAGGGACAGGACAAAAGGGAATGGCTTCCCACTGAAGAGGGCAGGGTTACATGGATATTGAGATGGAATTCCACCCTGTGAGGGTGGGCAGGCCCTGGCACAGGGTGCTCAGAGAAGCTGTGGCTGCCCCATCCCTGGAAGTGTCCAAGGCCAGGCTGGACAGAGCTTGGAGCACCCTGGGCTGTTGGAAGGTGTCCCTGCCCATGGCAGGGGGAGTGGGAATGAGTTCATCTTTAATGTTCTTTCCAATCCAAACCATTCCATGATTAAGGCAAAACTGTTTGTGGCAGAGAAAGGACATATCCAACCTCAAATCCTCACATCTCTGACCTACTCCTGCACCTTCCAGAGGCACTGCCTGGAATGGCTGTGGAGAGACTTAACTGACCACACCAAAGAAGGAAAAGCAGTGATTTCTGCTCTAGAGCTCTCAAAGCACTGATGGCCATAAAAACCTTCAGAACCTCTACAGAAACAGAATCTCCTCAGCATTTTCCTCTCCATCCAGGCTTCCCTCCAGTGTCTTTGCAGTGCTGGTTAGACCAGTGCAGGCTCAAGTCAGGAGGAGACAGCAGCTCAGCAGAGGCTCCTCACCCTCCTACACCACCCAGGGAAGAGCCACCACCACCACCCCCCAGCCCAGACAGGCATTTCCTGAGGCCAAGGTGACAAATTGGTCCCCACACAAACCTCCTCTCCAGCTGCATTCCCAACCTACCACCCCTCATCTTTCCCCTGACTGATCCCAACCACAGAAGTCTGTGGGTTTAATATGAATATTTCCTTTTAATTGTGTTAGAATCACCCCACAGTTAATCCTGTTATCCCTTGAGGTCTCTCATTCCCCCAATTCAATTCTGTTGTTTGATGTTTATTACCTTAGCAATAAAAATAAACCCAGTGCACCTGGAATCACAGCCAGAGCATCCCCCTTGGAAGCCCCATGGATGTTCTACTCCAGAGACTTAGGAAGAGCCAGGATACCTCACGTGGTTATGTAGTTTGAGCTACACTTTGTGACTCAGCAAGATGTTCCCTGGAAATGAGCAGCTCTGGGGAGTTATTTTAGTGCAGCTTCTGTTTTTAGTGACTCTTGCAAGACTCCCACTGACTAAGCAAGGCAGGAAACCTTATTGGGAGGTAGATCTTCCTCAAAGCTTACTCACTCATAGAACCTCACCCTTGTAAACCTTCCCAGGGGAGTCAGGGATGTTGCTCCCTCTGTGCAGATCAACACTCAAAGCTGGAGCTTTCACAGTTTTCCTGCTCTTGTTTCCTCCACTAACATGTTATGACAAGGCATGGGACACCCCTCTGGTGGGTTTGCTGGAAAATCCACCATAAATCCCGGTGTTTGTGCCTTTTTAGCTTAACCCTTTTGGGGTTAAGCTCTTCCATGTCTCCAAGTTAACCCTCAAGAATGCCATGACACTTCCCCAGGTGCTCTGGCTGGTGACCCAGAGGTGCCAGACCAGGGAGAGCACCCAGACACTGGTGACACACTAAAGACTAATACCACCTTGTGCCCACTCTCAAGGGGTGCCTGATTTCTGACATCCAAAGACCATGCCTTGGAAAGCCTTCCAGGGAAATCTGTTCATGTCCCAGCTCCCCAGCCCCGAATTTCACTGTTGTCCTCAATCAGCAACAAGATGATGGGAGTCATTACAAGCCTTCTTGGTTCAGCATCACCCTGTTGTTCTGCTTTAGGTGCCTGATGAGGAAAAATCAGAGCTAAGTAGTCTTAGCATGACTGAAGAACAAGCATTGACCTCATTTTCCCAGGAATGATTTTCCTAAGGGATTAGCCAGTATGGCTCTGAAAGAACAGTCAGTTTTCCCTTCAAGATGACCAGTTGAACAGAGCATTTTCCATCCTTATTTCTCCAGGAGACACACTGTCTCTGGCACAGGGCCTACATGCACCTCAGTGGTGATGCTCCAAGTCCTCTGGTTGGAGTAGAGCACAGAAAAGGGTCCTGTCCCACCAAGGGTGCCTGCCCCAAGCATGGCTTGTGTACAAGGCCCCAGAGGCTCCAGCACTGCAGCCTTTCCCAAGTAGAATCATGGAATCCCAGAATGGTTTGGGCTGGAAAAGACCTTAAAGATCACATAGTTCCTGCCATGGGCAGGGACACCTTCCACCAGCCCAGGTTGCTCCAAGCCCCATCCAACCTGGCCTTGGACACTCCCAGGGATGGGGCAGCCACAGCTTCTCTGGGCAACCTGTGCCAGGGCCTGCCCACCCTCACAGGGAGGAATTTCTTCCATAAAGCATAAGCAACCAGATCAATATTCAGGCAGCAAACACTGAGCTTCCTGCTGTCACAGCCACATTCCCAGGTTTCCCCTGCACAGGGATCACAACCACATGGAGCTGTGGCCTCAGGGAGGCTGTAACATGCAGTCACCTGCAGTGTCCTCCCAGGCACTGACACAGCTCCAACACCTCCAGTAAAAATGCCAGTGCTGATAGTTGAAACACACCCTGCAGACTGGAGGGACTGGATTTGGGATCAGAGGAAGTCTCAGTCCTAAAGGGAGTAAAAGCAGGGTGGCAGCATGGCAGAGAAAGACAACAGCTCTGAGGATTAGTCAGAGTCAAAAGTTCATGTTATTCCCACAGAAGGAAAGTGCTGTGAGGGCACTGCACTCAGGTTAAGGACTTAAGCATGAGGGAAAGGGGATGTTTTCAGCCAGGGCTTCCCCCTCTTTGCTCCGGAGAAGAGCAACAAGGCTGGAGAAGGGACTGGAGCACAAGTGCTGTGGGGAGACGCTGAGGGAGCTGGGGGGGAGAGGCTGAGGGAGCTGGGGGTGTTTAGCCTGGAGAAGAGGAGGCTCAGAGGTGACCTCAGCACTGTCTGGAA
>JAWWEV010000044.1:11171924-11189025 GCA_035583235.1 Hafferia zeledoni | reverse complement strand
CATGGGCTTAAGCTCTGCCAGGGGAGGTTTAGGTTGGATATCAGGAAGAAATTCTTTCCAGAGAGAGTGCTCAGGCACTGGAAGGGCTGCCCAGAGAGGGGGTGGATTCTCCATCCCTGGAGGTTTTTAAGATGAGACTGAAGGTGGCACTGAGTGCCATGATCTGTAATCACAGTGGGGTTGGATTAAGGGTTGGACTTGATAATCTTGGAGGTCTTTTCCAACCCAACTGATTCTATGATTCCATGGTACAAGGGTATGATATCATCCTTCCTACACTGTGAGCAAAATACTCATATCCAGCCCTCTGAAAGAAAGAGCAATTAAATGCCTAAAACAACAACTGGCCCATACACACTCTGGGGAAGGTCATCCATGGATATTGCCTCCCAGATAACACAGATGAGTCTATCCAGTGGTTATCACACCTGTCTGGGTGTCCAAAGGGTTGAAATGAACCCCAGGCTCCATCCAGCAAACCCCTATTTTGCTGAGAGATTGGTAAGTTTAATTAATAGCAGGAATGTTTGTTAAGCTTCTCTGCCTGGTCAGGCTTGGTCTGTCAGAGATGATACATCCAGGAATGCCTCTGAAATCTGAGGCAAGAAAAGAAACCTTCAAAAACCCAAAATGTTCTCATGTTATGAGCCCATGCCTGGGGACTGTTCATGCCAGGTGCTGTTCATCAGCTCGTTCCTTTGGCTCACAGAAATTTGGGTTTCCCATTAAACCCAGTGTTAACCATGACCTGCTTATTAGACACCATGTAGGGTACAGGGAGGTGGAGGGAATACCCATCCAGAAACTTCTACAGCCTCAACCCAGCTGACCCAGTTGGCCCAGTCTCCAGCAGTGTTTTATACCCTTCTGCAGGCCAATGTGCACCAAAGCCATTCCCAAACATCTCAGCTTCCCCCTTCTAGATGCATTAATTACATGAGCATCCAGACAGCTCCTCCTGCAATGCCCACCGGGTGACCTTATCCTGGGACAAACCACATTTCCTGTCAAAGACTGTGGAAAGGGAGACTTGGGGGGTGTGTGGGAAGGACACAGAGAAAGACCTGACTGTCTTACATCTCCATCACACACTGGTGAAAGCAAACCACTGTAACAAGGAGAACATCCACACAGAAGCAAAGCTGATACACACTTTGGGACAAGATGAATTCTACAGGCACAACGAGCTGTTTCTGGGTCCTATAAAAGCTGGCTACTTGTTTGAACCATGAAATAACAGCCCAGCTGCTGCTTTTAGCATGTATTTGCATCCCCACACAGTTGGCACAGGTGTGTGTGCCCATGCAGAGGGTGCAGAGCAGCACCACACACTGGCACAGCCACGGAGCATTGCCATGGATCAGAGTGTACATGGACCAGTGCTGGTTGTGCATCAACTCACAGAGCCTCAGGACTTCCAAAGATTCTGCTTTTACCTTCATGTGTTTTAAGAATATTCATCCTGTCCCCAGGAGCTGCAGCCTGCTGGAGCAGGAGATGGATTCATGGCAGACTCTGTCTTACACTGAAAAGCCAAAAAGAGAAAAGTTTTGCAATAACAGGAATGAGGTGACCTCATAGATACTTCCTACCCAAAGCCTTGGGGAGCTTTTGATTCCTCTCAGAGCTTCTAGTTTGCTTCTTATGACAAATTGCAGAAGTGGAGTCTGTGGGAGGAGGCTGGGCAAGAGCCCCTTCACCAGGGAGTGACAGGGGTTTCATCCTGGCCCTGGTTCTCCTTCCCTGCTGCAGTGCAGGGATGTGTTTGCTCTGAGCCAGAGCTGCTGTGCTTCCCCTCTCCTGGTCCCTGTGTGGGGGACAAGAGGGGACAGGGGGGAACCACTTCCCCCTTCAGTCTCTCTCACTATCTGTGATGTCCCACCACAAGTGCCTTTGGGCACAGAAATAGATGTTTTCTAACTGAAACACAGAGTTCTCATGGGAAGAGTTGATTTTCACCTGCAGCAGGTGGGTGAGGGCTCCCAGCTGAACACTGGCTGTAATTCCTTACCCGATTGCACATGGGATAGGGATTTGGATGCTCATGCTGTGTCTGGATTGAGTAATGTCTCTGGCAAGAAGCAGCAAGTTTGGGAAGTGTGTAATGGTGCCTCTCATGCCATGAGAGCCTCGAGGGATTCCTGCCTGCAGAGGGAGGAGAGGACAGACCACCCATGCAGGCACTGCTGGGTCTCCTGCCCACACTGAGGGTCTCCCATGGGGCCATGTCAGAGCACGTCCCTACCCAAACCTATGGATCTGCCTCCTCTCTGCCAGTCTCCTCTCTCATGGGATCACCCCTGAGCAGCCAGAGGAAGCAGCAGAGTGTGACTCCTCCGTGTCCTCAAATTAGGGGTGAAGGCTGAGCCAGATGGGGAGGAGGGAGAGCAAATTTTCATCTTATTTTTCAGCAGATCTTAATAATCACAGTCCTGAGCAGTGCAGTCAGATAGCAGGAGGGGGACGCCCATGGCAGGGGCTGAGGGTGGGAGCTGGAAGGGATCGAGGTGCGCCAAGATGGGGAGGATGCTCCCAAACACAGCAGGCAGAACCCAACAAATTCAACTGAGCCCAACAATTCCACCTGGAACAACCCCAGGAGGGGCAGCAGGGTTGGTCATTTCCCCAGAGCAGCCCCTGTCTGGGCCAGGCAGTACTTGGGGATTGCATGAGCTGTCACCAACTCCATCCCCATCACCAGCAGCTGTGCCTGGATATGGTCTGGCAATTCCATCCCTCCTTCCAGGGAACCTGGGGGCTTCTGTGGTTGAGCTTCTTTGGTAGTGACAGTAACTGTTTTCATGGAGCATCGTAAATAAAGAGGCGTTGGGTGAACACCCACAGGCACAGCCCCTGCTGCAGAGCCAGGAGTTTCAGCGCTGAGGTCACTGCTGTCCCAGCCCCAGCGTGGCCCAGCCCTGTGCTGGGAGGAGCAGGGATGGAGGCAACGAGGGAGGGCACCCAGCTCAGCTCCCCCCAGCCCAGGGGAGAAAGGGAGAGGGGAGGAAAAGGGTTCAGAGCTGAGGGCAATGTTATTCCTTCTGAGAAAGCCACGAGTCACCTGCACTGTGGATGCTGATTGCTCATCCCAGAGAGGTGATAGCAGAGGGATGGCTGAAAGGAACAGCTCTCCAAGGGAGCCATGGAGGGAAGCTGTGATGCCAAAAAACAAGCAGGTCTCCATCCTGCAAGGCTGTATTAGTGAAAGTAGGAGGATGCAGGTTCAGAATAAGCTAAAAGAGGGTTTTTTTTAGTGTGTAGTTATACTGCAACACATCCTGTGGATGCTGAGCTTGTGCTGATGTAAGAGCAAGCAGAGAACTTCAGGGAAGAGGTTCCATTGAGATGATTTATCTACACTCCTGGAAACTGCCCCTAGTTTGAGCAGCTCCTGCCCCGGGAGAGCCCATCCCTGTGGAGGAGGTGTTGACAGATCTGCAGCCACCCACTTGTGGCCACTTTGGGACAGTGACTTATCCCTGTGCTATTCCAGGGATCAGCCCAGCCTGGAGCTGCCCAGGCAGCCTGGCTGGCACTGGGCAGTGATGCCAAAGGGTTCTCTAGTCCCAAAGGACACAGAAGTCCAGTGCTGAGGAAACACATTGACATCAGCACTAAGGAGGCTTCCAGGAGCTCTCTCTGGTTCACACATTCCTGGAAATGAATAATTGCTTCCTCTGGGAGCCCCCTGACCAGGGAAGAGGCACTTGCTTTGGAAAAACCAGCATAAGGACAATCTGAGCCATCAGAGCTCCAGGCTGGGCTCTGTCAGCCAAAGCCACTCCTGGTGTGACACAGATCTGGCCAGTTCTGGCCAAACTGGGCCACATCACTTCCACTGACGTCCTGTCCCTGCAGAGTTGGATCCATCACAGATGTGCAGCACTGACCTACACCATCCTCCTTCCCAGATGCCTTTGTAATGTTCAGGAGGGATGTCACCATTTTCAGGATTTACTGGTTACAGACAAAGGTGCTAATTCTGTGCACAGAAAGAGGGATTCAACAGGGAAATAAATACCTGTAGAACCACCTCCGAGTCATTCCTCCTCCAGGCTGGGTCCTGTGCAGGGTCACATCCAAGAGGTCTCACTGGAGAGGAGGGTGGGTGTGGTGGAATACTGGTGTGATCCAGACCTACTGGAGAGGGAAAGCATGGTGGAATTGTGTGGCATTGGGTGGCATTGTGTGGCATTGTGTCCAGCACAACATTGTCCTTGTGTGTCCTCTGCTCATGTGAGGTAGATAAACTGTTTGAGGAAACTGAGGCAGGGAGCCAAGGCAGCCCAGTTCCTCCAACAGGGTCAATACTGAAGCTGTGGACAAAGCCTGGAGATCTTCTCATGGTCAGGAAAAGTTGCAGGTCAGAGGAGTCCAGCTTAGGATATGTATAGCCCCAGAAAATCCCTTTAGATCCTGCAGCACCCACATTCCTCCTCATCCATCTGGTTAAAAGACCCTCAGGGCTGGGCTGATAGAAAGAAGGTCTCCAGTCACAAGGAAGGACTAGAATCCCACATTTGAGGGTGTCCCCAGCAACAGGAAGGTGCACTCACAGTGTCAGAGGCACCAGAGCTGCTCCTGAGTGGTAACACTGCCATGCCAAGATGATATTTTGGGTGTGTTTGGTTTTTTTTTTTTCCCTAAATGTGGCCATTTTGCTCATTTTCCACACATCTTGACCTGTCTGGCTGGGGTTTGTCTCCAACACACTGGAAGAATATGGAGCAACACAGAGGATGATTTCCTGATGTCCTTGTGACTGGTGAAAAACCATCCCACCTCCTCGGGCAAGAGCAAAGTGACAAGAGGACAGGGAGACCATGGCAGAGCTCCAGGTGGCAGGGAATGTCAGCAAGGGATAGGACAGCCCAAATGTCACACTGGTCACATTACAGGGGGGAAAGAAAAGAACTGGCCACAGATTAAAAAAAAAAAAAAAAAAAAAGCCATGAAGAAGCATGCAAAATTCTGGCCATTGCCCCAAATCCTGACACAAGCTCTCCTGTCAGTCCAGGGTCCTCCCCATATTCCTTTGTTAACACAGAGGGCAAACCCCACAGCCAAGAAAACAAGAAAATAACAAGGGTAATAATATGATGATAATAGTCTTGGGTATCTGCTTTGATTCCCTGGCAAAGCCAGGTTGGACAGGGCTCAGAGCAACCTGGTCTAGTGGAAGGTGTCCCTGTCCATGGCAGAGGGTTGGAACAGGATGGTCTTTAAGATACTCAGATGAGCTCAGTTGGTTAAAACCTTGGTGTAATAATGCCAAGGTCATGGGTTCAATCCCCTATGTGGGCCATTGACTTGGACTTGATGATCCTTGTGGGTCCCTTCCAACTCAGAATAGTCTGGGATTCTGTAATATAAAGATCCAAACTCCACGATTCTATGACATTGCATTTCTGATCCTGGCATTGATGCCCACAGTGCAACAGAAAGTGATGCCAAAGGGGTCCATGGCATGACACCCTCCTGTAAGTGCCCCGTAGCTTTCAGAGGGGTTTCCAAGGACTGGGCAGGATTATTTGGCCATGCCCAACTCAGTGTGATCTTTCCTTGTTTGGACAAGCTGAGCTGGGGATGCAGACCTGCACCAACCTCTGAGCCCACTCCAGAGAGCAGCCTTGGGTGGGATGTGCCACATCCCCCAGCCCTCCCCAGGAGCTGCCAGGCTTTCCCAGCTCTCGGTGTGTGTGGGAGCCCCCGAGCCAGGAAAGCCCAGCAGGCTGTGAAAGGGCAGAGCGCAGCCTTTGTAGGGGCTGCTGTTCCAGCCTTGCTGCTGGGCAGGACGAGATAAGAGCACGGCCAGGAAATCTGAGTCAGCCCGGCCGGCAGGTGGGGTGGGAGCGATGGGAATACGCGTCTCTCAATGAATGACTCGGACAGTCCCAGCGCCTCTCCCGACACACCAAAACAACTTCTCAAATTGCCAGGGGAAGGGGAAAGGCAAGGAGCATTTTTCCTGTCTGTGAGCAGCGTGAGTAGTGGTAAACAAGCAGCCTCTCCAGGGTGATTTCCTCCCCTCCTTGTGCTGCCTCATGTATTCCCTGTAGGAAGCATTCCAGGGCAGGTCAGCCCACCTCCCTCTCCTCATTCATGGCTTGGACTTTTTTGGGGGGGAGGAAAGTGCCAGTTTGGGACTCACCCAGACCCATCCCATCTTGGCAGTGCCATCTCCTGCAGAGGACAGAGATTCAGGAAAATGTTTGGGAGGCTTAAACAAGGACCCACTGGCACAGGTGGGGAGCTTTGCCACTTGTGATTCCTGGCATGGTTTTAGTGCATCCACCCATGGTCACATCAGCCTCTTGAATCAATTCAGTCTGTCCTTTTGCCCCACGTTTCAGCAGCATCCAGGATAAAATGCTCCTGCTCCACGGCTTTGGCATTGGTCCAGCACAATAAACCCACCATGACATGACCTTCAACACAGCAAGCCCACAGTGACCTTCCTCATCATGGAATTATGCACCCAGCCAGGTCTTCCCCCAAAGGTCCCATCCCAGAGCCTTTCTCGGAAAGCTGGGATATATCCTGTTGTATTGGCACATCCCCAGTGTGTGTTTGCACTGGTGGGAAGAAGAGGTGCAGCCAGGAGTAATTAAATATTGAAAGTAATATTCTAGTCCATTGTAACTGGAGGGAAAAAGGTTCTTTGGGGAGTGGGTTGTCACATCTGGAGCTGGACACTTCAAACCCATCTAGGGCACTGCAACTCCTTGGGTATGGGTGGTTGCCCTGAGAGATGAGGTCCATGAGGTCAAAATTAGGTGGATTTGACTTCACCTGTGTGGGATTGGTTTAAACCAAGTGACTAAAATGTAAATCAGTGAATTTTAACCTTCTGCTCTGGTTGCTAATGATGGATACTGTTCAACTGTATGTTCAAATATATGTCATGAACTGCAATAAATTGCACATCTTCGAGTGTCCATCAGCACTTCCACATGGATCCATATCCAAGCTTTAAATTCCCTCCAGACTGTGAAATTGTTTCCATTTCCCCTTGCAGCTGCTGAGTCCTGCACACTTACAGGGTATCAGCCTTTCAGCTGTGCTCAGTTGGTTTGCCCTTTCCTTGCAGGACCGTGGCACACCCCACACACCCCCTGCCATGTGCCCACAGGACCAGGGTCTGCTGGCTGGGCACCCTTGGGTGTTGCTTCATCATGCTTAAAGAAAACAGCTCCCAGTGTGCCCACACAGGGACTCAGCATCTCCCAGGGCTGTAAGCACCAATATTTGGCTTTTTATTCCGAATGACACAGGACAAACGGAATGTCTCACCTCTGACCTCAGGAAGGGTCACACAGATGGCTTCCAGGCCCAGCAAAGCGTTAGGACATGGGATAATTCCCATGCACATGAGCTGGGCTGCTTCCTCTTGTGTAACTACAAGATATTTGCAGCTGCAAGTCAGAGGTCCTGCGTGCTCAAACCACAAGAACAGAGCCGAGAGCTTTGCCAGGAGGGGCCTGAGCTGGAATTTCCTTCCAACGCATATTTAGACTAGGAGAGACCTGAGCTGTGGAGTTCACATCTGGGGCTGTCAGTGCTCCCAGCCAGGAGGAGGATGCTCAGGAGGGCTGTGTCTGTGCACTGTAGTTATCCACCAAGGGAATTGCAAAGCTCCTGGTGCTTCCACTCCTTTGGGTGTTGTTGAGCCCAAGTTAAGCAGTGGCTGAAGTTCAAAAATTGATGAGGTCCATACCAAATCCATGAAAGCTGCACAGGGCCATGAAACCCCTCTGCTCAGAGGCTGAGCAGGTGAGGAACAGAGGGAAGGTGATTTCAAGCTGAAAATATAAGAACAGCTACAATGCCCACCTGGCTTCCAGGGCTCTGAAAAGGTGCAGACTCCCTCAGCCTGGCTGGTGCTGAGCTCATCCCTGGGAGCTGGAGGCTGTCAGACCTCCCTGAGGATCCACTGACAGCCCAGAGCCCAGACCCTGCCTTTGGGTCAACCATGCACAGCAGCCACAGCAGAGCAAGAAAACAACCGTGGAGAACATGTGTGTGTGTGTGCACGTGTGTCTCTGTGCACACAGGTGTGAGCACACCCTGGGGCAGGGAGGATGGGGGGTGCACACCCTGCAGGGATCCACACTGTGAGGTTTTCAGCACCCAGTTGTGCCTCTGCATCCATTTGTGTCCCAACACACCACGTGTCTGGGTGGTGGGTGCTGTGTGGACACCTGTGATGTCTCCATGGGCTTCCCTGTCCTGGTGTGCTGGGGATGTTCATGGAATCATGGGGTGCTTTGGGTTGGAAGGGACCTTTAAGTCACCTCATTCCAACTCCCTGCCATGGGCAGGGACACCTTCCACTAGCCCAGGTTGCTCCAAGCCCCATCCAACCTGGTCTTGGACACTTTCAGGGATGGGGAAGTTGCTGTGTGTTCCTGCAGGTATTACAGTTGTCCCAAAATCCACAAGGAGCTAAAATAAAGTGTTTTTTATCAAGTGCTGCTATGGGGACAGTACCCCAAAGCCCTGTTCTGTGGCATCCCCTCTGCCTGGCTCTCCCAGACCCAGATGGGCACCTTGTCCCATGGATAATGTGTATCCCACCTTCCAAACTTCATAGTCCAAGACAAACACATGGACCTATTCCCTAACCATCTCTTCCTGGGAGCAATCCTGAGTGTGTGCACAGGGAGGGCAGCGAGGGAATCCCTCAACACCCTCCTGCAGGGAATGTGCAGAAAATGGAATTTCTCGTGCAGAAAATGGAATTTCTCCTGCTCGCAGCAGCCTCAGGAATTTGCTTTATAAGGGATTTTTCAAAAGGCAGGTTTGGAGTTTCAGAAGCAAAGGACACACTCCCTTGGCAGTTCCACTGCCTTTCACAGTGCCCAGCACAGCACAAAGCCTGGGAGCCCCAGCACTGCTGCACACCCTCCACTTGAAGCTCAGCAAAGGGCCGTCAGAAAACAGGGAAATTTGTATATTCCAAAGAAATCTGCCTTCCCTCAAGCAGATTTGCATAGGTCAAGGTGGAGCCAGGCAGTCACAGCCAAACTCCTTGTGGCTCGTGGGTGGATCAGCCCATGGATCAGCCCATTCCTGCCTCTCCCATTAGTCATTCCCAGCCTGGGCTTTTTATTTTTTTCAGAAATAGTTGGGAGATGACAGCTCTTCCTACAAATGCCCATATTTGCTTGCAGACTTGGATGCAGATGTAAAATCCTCCCTTAGTCATTTGGACTCTCGTTTTTAATGGACTTTTCGACCTGAGGACATGCATTTGAAGATGTTCTTAATACAAATTACTGAGCAAGGAGGGGGTGATTTATAAGCAAGCTGGGCTTGCCTGAAAGCTGAGCCTTGATTTATAGTTCAGCTGGGTGAGTTTTGTGCTCAAGCCACTTTTAATTTCAAGGGCTCAGTGACATGGTGGGTTTGGCTCAGGTGTGAGGCTCTGATTTTCCTGTAGGAAAGGATCTCACTCAGGAGGAGGGTGAAGAGCAGATAACAGGCCAGAGTGCTATTCCCTCCCCAGGAGTCAGGCTGTGAGCAGGGAATACCTCCTGCTGGTGGTGGTGTTTGGGGCAGGTGGGCAGGTGGGACATGCCTGAGCTCTCTGGTTCCTTGTAAAGAAAAAGCTCCCCTGATCCTTGTCAGGCCATGGAATCACTTAATTCCAAGAAGAATCACAGAATTGTTGAGGTTGGAAAAGCCCTCTGAGATCATCTAGTCCAGCTGTTCCCCCAGCACCACCACGTGTTCCAGTGCCACATCCACATGTTTTTGGGATGGTGGTTGCACCACTTCCCAGCACAGCCTGTTCCTCTGCCTTGCTAAACTTCCAGTGAAAATATTTTCCCTAATATCCCAACTAAACCTCCTCTGGCACTACCTGAGGCTGTTCCCTCTCCTCCTGACACTTGGTAGGAGAGCCCCACCCCACCTGGCTCCACCCTCCAGTGACGGAGTTGTGGAAAAACAACCCCGGGGAAAAGAGAATCTCAATTTTAATATGACACAAACCAATATTGCAAAAAGGAAGTCCTGTGAAATTCAAACCCTGCAGGGCTCCTTCCTCCTGCCCAAGCAATCACAACTCACTTTCTGCTCTGGCCACAAGCTTTCTTTACTTCCAGTGTCCGTGCATCACACAGGGCTGGGCTGGTAGTAAAGCCCACACAGTGAGCACTGGAAATCCGGGCACAGGACATCCTTCCTCAGCTTGGAGAAAACAATGGATTTTCTTTCCTCTGTCGGGGTTGTCCTATTGCCCTGCAGGACAGGACGTGTTCACTGAGCTCCAGGTCTCAGCCTGATCTGCAGGTCCCACCTCAATGCCTGCAGCAGCTGGAGCAGCTGTACTTTAGGGTCTGTTCCTGGTGGTCATGGTGCTAATGGAGACACCACAGCAGGAATCCCAGCACGGGGAAGATTTGGACAGAGAAGGTCCCAAACTCCTCTCCACCTCTGCCAGCAAGTGCATCAGCCCAGTCTGGAGATGGCAACTCCTTCCTTGCTCCCCTCACATCCCCTGGGTGGCTCTGAACCCTTACCCAAGGCTCCACATAACATCAGTGCAGCCACCCCAAGTCCCCAACGCTCAGAAAGGGCAAGAAACAATGGGAAGGGCAGCAAACTGCCTGGGCACAGACATAAAGGAAATCCTGAAAAGTCCTTGGCATCTGATGTAGTTTCCTGCCTGCTAAAAATAGAGACCTTACACTTGTGAATGAAGAGCAGGAATTCAGGGTTCTCCCTGTAGTGGTAGGAGGAGGGCAGGGTGTGCTGTTCCATCAGTGCCATCCATGGGCAGTGAAGGCAACAGGTCACAGGGGAGAGGAAATCAATTCTTGCTAATATTAATAAAAATACATAGTCCCAAGCCCTGCTGAGGCCAAGTCCTGTGTCACACACATGTGGCCCCACGCCTGGAGAGGCACCTGAGTGAGCAGAAGCCACAAGACACACATGGCCATGGTGTTTGTGGTGCTGGTGGAGGATGAGGATGATGATGAAGGTGCTGCAGGGCTTGGCATGGATGGGGATGGCAGCTGGGTGGGGCTGTGGTGTGCAAAGTGTGGTCCCACCTTGTGAAAAGGAAATCCAAGGCCTGGATTGTTCTGTGGATGCTGTAAAATCATGTGGGAGCACCACAAGATCTGGTGGGAGTGAGGGGAGGGGAAAGCAGCTAAATGTAATGACAAGTCCTGCAGATGGATCTGAAGCCAGAAACTTCAACATGGCCAAAAATTATACTGGGGATGTTTGTACTTGATGTTTCTGTGTGAGACAACCCGAGGAGAAGGGGCTGAGCTGCTTGCTTGGAGCACGAGGGATAAGGAGCAACTGTAAAACCATGATGGATTTGGGAATTCATGGGTAGGAACTGACTGTGGCAGAGGGATATGCAGACCTGATGAGGGGAGGAATATCCCTGAGCAGCTATTCCTCACCCACCACCAAAACCAGCCAGACCCAATGCTGGGAGTGGGAGGCTTGGAAAGGACCTGAGGGAGCCCAGTCCTTCCCAAGGACCTTCTCAAGCACCTTGGAAAGGGCTTGAGGGAGCCCAGTCCCTCCCAAGGACCTTCCCAAGGGCTCTGGGGCCCTGGGCTCAGGGCTGTGCAGCTCCATGGTTGCCAGCTGAGGAAAGCTGGGACAGATGTGCAGTGTTGCATCCACAGCATCCCTGAGCAGGGGCTGGCACATGGAATAGGCTGGGAGGGGTGAGAGGTGCTGTCTGGCTCTTCATGGATCATGGGATCACCTTCCCCATCCCTGCCCATGCAAAGCAAAGCCGAATCCAACACAAAATAGACCAGGGTTGGTGTAGTTTGTGTTGCTGAGCCAGGCTGAGTGCACCAACATGACATTGCTGCACCTTCCTAGCCCAGGGGCTGTGACCTGGCAGCCAACAGTGCCAGGGTGTCTTATCCCAAGTCCTCTCATCCCACAATGTCACCATTTGAATGGCAGGGAAAGCATTTAACTGTCACTTCATAGCACTGAGGGCAGGTGCTGGAGCCTGGAAACACTTGACATGACTTTTTGTGGTGTCCAACAATTAAACCTGCCAGCTGATGCCACAATCCCCTCCTGGTTTCTGGGAGCAAAACTAAGCAGAGACAGTTTAGTTTTGCCAGCCTGGGCAGGTTCACTGGACACTGGGGGAGGTGGAGCAGCTCTGCTCAGCTTTAGAGGCCCCAGTTCAAACCCTTGCCAGGGTGCCTGCAAACAGGACAATCCCGGGGATCCAGAGCCTGTGCTCAGAGCTTTGGAACCAGGAGCAAGGGCTGGCAGACCAGGAGATGGTCCACCCCTGCACCCCAAGCCCAGTGCTGACCATGCTGCTGCTTCAGGAACATCCTGCCCGTGTCCCAGGAGGGATGCTGGACCCACAGGGGTGCAGTGGGGTGTGATGTGCCCCCAGAAACATGGGAACTGGCTGCAGGGATGAATCACTTCCTCGGGAACATTTAGGTAAATCACAGTTTACTCCCCAAAATCGGGACAGTCCCGAGGTCTGCTCGAGGAGACAGCCCTGCCAGCCGGTCCCACACACACAGAGCTGGCAGTAAATTCACTTTTTACTTGCTTTTTCCAGCTCCAGTGGTGGCTCACACCACCCTGTAACATCAGGGCGGTGAATCATGTTCCCGTTATATCCCGCTCTATCCCAGCGCGGCCCCAGAGCGCTCGCAGGGAGCGCTGAGGAAGGAGACGTGGCTTTGGTGACTGTTCCCCTCTTTGTCACCCCTCTGCGAGGCACAGCAGTGGCCAGGGGTGGCACCAGGGGAGGTGACACCCTTCCCACCACAGTCCCACATTCCTAGGTGATGTGCCAGGCTGGCAGGTTGCTCCTGGAGCTTCTCACTCCACAGGATTGATCCTCGGAGGAGTTCCCAACAAACTCTCCCAGAAAACTTTCTTTGCTCTATTTTTAAATTATTATTTATTTCATTATTCGTTTTTAAAAAGCTTAAGAGCTCCCTCTGCCGGGTTTGGACGGGAGAGGGATGGGATGGGAGGGGCTGGATTAGTCTGTGTCGCACAGAGGCTGGAGGAGGGACTGAAGGGCAGGGTCAGTCCAGCGGTGCTGCTCCAGATGTTTGATGGTGCTGCCCTAAAACACCAGGTCCATGGGGAATGAGGAGGTTTAAAGTCCCTTAAAGGCTACCCAGGGGATGTTGTGCTCCCCATCCCACCACAAACAGAGAGAAAAATCCCACAAGGATGTTACAGATCCTGCGTTTTCGTCCTGCTGTGCTGAGGCTGCTCTTGGGAACAGCTGGATTTGGGGTGTCCCACTCGCAGCAGCTGCAGAATTGCTCTGGGGGTTCAGTCTGAGCGTGGCTTGTTATGCCTGAGGAAGGTCACACATCCTGGGTATCAGTGCCAGAGCCCCCACCCTGCACCCAGCCCTGGCTGCTCTCCTGTCCCTGCCCCTGGTTTGAGCCCCTCCAGGATCTGCTCCATGAGCCAGGGACAGAGCAGGATCCAAGCAAAGTCCATGTCCCCTTCTCCATTCAGTCCAGATCCTCATTAAACCAAACTCCTGGGTAGGACCCCACTATTTAAGAGAAATCAAGTGCTCACATACCCTGGAGCTGTGTAAAAAGCAGGGGTAGTTTTTTCCTCATCCAGAGAGATTTTAGGTGATGTTTTGGGTCAGGACCTCTGCCTGCAGGGGGGTTTGGGCACCTCCAGTGGGTTCTCAGGTGCTGGGAAGTGTGTGGGAGTTCCCAAGACCAGAGGTGGCACAAATTCCTTCTGCTGCAGGGTCCAGATGTGAGGAAGACCTTCAACAAGAGCAAAACATAATCCAAGTACTAGCAAAAATAAATATATATGGAGTTTTAAACCTTAGAGAAGAGGGGATGGATGACAAGCATGGAAGGTCCCACAGGGGTAGAGGATCTCTCTAAGGGGGAAAAGTTACACAAACCATAAAAAAGGGCTGGACTCAAATTTACACTCAATAGGAAACTGTGAGTAACTGTCTCCTTTAATCTGGAAACATAACAGCAGGCAGGAGCAAGGGAGTATGTCCTGTGGCAGAAAAGCTGAATGAGTCATGTACTCCAGTGGTTACTATGGAGTTGTTTACATGTTGCTTTGCAATTAAAAAAAAAAAAAAAAGAGGGAAAAAAGCTATAGAACTCACCCAAAATTAACTAAATAGTGGGATTTAAAAATTAAAAAAAAAAATAGAGAAAAAAGCTATAGAACTCACCCAAAACTAACTAAATGGCAGGAGGGTTGCACAAGCTGGTAACACAAAGAGGAATAACTCAACAGGCCAGGGAGGTTTCCAGGAGGAGTCCGGAGGGCTCAGGGATGAACTCACGGAGTAACTAATCCCCAAACAAACTGCCTCTCCCAGTGCCAGATGGGTGGAAGGTGGCAAGTGTGACACTGGTGCTTTTTTAAGGATTCCTGAAGGAATATGAGGACCAACAGACCCGAAAATCCAACTCCCATGTTGAGCAAACTGGTTTTCTACAGACCAGAATTCCCAGAGAGAAGAATCAGCTGAAGGGCATCAATGTGGATTTTGCCAAGGGAAGTCCCACCTGGGAAATATTAAAGCTATTTGAGATGTGCAGCTGGGGGATGAAATGATCTGGAATTAACAGCCATTATTTGGATAATTTACAAATTAATAGTTTTGGGGGGAATCTGTAACAAAGGATGGGAATGAAATAAAGGGATGGGAGTTTTTGTCCCTGGGGAAGATCACCAAAGGGATTCCCTGGGAACATGTGGTTTCCATAGGGCAATTCACTGCCAGAAAGGAATAGGCCAAATTAATGGCACCAAAATGCATCAGGTGACATTGAGGGAGCCCCAAACCTGTGGAGGTACAAAGGTGCTCCAGGCAGCATGGCTAGGATTGCCATTTCCACACAGCTTTGCAAGGCCCATGGAATTAGCTGAGGCTCCAGGCAAGCCTTGGGTTGCAGAGGTGCACTCCGACCCAGGAGCCATTGCTGCAGCTCCAGGACACAGCTGGGAGCAGGGAGAGGCTGTTCCACAGCAGCACCCATGGGTGATGCTTTCCCTGAGGAAGAGGAGTGGAGTTCCAGCCACTGAAAGCTGTGGCTGAGTGGTGGAAACCAGCACAGCGTGTGCCCAACATCAGCTGTCCTGAGGCACATGTTGGCACCAGGGAGGGAAGGAAGGAACTGGAATGGCATCCAACACACCCAGTGGGATTGCAGCACACATGGGCCCACGTGGCCTCTGTGGCACAAAAACGCTGCTATGGGTACCACAGAAATAGCATTTCCTTTCTCTCCGCCCTGAGTGTCTTATCAAGGCAGTGGGGAGGCCCTTGGCTTGCCATGGCTTTGCAGTGTGGGAAGGGCCTGATCCCAAACTGGGGCTGTTTGCTCAGAAAGGCAGGAGGGAAGCGAGAAATTCCTTCCTGCAAAGAGCCCTGGAAGAGGGGCTGGGTCCTGGCCAACCTCCACCCTCCTCATGGGCAGCTCCTGTGCTCTCCCCAAAGGTCACACTCCCTTTGCTCTCCCCAAAGGTCACACTCCACAGTCACTGCAGCTTTTTTGTTTAGGAAATACCAGCTGGGATGTCCTGTCCCATGTGAGCAGGGCTGAGTGTGGTCTTGCCAAGCTACTACAATAGACCCTTCCCTGCAGCTCTCCAGCCCCAGCAAGTTTCCAAGAAATCTGTGGAGGAAAAGGCAGGCTCCAAGTGCCCTGGGCTGCCTGGCACACTCAGCATCCTCCTGTGCCCTTCCCTGTGGGGGGGACTGCACAGAGGGGAAGGGAGATGGTAAAAACTGCTTTGAAATCTTTTGTTTTAGAATATCCAGGTGCATCAAGGTAACATGTTAAAGCACAGGGCCAGAAAAACCACTGCTTGTGATCCCAAAATCCAGCACCTTCCCAGGGGATCCAGCACCCAGCTGGCTGCACAGTGGGGGAGGGCACACCACAGGTCCCTGCTGTGACCAAAGAGCCACAGAGCAGCTCAGCACTAAGACACAAGGGAAGGATGATGAGACCTGTGCACCCCAAAGTGCCCCCAGGGCCCATTCTGTCCCCGAGGCACTGTGCTCCAAGGACTCAAAAATGTAAAATGAGGGTTATTCCAAGCACACCTTTCCCCTGTGCTTGCAACATCAGGGGTGTACTTTGCTATTTCAGAGCAAAGAGTATTTTATTATTATTATTTTTGGAGTATTTCTCCTCTCTAAACCCTAAAAGTTCAGCCCCTCCCAGGTCTAGAGGTCTGAGGTGGGGCCAGCATTACACAGCTAATGCTCAAGAAACTGGCTTGGTGTGGAGTCCTGAGGCTTGTGGAAAAAAAAGCACATTCAGAGAATTTCTCTGCTCTGTGGCAACTCCCACTTCCTGCTCCCCAGGAAACCCCAACACTCAGCGAGTGAAAATCAAACGGGACTCACACCCAACTGCAGCAGAGATAAGAAATTTGGTTCTGATCCACACCAGGGAGAAATGCAATTAACTGCCAGTTTCTCAGAAGCCAAAAGACTGAACGTTTGCCAAGAGGCTAAAAATAAACCAAAGAGGGCTCTATTTAAAGGCACGTACTAAGAAATGCCTCTGTCCTTGATTAAATAAACTGCGACTTCCAGCAAAGCACTATTTTCCAGCAATTTGGGGGGAGCTTTGGCAGCTGGAGAATAAACATTAAGTCCAAAAGTTTTAACACTTTTTTCTAAAAGAACGACCTCGTGGCTGGAGCTGTGCCAGCCCCTCTGACCAGCAGCAAACTGGGGCGCTCTGGGCTGCAGCAGGAAGGATCTTTGTTCCATCGTGTCAGACCAGCGTCCCCGTGTGGCTGGAGAAGAGTCTTTACTTCAGGGTTTGACTGAATTTTGCTGACATATTCACTCTTTAGGAAATAAGTGACTTTCCACGTAAATAGAAACTACAAGTTCCTGCGATGTGGCGGCAGGAGCATTTACAGGGATCTGGGCAGGTGGGAACTCCAGGTGCCTTGAGAAGGAGCATCTGGATAGACTTGAGAGATGGGCTGATTGCAATGGGATGGAGTTCAACCAGGCCAGTGCAGGTCCTGCCCTTTGGCCACCCCAAGCCCTGCAGCGCTCCAGGCTGGGCACAGAGTGGCTGGAGAGCAGCCA
>JAWWEV010000044.1:11118371-11132788 GCA_035583235.1 Hafferia zeledoni | reverse complement strand
TGGCTGAGCCCCTGCCATGCTGGGCATGGTCTGATCTTGCTCTGCCTGTACTTGCTCCTTATTTCCACTGTTTCAATACTTCCTTCCATCTCTCCAAGCTGAGAAACCAGCTTGGATGGCCAAAAGAGACCAGGGCTCAGGAAATAAAGGTGTTTTTTAAAGGATGAAAACACCAAGCTTTCACTGTTGGTTAACGAATCTTTAGGGACTAATTGGCTGAATCACAGCTCTGCCTCAGCACATCTTGACAGAGTTCATTTTTCCAAGCGAGATGATGCATCGACATTGCTAAAAACCCTGGGAAAAGAAATAAATGATGCGGAGTGTGATGGTTTAAATGAGCCTGAGCAGATGTGGTGAGGAGCAGCCGCGGGCTCTGCGGGCAGGATGCGAGGCCGAGGGTGGTGGGTTTGTGTCTCCTGCATCCCCAGTGCTCCTTGCTAGCAAAGACAGCGGCTGACACGAGCTGTGGAGCGGTAAATCCATCTCCAGTGAGCAGCAGGAAGGGTTCTGGCGAGGCCCTGGGCAGCAGCTGCCACCTCCCATCCAGTCGCTGCGTTGGTCGGAGGAGGCTCAGTCGTGCGGACGGGCTGTGTCCTTGGAATCCTCAGTGCTGAGGGTGTGCAGAGCCCAGGGAGCTTCTGTGCCACCTCCCTCTGCAGCACTGCCTGCTTCCTTCTGGGAATTCAGCATCCCTGTTTTGCTGAGGATGATGGAAAAATAAGTGGGAGATCAGCAGTGGCCCCTAAATGGTGTGGTACGTGGCAGTGAGACACAAAGAGGTCCTTTCCAGCCCAAACCATTCCGTGATTCTGTTATTTACACTTTCTGAAAAGGCTTTGGATGTGATTCCTTTGCTTCTTTAGGAGATGAGCCAATGGCTGATGAGGTCAGAGATCCTTTAATCACACCTGAATCCCAATGGAAAAGCACATTCCAGGGTACATGGTGTGCAGCCAGACACTGCCACGTGTGCCAGACCCCTCACCAATGCTTTGCCTTCTTGTCTTGCAGAGCCGAGAAGACTGAAGTGTTGAGTGAAGATCTCCTGCAGGTGAGGTCCTCTGTGGCTGGTCTGACCCATTCCCAGAGTGTCCATGGGTGCCTGGACACCCACCTGTGGCTGCTGGATGTGTCAGCAGCTCCATGTCGGTCGGTGCCGCAGCATCCCACAGGAATGAGATGGGTTGGGAGGAGGAGGAGGGAGTTGGGAGCATGGGAAGCATCAATGTCTCCCTCCCACGTGCCTCCTGGCCCTTTCCCAGCCTGGTTTCCAGGTCAGCTGGAATCGGATCTAGTCTTGTCTCTGCCAGGATGGCAACCTGATCCAGGCTGCCAGATTGTGGGCGCCTGCTGCTCCATATCCTGCCCTGGGAAAGGGGCCTGTGACAGCAGGGGATGGTTCCCAAAGCTGATGGGTTGGGTGACTTCAGCTAAACAGCCTGAGCCAAACCCCTCCCATGGTGCCTTGGAACATTGGATGTGATGCTCAGGTCATGTCTCTTGGCTTCCTGCATGCCCTGGGATGGAGGTGGCTGGGAAAGTACCAGCAAAAGGATTTGAACTCACAAGTCCATCACCAAATTCATAGAATCATAGAGTGGTTTGGTTTGGGACCTTAAAGCTCATCTTCTTCCACCCCCCTGCCATGGGCAAGGACATCTTCCACCAGCCCAGGGTGCTCCAAGCCTTGTCCAACCTGGCCTTGGACACTCCCAGGGATGGGGCAGCCACAGCTTCTCTGGGCACCTGTGCCAGGGCCTGCCCATCCTCACAGGGAAGAATTTGTTCCTAATATCTGACCCTGCCCTCTGTCAGTGTGAAACCATCCTCCCTTTTCCTGTCACTTCAGGGCCTTGTCCAAAGTTCCTCCAGCTCTCTTGGAGCCCCTTGAGGCACTGGAAGGGGCTCAGAGGTCTCACTGGACCCTTCTCTTCTCCAGCCCTTGGAATATCTCTGACTCTGACAATGTCACGTGGGAGATTCTCACATCTTTCGGAGATACTTCAGTGGGGAGGGTGGTCGGTGCCACCTTGTCCAGGTGTCTCCCAATTATCTAATTAACTCCAGTTTGGCTTATCTAAATGGTGCACACCCACATGACCATCATACCCCTTCTTTCCAACATATACACAAACGTGTGTGTGTGTATAAATATATATAAATATATATATATATATATATAATTTATCAAGAACTTTATATATATACATGTCCATGTACAGGTTAAAAGGAACATGTATATGTTGAACGGAGGACAGAGGCTGCTCTGCCTCAGTCAGGCATCCTCAAAATATATTGATTTTCAAATATATATAATATTTTAAATATTCTTACATATAGTATTTATCATTAGTATATATATATATTATTACTATAGTGATGGAAAACAGCTCAGCCTGAGTGCCAGGCTCCTGCGAGGTGCCTCCTGCCTCAGGGACTTGCTGGAGACTCAAGCAGTGAATATTTCTTTTTCTCCCCCTGGATCATTTCCCGAGATTTTAAACTTTAGAGACTATTTCTCTTTTTCCATATTCTTTCCCCAGATTTTGAGCTTTCCCTGTTATTTCTGCATCTCTCAGCTTTGGTTTTCAGCAGATCTTGGTTGCTTGTATTTGATGGCTCATCTTGCTGAGTTTGGGGATGAATTGCTTAATTTAATTGATTCAGAGGCAAATAAGGTGATTTTCAGCCCCAGGTGAGAGTATTGGCCAGTTTATGGCAGGGCTTGGCTGGGGATGGACACTGGGGGTGCTCCAGATCCAGCCCCCAGCCATCTCCAGGGGTGAGATGGGGTAGCAGCACCTCTGCTGTGGGTTGGGTTGGGTCTGTGGCACTGCTGCATCCAGTACAGATGCAATTCAAATCACTGTGGTGGCAAAGCAGGGAGTGCCCTGTGTTCCTGCACGGCGGGTGTGGGACCAGGAGGAGCACCCAGGTGATGGTGCCCCCGCAGGTGGAGAAGCGCCTGGAGCTGGTGAAGCAGGTGTCCCACAGCACCCACAAGAAGCTGACGGCATGTCTGCAGGGCCAGCAGGGCGTGGACGCCGACAAGCGCTCGGTGAGAGGTGCCAGGGCCCAGAGGGCTCGGGGGGCATCGGGGTGCCAGGGCCAGCACGGTGGCAACACAGCCCCTCTCTTTGCAGAAGAAGCTGCCGCTGACAACACTGGCCCAGTGCTTGATGGAGGGATCGGCTGTGCTGGGAGACGACTCCCTGCTGGGGTAAGGGGGGCTGAGTCTCCCCCAGTGCTCTGACACTGCTGGGGTGCTGCTGCCAGGAATTGCTGCTGTTCCCTGTCTGCTGGATAGCTGAGAGGGTTTTACAGCAGTGTCAGAGGGCTGGGATGCTCCTGTCATCTTGGTAGTGCAGGGGATTCCTTTATTCTTCTCCTTGTCATGAGCTGCAGTCCTTTGGTCATGCGGTATACAATGTAAACTGTGTGTGGATATGTATCTTAGTAACTTAATGTATCTTAAGAAACTATTTACATATATGTATATAATTCTTAAAGTCCATACAATTTCATATTATAAATGGTACCACATTTAGGGAATGAGATTTCCTGACACCCATGGTGCCCATAGTCCCCCTCCCTCCAGCCTCCTGCCAAGAACATGCTGCCCCTCCCCACTGCCCAGACCCCCGGGGGTGTTGGGTGCCTTTTGCCCACCCCCTGTGTGCAGCACAGCCCCCCTCCCCTGCCCCCAGCCCCGCGGTGCCCAGCTGTGCCCAGCTGTGCTGGTGTCCCTGCAGGAAGATGCTGCGGCTGTGTGGGGAGGCTGAGGACAAGCTGGCACAGGAGCTCATCCACTTCGAGCTGCAGGTGGAGAGGGATGTCATCGAGCCCCTCTTTGTGCTGGCTGAGGTGAGCACTGGGGGGGTGTCACTTGGTTGTGGTGTCACGTCTGAATGGGGCAGGCACCACTCTGGCAGCTTGTTTGGTTCCTGGTCCCTGGAGTCAGGCTGGTGCTGGAGTGTGTCCTGCTGGGGACCTTCCCCTGCTCCCACTGCTCTTCCTCCTTTCCACCTTTTCCAAGGCAGTGGGTTAACATTGTTATTTCAGACCCATTTTTCCCAGCTATTTTACTCAATACTTTTTTCCCCCTTTTTACATCTAGAAAAGCATCCTGGGCTTGGTTATGATTTTGTCTTCCCAGCAGAAACAGGAGCTTTGTGGTGCTCCTGGGCTTTCAGCTGTTACCAAGTCCTTTGGGAAGTGGTGTCCATACGTGGGAGGCTTTGCACTGTCATCCCCAAAAACCCTTTTCCTTCCCTCGTCCAGCTCCCCAGGGCAGGAAGTTTTGACCCCCTAAGGATGCTCCTCTTGGGTTTTACAGCTGGGGGTGTCAAGGTGTGTCACAGTCCAGGTGGGGACACAGAGGAAGGATGAGCTGTGCCTTCTCCCTGATGATGATGATGATGATGATGGTGATGATGATAAATAAGGGGCTGCATCCTTATCTGCCCACCTTGCCACAGCCCAAACCCCCAGTGTGTGACCCATCCCTGGACACTTCTCTAGGGATATTTAATCTCCTTCCATTCCTGTGTGTTGCTGTAGGTAGAAATCCCAAATATCCAGAAGCAGAGGAAGCACTTGGCAAAGCTTGTGCTGGACATGGACTCCTCCAGGACACGGTAGGAGGTGGCTTCAAATGCTTTCTGCAAAGTAAGAGTTCCCAAGCGATGGGTAACTCCAGGGAGAGCAGGTCTGGACTCCTGGCACTGCAGTTCCCTTGGGTCAATCAGTCTCTGCTGTGTCACTGTGTGCCTTGAAGTCAAGCTCTGCAGTGAGCCACCACTTCTGCTCCTGTCTGCAGAATCCATGGATTTCTTTTCCTTGCCTGCCCTCTGCAGCAAAAGAGTATTTTTTTCTGGCACAAATCTGTATTTTTTTTCCCCTCTTTTCCCTGTCTTGGTGATTTCTTATGTGATGGCAAAGAGCTGGGTGCTCCTGCCAATGCAGAGTGGCACTGGGAGAGCTGGGATGACTCCTGGGATTGTCCTGTGGCACTGTTGAGTTGTCCAAGCCCCGCCCTCCTTCATAGCATGTCCTTGGGAGAGCTTTGAGAGGTGTCCCTTCCTCCCTCCTCCCATCTGGATGAGGCTCATCATCCTTCTGAAAATAATTTCTTCATTAGAGCCCAGAGTGTACAGCTGTGGGGATGGGGATGGTTGGGGTTGGGAGTTGATGCTGCATCCCAGTTGGACTGGGGTCATCTCTGTGGTGCTCAGCCCTGGGGACCACGGTGGCCTTGGCTGAGAGGGGTCCCTGGACTGCCCTCCAAGTCTGCTGGGATGCTCCCACTGCTCCACACAGGTCCCTGTCCCTCTCTGTGACAGCTCTGCCCTCTCCACAGGTGGCAACAGTCCATGAAGTCTTCGGGCCTGGCCAGCAACCTGCAACCCTCGGGAGCCAAAGCTGATGCTCTCAGGGAGGAGATGGAGGAGGCAGCCAACAGAGTGGAGATCTGCAGGGTATCCAGGGCTCCTGGGGGGATCACTCCTTGCTGGGGGGAATGACCATGGTGTCCCAGACATTGTGAAAAACCTGCAGCCTCTTCTCTGGCCCTGCTCATCATCTTTTCTGACCCCACTGCCTGTGCTAAACCTTCCTCTGGCTGGTCCCCATCCCCAAACACAGCCCAGTGGCAGTGGGTGATGCTCACCAGCCAAGCAGGACATCGCCAGTTCCTCTGTCCTCATCCTCCTTATCCCAGTGGAGCTGGAGAGCATCCCATTCCCAGGGGATTTGTCCTGGCAGGAGTCAGTGAGCTCAGCACTGAGCACACCCAGCCCCACCACAGAGTCCTGCTCTTAAAGACATTTCCCTGCCTTCTCTGTGCTGGATTTATTTCCCATCATTTTCAAGCACTAAGAGGGACCTGAACCCTCTTCTGTGGGTTAAAAGAGACTCAGATCCCCCTTCTGTGTGCACCTTGTGAGTGTCTTGGACCCCCTGCACCTTTCACTGCCCCAGGCTGAGCACTATAAACAAGCTGCAAGTCTCCCCAACACTAAGAGAGTCTCAAACCCACTGAATCTTCACCAAATCTGCTCAGGGAATTTCAACACTCACCCTTTGGTGCCTCCCACTCTGTAGGTCCCAGGTGAGCTCACCCACACTGGCAGTTGGATGTTTGGAGGCAGGAAGTTCTGAAGGTGGTGGCCTGGGGTCCCACCTGGGTCACCAAATTATTAGACATTTCTGTCTTTTATATTTCCCACAGAAGAGTCTCAGACATCCAATTCCACGAAAAAATAATTTAATAATTGAGTGGTACAGCTGTGGGAACAACTCCATCTGGTGGAGCTGTTCAGGGACCCTGAACAAACAAAACTGTGGCCTTTTTACCCATTTGGTTGATGTCCCCATTGTCCCTGTGCTCACACCTCTTGGTCTTCTGGTGATTTTTGGTCTGGGGTCCTCTAACACTTGTTGGATTCTCTCTCCATGTCCACACAGACAGGACAGTAACTGTTCTTACCTTCTGGCTGGTGTAACTCAGTAACAAGCTTGATTTATGTTTACCCTCCACCTTATCTCTACCAAGGTCTCACCCCTTATCTGTGCTGGTTCTTGAAGGTCTTTTCCCTTGAATCCTCTAATCTGGTGGGATAAGTGGATCCAGTCTGCATTTCCTCCCCTGCTCCTCACACTAAAAAGTTCACTCACACTGAGCTCTGAGCAGGGCCCACTGTGAGCAAGTTACAATGCAACCTCAATGCAACCTCAGCAATCACACAATAATTTCTAGTATTCTATAAATAAACCTAATTTAACCCCCAGCACCTGCAGGAAGTGCTGGCATGTGCCAGCCCACCATCCCACAGCATCATGATCCTCCTCAGCTGATCATGCTGGATGGGAGAAGTGTCCAAGCAAGGGAACACTGATGCCAGCAGCATTGTCATGGGCTGTGGGATTCAGTGACAAAACTCACCCCAGGTTTTGTGTGACTTTAAATTCCCCTGGGGCAGAAAATGCCAAGGGCTGGGCAGACCCGGTGCTGTGATGTTGGGCAGGGTTGAGGCAGGAGATGGAGGTGGGTGAGTGTCTCAAATCCTGACCCTGTTCTCCGGGGACACAAACAGAACCCACATCCTTTAAAATACAAACTCAGGCTGTTTCCCCCCATCTTGGGCCATCACAGCCCCCCCACACACACGTAGCAATTTCCAGCAAACAAGTGCAGCCAGGAAATCCCCCAGTATATTCACTGTCCTGGTGGTGGATGTTGCAACCAGAATATATTTTAAAGCGCTGATGGTTTTTCTCCAGTTCAGTTATCCCAGAGGATTCTCAGGAGGGAGTAATTCTGGAAGTGGAAAAGTCTGTTTTGCAAGCATGAAATTTCCATGGCGCTGGAAAATTGTGGGCTCTGGAGGGAGGTGGGAAGGGTGAGGAAGGAGGGGGGTGTGTGGTGGCAGAGAGCAAATCCCTGTGGTGCTGCCTTATACTCAACATCCCAAGCACATCTCGAGCAAGTGCTGCACTGTGCCATGTTGGCTCCTGGTGTGACCAAGCTGGTCCCTCTTGGGGACCTCCAAATGTGCCATCAGGGCATCAAGAGTGAGACAGTGACTAATTCTCTGCTCTCTGCAGGACCAGCTCTCGGCTGACATGTACAATTTCGTGGCCAAAGAAGTAGACTATGCAAACTATTTCCAAACTGTAAGTGCCACCCATCCCCTCGGGACTCCCTGTCCCCAGCCACAGGGGTGACTGCTGGTGCCGTGTCTCCACAGCTGATCGAGGTGCAGGCAGAGTACCATCGGAAGTCCTTGGCTCTTCTGCAGAACGTCCTGCCCCAGATCAAAGCCCAGCAGGGTAAGAGCCCCCGGGGTCTGTCCCAGTCCCACGTGTGACACTGAGGCCCCTGTGTCAGGCCAGCACCAGACAGGGCTTTGCCATGCAATGAACTGGCTCTGGTGAGACCCTGCAGTGTTGTGGCTGATCATGCTCCCTTTGTCCTGTCTGCATCCCACCTGCCCCCATGCTGAGGAGGGCATCCCATCCCTATCCCACTTGGCTGAGGGGTGCAGGATCCAGCCAGCTTCATGGCAAAGGGGAACCTGGCTGATTATGGCACAGGTTGCCTGGCGAAGCCGTGGCTGTCCCATCCCTGCAAGTGTTCAAGGCCAGGTTGGACAGGGCTTGGAGCCACCTGGTCTAGTGGAAGGTGACCCTGCTCATGGCAGGAGGGATGAGCTAGATGGTCTTTGGGGTCTCTTCCACCTCAAACCATTCTGGAATTCTGATTCTGTGGAAATCTCCATTGAGCACAGCCCTGGAAGTGGGAACCCAGTGCCGAGGGGAGGCTTGGAGTGTCACTCTGTGGTGTGCAGCCTCCATAGGCACTGGGCTGGGAGCCAAAGGTTGAGGTGAGACCCAGCTGATGGCCCTAGGAGCACTTTCTTCACAAGGCACATCTCAGGGTCCTGCCCTCACTGCAATGGAGCAGGGAATGATTTGCAGGGTTTTTTCTCTCCTTCCCACAAAGTATTCCTGCCTCTAACTGTGATGGAACAAGGGGGAAAATATTGCAAAGTTTTGCCTGTTGTTCCCCCCCCACACTGGAAGTGTTATCCAGCCCCTCTGAAATGTCCCATGTGATGACTGGAAAACATTTCCTTGGATTTTATACTTAAAAAGCACTTCCTGAGCCACCCAGAACAGAGGGTCAGGGTCCTGTTCTTTTAGCATCACCCAAACATAGTATTTTGCTACCAAAGCAGTGATCCAAGAGCCTTTCAGGGGGGGGATGCTGAATCCAGCACCATCCTCCTCATCCTGTCACCCCCTTTGCCCATCCCAGAGGCGTGGATGGAGAAGCCCTCCTTTGGGAAGCCCTTGGAGGAGCACCTGGCTGTCAGCGGGCGGGAGATCGCCTTCCCCGTGGAGGCGTGTGTGACCATGCTGCTGGAGTGTGGGATGCAGGAGGAGGTGGGTCCTGTGTCCAACCACACTGGTGGGTACCATGAATGGGGTCATGTGTGCCTCTGGGGCAGGGACAAGGATTGGGGGGCTCTGGGGACACCCCCAGCCCCACAGCTTGTCTGACACTCTCCCATGGCCTCTGCCAAGGGTCTGTTCCGAGTGGCTCCCTCGGCCTCCAAGCTGAAGAAGCTCAAGGCAGCCCTGGATTGCTGCGTGGTGGACGTGCAGGAGTACTCGGCTGACCCTCATGCCATCGCAGGTGGGGGCTCCTCGGGGCAGGGAGGTTGATGGTGTAGGGGGTGGCTCGTCCAGGCACCCACCATGGGCACCCAGAGGGTGGATCAGTGGCACAGAGTCTGGTTGGAGGCCAGGAACTAGTAATGTAGTCCAGTGATTGATACTGTCTGATTTTGTTTAATATCTTTCTTAATGAATGCCCTGCTCAATGGGGCAGAGTGCACCCTCAGTGAGTTGGCAGATTACACAACCTGGGGGCAGTGGCTGCCCCAGAGTTGTGCTGCCATCCAGAAGGACCTGGTCAGGCTGGAGATGGGCAGAGAGAGACCTGAGGAAGTTCAGCATTGATTAGGACATTGATTAGGAGACGTGGATTAGGAGAGGTTCAGGGAAGATTCATGTTAACGGAGCGGTCAGGAAGATTCATGTTAACACCAAACTTCTCATCTTCTCTACCTCTTCTGGGGAGAAGTCACTCCTCAAGCACAGATCCAAACCCCCAGGGCTGCAGATAAACATTAGTTGGATTTCAGTGCCAGTCTCTGCTCCCCTCCAGGGCCAAGCACTCCAGCAGGCACAGGATTGAACCCTGGTTTCCCAGTGGGGACCTATTCCCAGCACAAGATGCTATGAATGCTCTAAGCCAAAACAAATAATGGAGACCTGGGAGAATGCCTGATGGAGGGAATTAGAGAGGTGCTAGGAGGGCCTGATGGGTGTGGCAAGGTGGTTGCTGAAGGTCAGGGGGTGCCACAGGCTCCATCAAGCCAGGGAGACTAGTGGGTGCTCTGGGATCTGGTGGGTGGGAAGGTTGGGAGGGATGACAGTCAAAATGCCCAGGAGCAAAACCACTTGGTGCCCAACAGCTGGTGCCACCCGCAGTGCCAATCCCTGTGTCCCCTGTGTGCCACAGGAGCCCTCAAGTCCTACCTGCGAGAGCTGCCGGAGCCTCTCATGACCTTTGAGCTGTACGAGGAGTGGATCCAGGCCTCCAAGTGAGTCTGGGGCATCTCCCCATTCCTCTGTGACACAAGTGGTGGCATCCCAGGTCCCCATGGGTAGTTTGGAGGCTGTAAGTTATTTCTGACATGGCTGACAACATGTGGGATGTTTCCCCTGAGGTCTGAGAGCCAGGAGATGGGGAGAGACCAATCTCCATTGACAAGGTTTCATTCTCCTTTTGGCCAAGTTTTGGGGGTTAATTTACTTACATACTGTTGGTGGCAGCCCAGGGGTCTCTCAGGGTCCCAAGGGCAGGGATGGAGGGGTCCAAAGCCTCAGGTGGGGTGGGAATGGGGGTAACACTCTGTCCCACCTCTTCACAGCATCCCAGAGCAGGAGAAGCGGCTCCAGGCTCTTTGGAACGCCTGTGAGAAGCTGCCCAAAGCCAACTACAACAACATCAGGTGAGCCTGAGGCCAGCAGGACACAGGGAGGGGACAGAGAGAGTGTGATCAATACACTGGCATGTTTTGGATCTGCCCTCCAGGTACGTGATTAAATTCCTGGCCAAGCTGACCGAGTACCAGGACATGAATAAAATGACACCAAGCAACGTGGCCATCGTGCTGGGGCCCAACCTCCTCTGGCCACAGGCAGAAGGGTGAGGATGCTGGGGAAGGGGCTGAGGGGGAAACTGGGGGCAAAATCCCCCTGGAAACAAGGCTGGACTGTGGTGGGATTACTGAGGTGCTGCCCACCACCCTGCAGGAACATGACGGAGATGATGACAACTGTCTCCCTTCAAATCGTGGGCATCATCGAGCCGCTCATCCAACACGCTGACTGGTTCTTCCCTGGAGGTAGGCTGTGCCCCATGGCTGTGGGGGCAGGGCGGGCTTTGTGAACCTCCTGGCCCTCTCTAGGGAGGGGGTGCTGAGCTCCCAGGTTGTTTTGTGCCAGCTCCCTCTGCTTGCCTTGGCTTAGGGCAGGGCTCAGGCAGAGATCTGGCAGGACTCAGCAGTGAGCCCCACCCAGCTCCTCTGAGACCCCTCCAAGTATTTCTGTGGGGCCAATCCCCCCAGTCCTACCCCTCACTGAGGACACATATCACAACATCACCCCTCCCTGCTCCTTTCTCACCCTCCAGACATCGAGTTCAACGTGACAGGCAACTACGGCAGCCCCATGCACGTCAACCACAATGCCAACTACAGCTCCATGCCCTCCCCAGACATGGACCACGCCGACCGCCGGCAGCACGACCAGGCGCGGCGGCCCCTCAGCGTGGCCACGGACAACATGATGCTGGAGTTTTACAAGAAGGATGGGTAGGGTCTTTGAAGTGCCAGGGTTTGGGGAGAGGGAGGTGATGGCTTTGCCAGTATGCCTGGGATAGGAGCAGCATCCTGGGGTGAAAGGATGCTCAGCATCCCTGGGATCAGAGCAACATTTTGGGGGCAGCCAGAGAGGATGTTGAACATCACTGGCTTTGCCACCACTTCAGGGTGGGTGGCATTGAACTGGTGGAGGTTGGATGGTCCTAAGGTGGAAGGACCTCCTGCTCTCCATGCCAGCCTCTTGAGGATGCTCAGGTGAGCCCGGGGCTTGACTTCCACCCTCAGCCCACTGCAGATGGCAGTGGGGTGGCCCATGGTGTGACACCAAGGCTGGGCTGTGCTGCAGACAGGTGCCCTGGTGTCCCTAAGGTCTGTGGGCTTTGCTTCAGGGGAAAGCTCCCCATTTGCAGCATGTGCATGTCCCTCCACCACGCTGCCTCACAGGGACTGCACATAGTCAGGTTGACTTCAGAAAATACTCCAGGGTTCTCCCCATCCAAAAAAGTCCTCATTTCCAGGTAATGTCCCAAGCTGTCCCTCCCACTGTCATAGCCTGGTCCCTGCTGTGCCCTCTCTCTTGCCCCTGGCCCCACAACTCCTTTGCCCAGCAGTGGGCTCTCACTCTGTGCACTGTCCAGTTTTAGGGGTTTATCACACTAATAATTGTGTGTTTCTGCCCATGCAGCCTTAGGAAAATCCAAAGGTACTGTATCCTCTGCAGTGGTTCTGGGAAGCTGCTGGGATGCTGGGAGGGTGCTGGGTGGGTGCTGAGAGAATGCTGCTGTGTGCTGTGGAAGGGAGAGGTGGCCGGTGGGAGACACAAGCACGTTCCACCCCACCCTGGGTTCATTCCCAGCAGTTTCCCAATGGAGGAGGCGTTTTTAGGGACCAGGCACCTCAAAGGAGCCGCGACGTGGTGCTGGCAGTGCCCTCCCTCTGGGTGGGTGCTGAGCCCCTATCTCTGTGCCCCTCAGCATGGGTGTCAGGGTGATGGACACCTCGTGGGTGGCTCGCCGAGGCACCTCAGCGGGACGCAAGGCATCCTCCGCCCCTCCAGCCACTCAGCCCCCAGCGCCGCCCGCAGAGCTGCCCCCCACGCCCCACTCGCCCATTCCCGAGCAATCGCCGGAGGTTTCAGCCACGCCTTCCCCGCCTCCCACCAGCTTCGGCTTCCCCCCAGGAACCGAGCGGACAAGGTAAGGCCACCAGCATCCTGTGTCCACAACCCGGGCGTCCTCCCCCTGTGTAAGACCAGCGGTAAAACAACGCCCAGTGCGCAGCAGAGATGTTCAGGGTCCCTGGGATAGGAGCAGCGTCCTGGGGTCAGTGGGTGGAATGATGTTTAGCATCCCTGGGAGAGGAGCAACGTGCCAGGGGTAGCAGGAAGAGATGCTCAGCATCTCTGGGACAGGAGCAGCACCCTGAGGGCAGCAGGAGGAGAGGAGCACCATACTGGGAGCAATAGTAGGAGAGGATGCTCAGCAGCCCTGGAAAATGAGCGGTATCCTAGGAACAGAGGGAGGAAGAGATACTCGGCACCCCTGGGAGAAGCAGCGTCCTGAGGGCTGCAGGAGAGGATGTTCAGCATCCCTGCAGCCACTGCCACATCCCCATCCTGCCATTCCCATGCGACCCTTGCTACCTTCAGGGATTTTCCCAAAAGTCACTTGCCCGGGTATCACTGGGCTGCAGTGCCAGGAAGGTGAAGGGAAAAGCCTCAGGGAGCCCAGAGTCCTCCAAGCCCTTTGGCTGCCGAGTCTGATTTTGACCTTAATTTGCACAGGTCAGATGGGAGAAAGTGCCTAAATCCCAGCTTTTTGTTTTTCCCCAGAAAGGGGAGCAGAACTGGGCTCTGTCGTGGGGTGCACATATTAAGTGGGGGGGAACAGCCCCGGGTGGGTCATGCCATGGGACAAAGCTGGGGATTCATCCCCACGAGGGCTCCCCTGCCGCTCCCCCAGTCCCCCTGCCAGCGCTTCTGCTCTTTTATTATTTCTGCCTCCCTTTTCTATTATTTTTGCCGGTTTTTATGGTGCTTCTGTACCTTTGCAGCAGGGCTGACCTGGCATCTGCCTGGCGGAGTGGGGGCCCCAGCGCCCCCCGCCCCGGGGATGAGCGGGACCCTCCGTCCCCCGGCTCCTGGCCCCGTCCCCCACCCTGGGCACAGCCCCTCTGGCCGGGCTGCAGCCGCAGCCTCCCCGCTCCCCGCGCTCCCTCCTCGCTGCTCTCCCCTTGCTCCCTGCACTGCCCCCCGCTGTCCCCGTGGCACTGTCCCCCGCTGTCCCCGTGGCTCTGCCCCCCCGGCAGGGTCCCCCCCGCGCCCCTCCTGCCCCGGGGCAGCCGCCCGCCCGCCCGCGCCGCAGGACTCGGCCCCCCGAGGTAACCGCGGGAACCCCGACCGGGGGGCGGGGGGGCTTCACCTCTCTCGGGGAGATCCGGGGGGTGGCCACAAGCGGCTGGGGCTGAGGAACACCCGGGGGGCAGCGGGAGGGGGGCACTGGGTGCTGAGAAAGACCTCACCGCTCTCCCTCTTCTTCCTTCTGCTGTTTTCTTTGGGGTTTTTTTACTTTTCTATGGTTATGACTAATTTTTTACATTTTCATTTTATGTTATTTAATTTTAAATTTCTCTTAATTTTTATTTGGTTTATTTTAAAAATTATTTTAAAATTTTGTTTACTTTCAATATTTCATTTATGCTTATTATTTAATCCCCTTACTTTTTGCTTTTAATTTTATTTTTAATTATTGAATATTTAATTTTTGCTTTACACTATTTTTCCTTTATTTCCGGTTTTCATTTTTCATTTTATTTTCTTTCCATTTCATTTTTATTTTTGATTCTTTTCCTTTCCCTTTCGTTTTGTCATTTCCCTTTCATTCTCTCCTTTCCTTTCCTTTCCTTTCCTTTCCTTTCCTTTCCTTTCCTTTCCTTTCCTTTCCTTTCCTTTCCTTTCCT
>JAWWEV010000044.1:11097533-11117554 GCA_035583235.1 Hafferia zeledoni | reverse complement strand
GGCCCACCCCCAAGCCGCGGCCGCGCCCCGCGCTGCCCCCGCCGCCGCAGCCCCCCCCGGCCGCCCCCGGCGCCCCCCAGCCCCCGGAGCCGCCCCGCCTGGACAACGCGGGCCCCGGGGACGGCGCGCTCACAGGTAACCCCGGCGGGGCAGCGGCGGGGGCGGGGAGGGTGGAGGAAACTCTGGGCAGGGTGGCAGTGTCCCCCAGGAGGGTGACGGTGTCCCTGGGAAGGCAGAACTGTGCCTTGGAAGGAGGTGAGGTCGCCAGGAAGGTGGCAGTGTCCTCCAGAAAGTTGATGATGAGCCCAGGAAGATGACAGTGTAGTCCCTGGGAAGGTGGCAGTGTCCCCTGCGAGGGTGGCAGTGCCCCTGGGAAGGCGGAATTGGCCCTGGGAAGGCAGAACTGTGCCCTGGAAGGAGGTGGTGTCACCAGGAAGGTGTCAGTGTCCCCCAGCAAGTCGGTGATGAGCCTAGTTGGGAAGTTGGCTATGTCCCTCAGAAGATGGCAGCATCTCCCAGGAGAGTGACAATGCCCCTAGCAAGGTGGAATTGGCCCTGGAAAGGCAGAACTGTGATCTGGAAGGTGGTGCTGACCCCAGGAAGATGGCAGTGTCCTCATCAAAGTTGACAATGTCCCTGGGAAGGTCAGCTGTTGCCAGGAAAGTGGCATCCTCTGTGGAAAGGTGGAACTGTCCCTAGAAAGGTGGAACTGTCCCCAGGAATGTGAGAGCATCACCAGGAAGGTGGTGATGTCCCCAAGAAGTTGATGATGAGCCCAAGAAGATGACAATGTAGTCAGGAAGTGGGTATGACCCTTGGGAAGTGGCAGTGTCCCCAGGAAGGTGGTGGTGTCCCCAGCAAGCCCCACGAGCCTGTGCTGCTGTTCCCTCTGTTTCTGCTGTTCTGACCTCCCTGTCCCTGGGCTTTGGTGGTGTCGTGTCCCCCACAATGTCCCTGCAGCAGGGGGAGCTGTGCTGTCGGAGGGGGACAGTCAGAGGGATGCTTTGGGAAGGACCAGGTGACATCAGGGACAGAGAGGCTGGGACAGAGTGGGGTCAGGGAGCCCCCCATGGGCCCCCCATGCTCATGTCCCACTCTGCAGAGGGCTCTGCCCATGTGCCCATCCTGCCTGTAAGGGATGGGACAGCGCAGGTGGCACCGAGCCCTGGGCACCCTGCAGGGCAGGCCATTCCCCAGGGGCTGCCTCCTGCCTTCAGATGGCACCAGCATTGATGTGGCTCTGCCATCGCAGCCTGGCATTGCACCCAGTGCTGCCCCAGCATTGCTGTGGCTCTGGAACTGCACCCTGGCACTGCATCCTGGCATGGCTGCAGCCCTGACATCACACCCTGGCACTGCCCCTGGTACAGCTGCAGCTCCTCTGTCATGTGCCCTCAGGAACTCCTGCCTACCTGGGTTTGCTTTGCTCTCAGCATGGGACATGGTGACATTCCCTACCTGGGGCTGTGGTCACCCTCTGTCCCCACATGTGCAGCCTTGCCCTGTGGGTCCCTTGGTAGAGGGGACAGTGGTGTCATCCATGCTTGGTGGAAGGACAGAGCATCGTGGGACACAGGCAGCATGTGGGGACAGCTGGTGCCACCACCAGCTCAGGGTGGATGGCATGGAGTAGAGAGCACTGGTGACATCCCTGGTGGTGGCACTAACACGGTGCCAGCCCTGGTGGGTGTCCTGCCACTGAGCCCCTGCCACAGTGTCCCCCATCACTCTGCCCTCCCACAGGTCTGCTCCGTTTTGAGGTCCCCTCCCTCCACGTCCCTCTGGATGCCGCCCTGTGCCGGGACCCACCAGAGGCACCGCAGAGACTCTCGGGGCCGAGCCTGACCCCCCGGCAGGAGGAGGAGGAGGAGGAATCAGAGAGCACAGCCCTATGACAGTGTCCCTGTCCCCAAGCTCATCGTGTGGCACCCAGGGGCCAGCACTGGCCACCGGCACCGAGGGCCATGGGTGCGCCAGTTTTGGGTGGCAAAGTGCCCGGTTTGGGGGCGGTCGCTGTTCTTTATTTCATTTTTTTTCGCCTTATCCAGACTTTGCCTTTCAACCGGGTGCCTGCACCCCCCACCCCGCAGCACCCACCATCCTGGGGTGATGCCACCATCTCCTCTGTGCCCCGACGGCGGGTGCCACTGGGTACCAGCCAGGTCACAACGAGCTCGCCGGCGCTTTGCAGTGGGATTTAGTTTCTTCAGCTTCTTCCCCCTCTGCTTGTTTGCCGGAGCAGGATGGGATCTGACCAGCAATAACCTGGGAATGCAGGATGTGGCCCCCTCGGGCTCTCGGGGTGCTGGTGGGCGAGGGTACACATCCCTTGGCACCCGCTGGTCCTGTGGGTTGGTGGCTTTAGTCGTGCATGCACAGACAAATTAACCTTTTATCCTTTCCAGAGAGAGAAGATTCTATATATATATATCGGCAGAGATATATATATATATATTATATATTTGTACATATAGAGAGAGAAAATATAGAGAGATTTGTTTTATTTGGAGCCATTCCCGCCCAGCCGGTGCGAGAGGGAGGATGGAAATGGCAGCGCTTTGCCCCCGCCCCGTTTGCGTTGTGCCCCTCGCCCCAGGTGGGCATCCGGGGGGCACCAGCACCCCAAAGCAATCAATAAATCAAATAAATCCGTGTGCCACGTGCTGAGAACTGCCCAGCGGCGCCGGTGTTTGCTTCCTGCCCTGGCAGCACCAGGCCTGGCCATGTGGAGGGCTTGGGAGGAGGATTTGGGGTTGAGGAGGGTCCAGGGGGTAAAATTGTGGGGTGGGATCAGCATGGGATGTCATGGTCCTGGTCCCATGGGATGGGGCAATCATAGTCATGGAGTGGTACCAGCCTGGATTTGGGGTGGTGCCAGTGTGAATTTGGGCTGGTCCTACCCTGGATTTGTGCCCACAGATGGATTTAGGACATTGGCTCTTTGTTTGACCCAATCCTACTTCCTTCTCTACCTCCATCTCCATTTCTCCATCTCTGTTCCTGTCTCCTTCATCACTTCACCCACCTCATCCCCCCTAACTCCTGCAATTCCCCCTTCATTGTCATCACCTCCATTCCAGTCCCACCTCCATGTCCACTTCAGCATTCCCTTCCTCTTCTCCACTTCTATACCCATCTCCAGCAACTCCAACCTGATCCCACCTCCTCCACCTCTCTCTTCCACCTCCATCTCCACCTTGATCTCTCCATCCCTGCCTACCACTGTGGCTGCACCAAGTTTCTCCAGACATCCGCTGGTGCCTTGGTAGGCACAGCCCCACAGTCCCACAGCTCTGGTGCTCTTGGTGCTGCCACCCCCTCCCAGACACCCCAGGCACAGCCAGGTGGGGCAGGATCCAGCCACGACTGACCCCACTAAGCCCCACTCCCAGGCTGATTCCCACCACCGCAGTTCTGGGATGACCCCCCCCAGGGGCCACAAAGCCCTTTTCCCCCTCGGACACGTTCCCTGGGACGGACACTGGGCTTGTTTGACGTGTCTTTAATAGAAACCGCCGGCGGTGGGGCGGAGCCCCGCGTACAAAAGCTGGCTGGAGGAATCGCGTATTGCATAGACCGTGGTGTGGGGGACCCGCCCACCCCCCAAAATAATCGCCTTTTAGAAAACAAAAAGCGTCTCTGAATAAAACTCTCCTGGTACAATAAATACTCTGGTGCCCTAGAGCTGGCGGAGCCGCGGAGTCTCTGCCCGCCTGCTCCGGGGGAAGGGGCATGGCGGGTGAGGGGGTGATGCCCCCCGGTTTGGCATGGCCCTGTGTTGGGATGCCTCTGGATTCAGAGCCACCGTTTTGGAATGATCCCAGTTTGGGATGTCCTCAACTCTGAAGCCCCCAGCAGGGGGTGGTCCCAGTTTGGAATGCCTTTGGGTCAGGATGACCCTGGGCTGGGATGCCTTGGGTCCAGGTGTCCCATTTGGGAACCCCCATGTCAGGATTCCCTGTTTGGGAGGCTTTCTTTCAGGATGCCCCCTGGTTAAGAGCCTCTGGGTAGAATACTGTGACTGGGATTTCCCCAGGGTCAGGGAAGCCCCCAGGTTGGAAGCTCTCAGGTTGGGATGCCCTGATTTGGGAGCCTCTGATTTGGGGTAGTCAGAGTTTCAGATGCCCCATACTTTGGGAGCCCCGGTTTGTGGGAATCCAATTTGGGATGTCCCCAGCTTGTGATGCCCCTGGATTGGGATAACCCACCTTGGGATAACCCACCTTTGGAATACCTGACTGCCTCCAGCTTGGGGATGCCCTGGTTCTGGGACCCCCACATCAGGATGCCCCGGTTGGGGATGTCCCCGGGTTGGGATGTTGCTGGTTCAGGATGCATCATCCCCTTGTTTGGGATCCCCTGGTTCAGGCACCCTTGGGCTGGGACACCCGCAGTTTGAGACTCCCTGTCTGGGTGCTGGGGGGTGATGCCCCCTATCCGCAGCTCAGAAGCTGGACTCTGGCACGGCCGCGGGGCGCAGCGGGCTGGGGGGCTGCCGGCCCCGCTGCAGTGTGGCTGCGGGGGGACCCCGGGCGGACAGGGGGGTTCCCGCCGCGCCCCTGCCCAGCGAGGCGGATCTGCGCAGACCCCCCTCAGGCCGGGGCGGGAGACTGGCCGAGCTCCGCGACCGCCCTAGTGCCGGGGGGCCAAGGGGGCGCCGACCCGAGGGGAGACCCGCGTCCCCCTCCAGCGGCACAACCCGAGGGGGTCCCCCGGCCCCAGGGCTGGCCTGGCCCGGGGGCGGCCGGCGCGGTGTCCCCTCGGCGCTGGCGGCCCGGCAGAGGCGGGTGGGCCGTCGGGGGGCTCGGGGCAGGCCCGGCTCCCCCTGCCCCGGGGAAACGACGGGCGCGATCCGGACGCTGAGGCTGCGACCCTGCAGACCCCGCACCGGAGGTCGCGCCTCGAACCCGCCTGCAGGGGAACCATGGTCAGAGTGGGCTCGGGAGAGCCGGAGTCAAAGGGGGATTGAGGGGCTGAGCCTCACCGTTCTCCGGGGCGGCGGCGGTGCCGGAGGGCTCGGGGTCCGTACTGGGGTTCGTACCGGGGTCGCTGCCGGCCAGGCGGAACAGCCAGTGCCCCGGGGGGGCGGAGCCTGCGGGGAGCGGCGGGGGCGGTGGGCCGGGGGGTCCCTCCGGGATGCAACGAGGCACCCGGGGGGCCCACAGATGTATGTGTGCTCACGTGTGTAGGTGTGTGCATACGTGTAGGTGTGTTTGTGCACACATGCAGGAGCGGGCACAGGCATATAGGGGTGTGTGCACACACATACAGGTGGTACAGGTAGGTCTGTGTGCACAGACATGTCGGTGTCACATGCAGGTGCGTGCACATGTGTAGGTCACATCAAGCTGTGTGTACATATGCAAGGGTATGTGCACACATGTAGGGATGTGTGCATGCATGTAGGGATGTGCACAGAAGTGTAGGGGTGTGCACACATGCATATATACGGGTGGTGAGTGAGTGTGCTGTGCAGGGTGTTGTGTGGCCACAGTTTCAAGCACATGTGTGTGTGTGCCCCAGTGCAACTGCACATGGCAGCACTGTGTGTGACCCTGTGTCCATGCACATGCATGTAAACGTGTGGGCTCAGCTGCACTGTTCATACATGCCTGTGTGTGCACATGTGTGCAAGGGTGTGCACACATGGCTGTGCTGCGTGTGCTCAACACTGCATGTCAGTGTGTGTGTGACATGCATGTGTACATGGGCACGCTTGGCTATGCTGTGTGCCTGCTGTACTGTCCATGCACATGTGTGCACACATGTCCATATGCACACATGTGCCTGGGGCCGTGCTGTGTGTGTGCTCAATGCACACACATTTGGCTGTGCTCTGCATGCACATACCTGTGTGCACCCTGTGCCCTCAGCCATGCCATGGTGTGCACCTACCAGCACTGCTCACACCTGTGTCTGCACATGTGTGAGCTTGGCAGTGCTGTGCATGCCTAGCCCTGCGTGTGCCAAGGGTGTATTTGGGCGTGCTGCATGTGCATGTCAGCACACATGGCTCTGCCCCACGTGTGTGTCTGTCTGCACATATGGCCCTACACACAGAGCTGTGCCACACGTGTGTCTGTCTGCACACATCGCTGTGCTCCACACGTGTGTCTGCACACACGGCCCTACACACACAGAGCTGTGTCTTGCATGTGTGTCTGCACACACACGGCTGTGCCCCATGTGTGTGTGTCTACACACACGGCCCTACACACACAGACCTGTGCCCACATGTCCATATCTGCACCCACATGGCTGTGCCCCACGTGAGTCTGTCTGTACACATGGCTGTGCCCCACGTGTGTCTGTCTGCACACATGGCTGTGCCCCACATGTGTCTGTCTGCACACACGGCCCTACACACACAGAGTTGTGCCCACGTGTTCGTGTCTGCACACACATGGCTGTGCCCGACGTGAGTCTGCACACACAGCTGTGCCCCACGTGTGTCTGTCTGCACACATGGCTGTGACCCACATGTGTGTGTCTGCACATGGCCCTACACACACAGAGCTGTGCCCACGTGTTCGTGTCTGCACACACACAGCTGTGCCCCACATGTGTCTGTCTGCACACATGGCTGTGACCCATGTGTGTGTGTGTGTCTGCACATTGGTCATACACACACAGAGCTGTGCCCACATGTGTCTGTCTGCACACACACGACTGTGCCCCGCATGTTCGTGTCTGCACACACACAGGGCTGTGCCCCACGTGTGTCTGTCTGCACACACACGGCTGTGCCCCGCGTGTCCATGTCTGCACACACATGGCTGTGCCCCGCGTTGGGGGGCGCGGGGCCGGGGCACAGGTGGGCAGGGAGGTGGGTGCTCACCCCTGACGGAGCCACCGGCGGACACGGCGTCGCGGCGCTGGTAGAAGAGGATGTAGGCGCTGCGGGTGCTCACCTCCGCCTCCCGCACCCCCTCCACACGGCTGTCGTCGTAGCTGTACCACCGCCCATCCAGGGCGTTGCAGCAGTAAGCTGGGAGTGAGGGGGGAACGGGGTGAGGGGGGATGCAAACTCTGCCCTGAGCACCCCCAAGCTCCAGGGTGCAGTGTGGGGCAGGAGCACCGCGGCGCAGGGACACACTGGGGAAGCAGGATGCTGCTGGGGTGTGCATCCTGGTGCCCTGCCTGCCCGAGAGTGGCTGCAATGCCACCCTGTATGTCCCCTGCATGCCTACTCCTCTGCCCTGCCCCATGGCACACCCCTGCTGGGCCCCCAAACCCCATGGTGTGGCCCCTGAACCCCATGCATGCTCCTATGGCACATCCCTGCAGGGCGCCCAAACCTCACACCATGGCATATCCTCTTGTGATGTCCCCCAAAGCCTGGGCAGTGCCCTCCACAACGTTTTGCCATGCCCCAAGGCTCACCCTTCTCCAGTGCCCCCAACCTCATGCTGTACCTCATGGTGCCACCCCTGCAGTACCCCCAAACCCCACTCCATGCCCCACACCACAACCCTGCAGTGCCCCCAAACCCCACTCCATGCCCCACACCACAACCCTGCAGTGCCTCCAAACCCCACTTCATGCCCCTAAACCCCACGCGCCCAAACCCTGCAGGGCACACCCAACCCTCTGCCATTCCCCACGGCAACCCCAGCCACGCGCCCTAAACCCCATACTGTGCCCCACAGCACACTCTGAGGTGCCTCCCAACCCCATGCCTACCCCATTGCACCCCCTGCAGCGCCCTCCACCCTGTGCCCCCCACTCACCGGTGTAGTGCCCTCCCTGCATGCTGCCGTGGTGGTTGCAGACAGCGTACAGGTCGTAGAGGTAGTCCCGGGGGCAGCTCGGGGGCAGGCGGAGCGGGGGCTGCCAGGGCGCCCAGCGCCCCAACAGCTGCCCCCCGGCCTGGCCCCGCTGCGCCACGTGGGGGGCCATGTCGAGCCCCCGCAGGGGGAACCTCACCAGCGTGGTGAGTTTGTGCCGGTGCTCTGCCACCTGGCGGAAGCGCTTGAGGTGGATGATGAGGATGTCGGGCAGTGTCCAGAGGCTCAGCTTCACCATGCCCTGCTGGGGCACCTTGCAGTGCGGGCAGCGCCAGGCGTCGTCCGGGGCCAGCTGGGGACACCACGTCACCACCTCCCTCCCCAACACCCCCTGCCACCTCCAAAGGCGTCTTAAACCCCAACAGCCGCCGTGCCATGGGCAGGGCTTGGCCTTGGCGGTGGCTCTGCCAGGTGCAGGCAGGGTATGTGCAGGTGGCCGGTGCCCACACGGGTGTGGGGTGTCCTGTACCTGCTCCTCCTTGGTGTAGAGCTGGAAGCACTCATCCAGCGTGCAGCTGTGCTGCTGCCGGTGTGCCTGCTGCTGCAGCCGCACGCTCTCGGCGTCCTGCACCACCTCCTCCTGGATGTTGCCGAAAAGGCTGGTGGAGGTGACAGAAGGCAGGTGGGGGGGGGATGTCAGGGAGGGTGACCTGAGTGCTGGGGTGTCCCCCCCACCCTGGGTGCAAGGGACTCACCGCTCTTTGGTGCTCATGTCCCACTCCGCTGTCAGCTTCACGTGGGGAGGGCCACCTGCCCCACTCAGCTGCAGGGCTCTGGGGGGAGGACAAGGTGAGATGCCCCCCAAAATCCCTCATCCCTGTGTAGCCACCTCCTCACCAGCTCATGGTGGCAGGCAGGGCCAGCCATCACCTCCCCATGCACCACCCACAGTGGGGATACTGGGCTGGGGAACCAGTGCTGAGGGAGCAGAGTGACCACCACTGTGAATACTCATGGTGTCACCACTGGCCATCCATGGTGACACTGGCCAATCAGAGGGACACCTTTGGTCACCCATGGCAAAAGCATAGCCACGCACAGGGACACCATGACCACCCACAAGGACGCTGTACCATACATGGTGATGCCACTGGCCACCCCCAGGGAGCGAGGGGACATTCTGGGGACACCCTGTCCCTGCAATGCCCTTACCTGTCGATGGCAGGGTGGCAGAGAGGGCGGGGGTCCTGTGGGGACAGGTAGATGCAGGGGGCTGAGCCCCCAGCCAGGCGGATGCGGAAAAGGGCTCCTGTTCCCTGTGAGGAGAGAGGGGGCAATGGGGCTGCTGAGGGATGAAGCCCCCCTGAAACTTCAGCAGCACCTGTGAGATCCAGGTTTTGTGACACAGGACGAAAAAATGCTCAAGAAACCTGATTTCTTTGGTTCCCATGGGTGGGTTGGCAGGGGACACCTGTGGGGCCAGGGATGTGGGGCGGGGGGTGACCTGTCCCCCTGGCTGTGGTGTAGCTGAGGGGCAAAGGGGCAGCACGGGGACACCAGCACCCATGGGATGGTGGCACCTGAGTGCTGGGGAGTGCAGCTGGGCTGGGGTGGCACTGCTGTGAGAGCTGGGTATCACTGCAGCCACACAGTGATGCTGTGGCCACCCATGGTGACACCACTGGCCACCTGTAGTGACAGTGAGACAACCCCTACGGCCACCACAGACACCCACAGGGACAATGTGGTCACGTGTGGTGACACATCTGGCTGTCTGTGAGGCAGATATGACCAACCACATGGACAGCAGCCACTGTAACCATCAGCATCAACAGCACAGCCACGCCCCAGGCCACCACAACACCCACAGTGACCCTTCAGCCAAGCACAGCTCTACCATGGCCACCCACAGTGTCACCACAGACAGTGATGGTGCTGCCACAGCCACTCTCAGCTGTACCATGGCCACCCACAGTGTCACAGTGATGGTGCTGCCACAGCCACTCTCAGCTGTACCATGGCCACCCACAGTGTCACCACAGACAGTGATGGTGCTGCCACAGCCACTCTCAGCTGTACCATGGCCACCTACAGTGTCACAGTGATGGTGCTGCCACAGCCACTCTCAGCTGTACCATGGACACCCACAGTGTCACAGTGATGGTGCTGCCACAGCCACTCTCAGCTGTACCATGGCCACCTACAGTGTCACCACAGACAGTGATGGTGCTGCCACAGCCACTCTCAGCTGTACCATGGCCACCCATGGAGACACCACGGCCACCCAAAGCTCCACCACGGCCACCCATATAGACACCACAGCCAGATATGGCTCTATTCCTGCTGTGGCTGTCGCAGCAGTGCCAGCAGCCCCAGCCGAGCGTGTCCCCAGGACAGAACAGCAGTGTGTCCCTCAGCTCACCTGTGCCCGCACCTCTCCCCGCAGCAGCGCCCGCAGCTGGGCCAGGATGCTCTGCTGGAGCTGCTCCCAGGAGATGCCCCGCTCCTCCCGCAGCACCAGCGGCGGCCCGAACCTGGGGACAGAGAACAGGGGACACCTGGCTGAGGGGCACAGGTGGCTCAGGGGGACACCCCACACCCCGCCCCACCACGGGAGGGCAGGGCAGGGTGCGGGCAGGGGGGCAGGTACCTGGCGAGCTGGGGGCCGGCCCCCGCCGTGTTGCAGAGCAGCAGCAGGATGCGGCTGCCCGGCCCGCGGTGCAGGCAGTCGGAGGAGCGGGCAGCGCTGGGCAGCAGGCGTGGCCCCTCCGGCCGGGCCACCCCGGGGGACGCGGGCAGGCTGCGGGGGCACCCTGCAGGGGGTGGGGGCATGAAGGGGCTCTCGTTAGCACGAGCTAATTAGTGCAGTGTGATGTCCACGGCGGGTCCCTGCCTGCTGCGGGGGCTGCCTGCAGCGCTGCCTCCTGCACCCCACCAATCACAGCACAGGGGGCTTGGCCTCCGCCAATCACAGCAGAGTGTGCTCACCGCCCACCAGTCACAGGCAGGAGGGGAGAGAGGGAAACAATGTATGACCAATCACAGCACAGCACACCTGCTTCCAACCAATCACAGCACAGCACACCTGCTTCCAACCAATCATAGGATAGGGGCAGGAACAAAGCTCTCACCCAATCACATCAGAGCACACCTGCTTCCCACCAATCACATCAGAGCACACCTGCTTCCCACCAATCACATCATAAATGCCAACGCTCCCACCAGTCACAGCAGGGAGGACACAGCTCTCCTACCAATCACAGCAGAGCACACCTGCCTCCCACCAATCACAGCAGAGCACACCTGCCTCCCACCAATCACAGCTAAAGAGATCAGTTTCCAACCAATTCCAGCAGCGCTGCTCTTCTCCAATCCCAGTGGAGTGCAGCTGCCTCTGACCAATCCCAGCACAGAGGATCCACCACCTCCCACCAATCCCAGCACTGAGGATCCGCTGCCCCACCAATCCCAGCACAGAAGATCCGCTGCCCCACCAATCCCAGCACTGAGGATCTGCTGCCCCACCAATCCCAGCACTGAGGATCTGCTGCCCCACCAATCGCAGGGACGCTCCCGCCACCCCAGCCCAGCTCCAATCCCAGCGCTGCACAAGCCGCTCCCAACCAATCAGAGCAGTGCAGGCCCGCAGCCAGCAGCCAATCGGGTGCGAGGGTGGTACCTGCCCGGCGGGCGGGGGGCGGCTGGAAGGCGTAGAGAGGAGCGCCCTCGCCAGCCGCCCCCAGCTCCTCCTTGTCTGCCAGGGAGCGCAGGAAGCCCCGCGGAGACACCTCGGCCAGGATCACCTGTGGGATGGCACTCAGCACCCTCAGCACCCCTAAGGGGGGGGTCCTGTCCCCCCCACCCTGTGTCCCCTCCCCGTTACCTGCTCTGGGGGGATGCACCCCTCCCGTGCCACCATCTCCCGCAGGTCGGCCACGGTGCCCAGCAGTGGCACGGCCAGTCCCACCCTCACGAAGCGCCAGCGCTCGCACTGCAGCACCAGGGTGACGTTGAGAGCCCTGGGGACACCGTGGGGGACACACACACACACACACCCCTCAGCTGTGCTGAGACCTGATGCAGCTCGTGGCCACGCTGATGGACCCACGTGCCACCAGCATGGCAGTGCCAGCTCTGGGATGGCAAACACCCCACGGACACAGCTCCTGCCATGGTGGTTGTCATCCATCCCCGGTGCTGCCACCACCTCCCACATCAATTATTTACCCCAATATACATAAATGACTCTGGTTGGAGCTGACACCCTGCCAGGGGGGGGATGTGCCCCTCTGACATGCCAGGCTCACCTGGTCTGGCGCAGCGGGATGGGCAGGGAGATGCACAGGAAGGGGTCGAAGGTGTTGCTCTGCTTCAGGCAGTGAGGGCACGTCAGGGAGGACCTGTGAAACAAGGATGGGGAGCATCATCAGAGCAGGCATGGCCATCCCAGAATCCCCACCCTGGGGCTGCAGTGCCCTGTCCCTGGTACTGCACCCTGGGTACCACCTCCCACAGAGCTCAGATGGCCCCAGCACCACACCAGATTGGCATGACCTGCTGCCAGGGTGAGGCACCACAGGCTGTCCCTACCTGCCCAACCCAATGGTCTGTTGACTTGGAAACCTAAGAAGGGCACCCACAGTAACTGCTGCTAGAGAAGTCAGAATGAGATCCCAAGGCTGGGGGGGTCCCCCACTCTCACACATGTAGCTCCAATATTCCCCCACATCCTGCTCCCTCTCCCAAGGGCTGGCAGAGCCTAGTGTGGCTTCTGGTTTCTGGAGGCTTTGACTTGACACCAGACCACCCAGGTTAAGCAGGTACAATGCCCTGGGGTGCTGGGAGGGAACAGGACCCCTTGTGAGAAGCAGGTCTGGGCTGGGGAGGAGCATTATGGGCAGCAGAAGGACATCTGCCTGTGAGCCAGCCCAGGGTGTCACCACAGCCCTGGGACCACCAGCTCTGCTCACCCAGTCTATGCCATGGCACAACCACCAGCTCCAGGGGAGCCCTGGAGACACTGAGGACTATCTGGGCATCTTCTGGGGATCACAGGGCCACCAGGGAGGAGCAGGTCCCCTTGCCAACAGGGGACATCCCATCTCCCACTGGAGACTGGCTTAAGTGAACCTTTAATGCCAACCCTCACCTTACCACCTTTTTCTTTTTAATTCTGCTTTTTTATTAAATTTTTTTATTCCTGTCTTTATATTCAACAAAAAAGGGAAAATAAATTATAAACCAAATCAAAATCCTGAATCCTTGTTATTTGTCACCTTGAAGAGCCACTGAGCTCCCCAGGGAAGCAGCCACACAAATTAATAAATCCCTCTGCACAGAGACAGCTCTGGCATGTGGAAGGGTGGATAATTAAAGTGCCTCTTTTCATATATAGGCCAAGGGATTAATTGAGAGTGGAGGAAGAGCTTGTGATGCTAGATGTGTCCCTTCATGCCTGCAGTGCCATGGCATGGGGACAGGGTGGCCAGATGCTGGCCCTTCAAGCATCCTGCATGTCTCAGCCAGATAAACACGTGCTGGATTTATGCTGGATTGCTGGGACAGGCTTGGGAAAACCCCAGTCCTGAGTCCTGTGACAGAACCATAGAATGGTTGGGGTTGTGGAGGACTTTCAAAGACATTCCATCTGCCCCCTCTGCCATGGGACATCTTTCACTGGTCCAGGTTGCTTCAGGCCCCACACAACCCAGTCTTAGACACTCTGCCCTCGGGAGAAGCAGCTCTGGTGCCTGGGCTGGGTGGGATGATGGGATGGATAGATGGATGGATGGATGGATGGATGGATGGATGGACGGACGGATGGACGGATGGACGGATGGGTGGATGGATGCCCCCCTTGTCTCATCCCTTCCCTCACAGGGCTCACAGGAGGGTGAAGCTCCAGAGGGGCAGGATCCAGGCCTCCACTCACCTGTACTGTGCCTGGAAGTGGCTCTGCACAAAGCTCTGCCCCCGGGGATGCTGGGCAGCCGGCGAGGACCTGCTGGCACTGCCACTCCTGTCCTTGCCAGGCTGCAGGGACAAGAGACAAGTGGGTGAACGATGTGCTGGGGTGACCTCCCACCTTTCAGGGGCTGGGAACCAATCCCAGTTTTGGTGTCCCAATGGCACAAGGATGGGCTGGAGGTGATGCCAAAGTGACCCTGGCACCTGTCTGGCATTGCTGTGTTGCCTGTCCACCTTCCCCTGGGGAAACTTTGGGGTACATCCCACCCATCATGGGGCACCAAGGGTTAATGAAGGGTCTGCAGTGGTGGATCCCCCCATGGCCACCCAAAGCAGACCCATTATCCAGACCTCCTGGAGGAACTGGAGCTGGGAATGCACTCAAGCCTGGCTGAAAAGCTCCAGAAGGAAAATCCTGGGTGAGCCATAGCAGCAACTCAGCAGGAGAAAAGTTTGGGAGTGGGGGGACAGCTGGTCCCCTATAACATCCCTCCCAAGGAGCCCCAGTGCCCACAGACACACCCTGGGTCAGCAGGGAGGTGCCCACCCCACTTTGGCACTGATGGTGCCAGCAAACATGCCCATGGGCACTGGGAGCTGGGGCAGGGGTGGTGAGATGGTGGAGATGGTGTCTGTGTGTTTGTGTCTGTCTGTCTGTCTGTGTGTCCATGTATGTGTGAGATGAGCTCCTGGTGCAGGTGTGCACATTCCTGTGCATGCACCCACCCGGGGGAGACATGGCTGGGTGTGGATGAACCACAGGGAAAATCACCAGACCCAAGGAGCTCAGAAAAGCCCAGGATGGCACGATGCCCTCCCAGGCAGGTGGGCTGGCGTGGGCTGCAGTGTGCTAGAAACCAGCCCCGCTGCTGCGTGTTTCCCTGGCACCTTTGCCAGCAGCAAGCCCAGGCACAGCACCCAGAGTGGCACCTGCCACATCAAGCCCAGGCAGAGCACCCGGCACACTGAGCCCAGGCAAGGCACCTGGTATGCCAGACCCAGACACAGCACCCCAACCCGCCCCCGTGGGTCACATGTGGGTGCAGGCAGGGGGCACAGTGCCTCTCTGACAGGTGACATGTGCCTCAGGGACACCAGGAAGGGCCAAGTCTTTTGCTCAACTCTACAGGGAACAAGGTCATCGGGATGTGACTGTGTCACACAGCCAAACATGCCTGGTTAGGTGACACCTCCCTGCCTGCATCCTGCCTACCCACTGCCTGTGAACCACCAGGAGCCCCACTCCAAGTACAGGAGCCACTGACTTCACCCCTGGAGCCCAACTACAGAAGAGGTGCTGCAGAAAGGAGTGTTGGTAGCTTAGGAAGGGCCTGGGCTGTTTTGGGGTAAGACAATGAGTTTTGGGTTTTGTGATGAGTAAGACTGAAAATCGACGAGGTATTTGGCCAGGAAGTGGATTTTCCTTATGCCATCTGCTGGCACCAGGTCCTGCTGAGCCTGACGTGTTCAGGGCCGGGGTCCATCTGGTGTGAATGAGAGGGGACCTGTACTATGTCTGTGCCCTACACGGCCCCCAAAACCCCCCAAACCCAAGGACACACCTCCCCCTCCAGCCCTCCCAACAATCAAGCCTTGGTCTCCACCACAGTGGTCCCACAGCCTGCTGGGTGCCACAGCAGACACCTCGTGGGCCAGGAGGATATTCCCAACCCTCCAACCTGCCCAGCTCCAACCTCCTCACTCTCTGCTTCCCAACAGCTCAGCTCCCCAGGCCCTGAGCCTCAGTATGGGCTGGACAGGAGCAAATAGTCTCCCCATCCCCATCTGTGGTTACCTGCACACACCTTCCTCCTCCCCAAACCCAGGACAGGCATGGCATGTGTGTGCCCACCTGCACCCAGACACTGTCAAACCGTTTATTCAGGCTCCCACCACCCCCACTGGGCACCCTCTCCCCAAGGACACAGGTGTGCAGGTGCCACTCAGGTGGCATCCATCAAGATTGGTGAAGGGCACACAAAGGGTCCCATCCCCAGAGCCAGGCAGGTGCACTGGGCATTGCCATGGCACTGCCTCCAGGGTGGGCAGCTGAGGGCGTTGCTGGTGTCACACACAGCTCTTGGCACACGTGGGCACCTCACATTTAAGAAGCGAGCAATGGAAGCTGCCAGCCTCTCCCAAAGGGCCTGGGGTATTCAAACACCTCCTGGGAAAGGCTGAGGACAACCCAGCTCAGTGCAGGGATGGCTGAAGGACCCTGGTCAAGCAGGGCTGGGAGCCACAGGGCTGCCCCAGCCAGAGGCTCCAGAGATGGGCACTGCAGCTGAGCCCTCCCCTGTGGGACAGAGCTGAGCCCACACAAGGTTGGAGGCTGGGCAGGGGCTGCCCATGGGGACCCCAACCCATACCCTTGGCCACAGCCATGACACCCCAGGCTGGGGACAGGTAGGAGAAAGCTGCTCCCAGGCTCCTTGTGCCCAAAATGGGCATCACCTTCAACGTGGGGACAACACATTGTGGGGCTGGGAGTCACCCCCAAAGTGGGGACAGCACTCTGCTGAGCTAAATGGATGTGGCAAATGCCAACTGCACAAATCCATCCTGTAACAGGCAGCACAGGCAGGCAGTGAGGGAGCAGGGAAGGAGCAGGCAGGAAGCAGGAGGCAGGCAGGGACAGCCAGGGCCAGGGCAATGCCTGAGCACAGATGGATGGAAGGAGACTTAATTACTCATTTTGCCAGCAGCAAAGCCGCCGAGCTGTAATTACAGCAGGCTTAGCTGGAAGCAGAAAAGGACTGGGTGGGGCTGCATCTCCTCCTCACCAAGCAGCCCCAAGAACCAGGATGCCCACTAGAACTGGGATGCTCCTGCTGACACCCCCACACTCTCCCAGCAGCACAACCACCCTGCCCAGCCCTGCAGCACCCAGGTCCCACCATCCTTACACCCACACACCGAACAAACCACCTCATCCATATCCCCATCCATACTGGGGTGGGGGCCACCTCAAGTCCACCCCCTTCCAGGACATTCTGGCTTCCCCAGTCCCAGACCTGACCCAAACACTTTCCTTCTGTGCCAGGGTGTGCAGCCACCCCAGGGGGGGTACCCACCTCCTGGGGGCCACGGGTCTGCTGGGCAGGGGAGGCAGCTCCCAGGTCCTCGTGCATGCGGTCCAGCAGCCAGAGCAGGAACTCGAGGGCATCGTGCTGTGCATTGCCCCGGAACTGTGAGCTGTGCTTGGAGACAATGTTCTGCAAGAGATGGGCAGGGTGGGTGTGAGCCATGGGCCACGCTGCTGGGCACTAATGAACGGCTGCTTCATTAGCACCCACCACAAAACCCATCCCTGCTCCCTTCCTGCAATAGCATCTACTCCCATCTTGTCTCTACAGGGACATCGTGGCCACCCTGGGGACAGCAGAGGAGCAGTGGGGACACCAACACAAGCAGCTGAGGCAGCAGCTCCATGCCTGTCACCGTGGTGTCCCAGCTGCTGGGCTGAGGCTGGGAGGGCACAGCCCGACAAAGCCCATTTGAGCAAGACCAGCCCTGGGGGACCCACCAGTGTCACCTGCCCCGGGAACTCAAATGACACCATCTCAGTGTAACACTCAGAAGGCAATTCTCAGCACTGTGATGCCATGATGCCCCCAAAGCCTATGTCCCTGTGCCACCAGTGCCAGCCCTGCCCCATCAAACAGAGCACCTCCCTGCCCTGTAACTAAGCCACTGCCTCAGGCTTGCCCTAATCCTGTGCTCTCTCTGCCTGCCCGCACTGAGCACCAGCCATGCCACAGCATTCTGGCTAATTGGCACTAATTCCACCATGAGGGGAGTGGTGCAATGCCCTTATCGGGGGGTTCCCCCCTCACTGGGAGCTGCAGTGGGAAGAACAGGGCTGGGAATGCCATGGGGCTGGCATGGGGTGATACGGGAGGACGAGGTGTCACCCATCAGGGTGACATCAGGCCACCAAGCCAGTGCTGAAGCCAGTTCCCTTGCCAAGTCAACCAAGGTCCCAGAGGTGCTACATGCCTGTGTTTTGGGTGGCCCCAGGGTACATTCCACCAGCAAATGCCAACATGCCAACAGCCCATGACAGCTGTACATGCACAAGCCAGGATGGGGCCCTGACCCCAAAAAAGCAGGATGCACAGGGCTGGGAATCCCTGCAGGAAACCCAGAGAGCACCCCAAAAGGCAGAGCTGGGGATCCCTAAGACTCATCTCAAAGCCTGAGCTGGTGGTGACTTCTCAGAGGTCTATTTTAGGAGCTCAGCCCCAAACCCAGCACCAGAAGGGAGAAACCCTGACCATCCATGTGGATTTTAACCAGCTGATGCAGCTAAACCCCGACCATCCATGCTGATTATAACCAGCATGTTGGGACCTGCTGGGATAAGGATCAGACCTCCAACATTGCTGGGAAATACCCCAAGCCAAGACCCTTCTGGCCACCACTCCGCTTGCTCCCAGCAGCACCACCATCCCAGTACAAGCAGAGGGAGCAAGGCAACCATGGATGGGCTTCCAGCAAAATGAGTTGCAGATTCAGCTCTTAATTTTAAAATTACTTAGCCAAATTTAAAAAAATGAGGTGGAAATTCACGGCAGCTACAGGTAACCACCCACCTGGAGGGAGGGAAGGCAAAGCAAAGGCTGGAAGTCTGGGGGAGGATTTTTGATCTATGCCTAAGGAATGTGTGTGTTTGGGAGTAGAGGGCATGGAATTGTTGTGCCCAGCACCACATGAATTCGTTGCTTTGCTATAGGGCTGTTAAAGGCAATGAGCTCCAGCAGGAGCACCTGCTGCCAGTCCCCATGGGGTGAGTGCTGCCAGTCCCTGCAGGGCAGGCAGGCAGGAAGGAAGGACCCCCGGGAAGGGAGGGACAGAGAAGTGGGGACCCCAGACCTTGCCTATGCAGAAACAGACTGGCTGCTACCCCAGGGCAGGGCCTGGATTTCCACTTTGCAAAGTTCATTGGCAGCACCAGGTCCCTGCTGAAATGTCAGTGGGACACAGCACAGGGAGCTGTGATGTCAGGTTGGTCATGCTGTGCCTGACACCCTGTCCCTGTCCCCAGCCCAGGCCCCCAGCACACTGGCATGTGCCCAGTGACAGGGCCTGAGGCCACTTAGTTGGGCTCCCAGGGCACTGTCCTGCCTTACCCCAGAATCACAGTGGGTGCTCACCCTTCCTGCTCAGTGGTGGGGCTGTGGCTGGGAACCCACCCACCCATGGGAGCTCAGAGCTGAGGTGATGGCAGCCCGGCCAGAGAGGGGTGATGGTGGCAGGGCTGGGAGGTGTCTGGCAGGGCAGGACAGTGTCCATGGGGAGGACGAGGCAGGGGAGTGAGTGATGCGAGCAGAGGGTGCTGTGTGTGCTGTGAGCGGGGAGACACTGATCGGTCCTGAGCTGGGGGTGCCAGTGGGTGCTGAGAGTGGGGGGACGGTGGTAGGTCCTGTGGGCAGGGGGTCCTGGTGGGTGTTGGGCACAGTGTTGAATGCTTGGTGGTGCCAGTGGGTGCTGAGAGGAAGAATGCTGGTGAGAGATGGTGACTGGGAGTGCTGGGACTGGGGGGATGCTGGGAGTGGGGGAATGCTGATGGGAGGCTGGGGGTCTGCTGGTGGGTGCTTTGAGCTGGGCATGCTGGGAGGGGTGTCAGCGGGTGCTAAGAGTGGGGGGATGCTGGTGGGTGCTGGGAGCAGGAGATGCTGGTGGACCTTGTGAGCTGGGTGTGCTGGTGGGTGCTGGGGTCTGGGAAAGGTGTCAGTGGGTTCAGAGGGAGTGTTGGGGTCTAGGAAAGGTGCCAGTGGGTTAGGAAGGGGTGCTGGGGTCTGGGAAAGGTGCCAGTGGGTTAGGAAGGGGTGCTGGGGAGTGTTGGGGTCTGGGAAAGGTGCCGGTGGGTTCGAAGGGGGTGCTGGTGGGTGCTGTGCGCTGGGGATGCCGCTGGGGGCCGGGGTCACTTCGGGACGCGCGGGGCCCGTCCAGTCGGTACCTTGAACTCTGCGGAGAGCTGCGGGGTGTAGTCGCGGGTCCAGAGGGCGCGGACCAGGGCCGCCAGCCGGTGCGTGACCTCGGCGCGGGCCCCGCGGGCGCGGTACCGGCCCAGCGCCAGGCGCTCGGCCAGCGGCGCCGTGTTGCTCAGGCACTGCACCACGGCGTTCATGAAGCAGGTGTTCCCGTGGTTCCGCAGCCCCTGCGCGCCCGGCGGCCGCTCCCCGCCCGCCGCTCCCGCATCGCCCCCCGCGCCCCCCGCCGGGGCCGCCCCCCCGAGCCGCCGCCGCTCGCCCCCGCGGAACCCGCCCTCGTCATCCTCCGGGACGGCGCGGCGACCCCCGCGCCCCCCGGCCAGGCGCGCCC
>JAWWEV010000044.1:11046255-11079879 GCA_035583235.1 Hafferia zeledoni | reverse complement strand
ACTAGAGATGGACCAAGGGTTGGACTTGATGATCTCGGAGGTCTTTTCCAACCCAATTGATTCTATGATTCTATGATCCCAGGGCTCTGCTGTCCCCCCCAGGCTGCACCTTGTCCCTGCCCCCAGGAGCAAATCAACACAGCAAAGGTCACAGAGCCTCTGAGAGGGGAAGGGCATGCACAGAGCTCACCTTGCACACACAGGCTCTGCTCGTGTTTTTTTTCCCTTAATGCAGCATGAAACCAATTTGGGCTTTACATCAAAACCTGCTTTTTTACTCACAGAACAGAAGCAGCTCAATTAACCTCTGGAGGTCTCTGTGTCATGCCCTCTGGGATGGAGCTCATAAATATAATGGCTTTTATAACCTTTTTCCTGGTCCCAGGTCAGCTCCTCTGTGAAGGACCCAGGTACTCTCCTCATGGAGCAACCTCCTGCCTGCTCAGGAATTACTTGACCCAAAGACTGCACTTGTACTCGAAATAAATCAATATTTAATATTTTAAAAGTTCTTTGAACAGTATTTTACAGATCAGCACAGACTTTACACAGATTTGGTGAGGCTGCACATGTGTACAAAGATGACCTGAAAGAACCTCACAATTCTTTCCTTTCCAGAAAGCATGAGAGGTCAAAACCTTGGCCAGGATTATGAGTCCTTAGAGTTTGTGCTTGGTTTTCTCTATGAGATGGAAATCCTGTTCTCCAGTATTCCTGGAGGGCCAGGTGAAACCAGAGAGGTTTATATCATACCAGTGTCAGGGATATATTTAGCCACAGATATCAAGATCACAAATGTTTTGACAGGATAAGGTGCTATTTTAAAGTACTGAACAAAAATAACCAGTTGTCAAATTTCAGCCCCATTGGAGAAAATACACAGAAACCAGTCTGGGAAATGAAAAGTCAGTGAGAAAACTTATTCCAAGTGCAAGGGAAGAGAGATTAAAATCTGTTTGTGAACCCATGAGCCTATTGGACTTCAAATAGCACAGCAGTGACCTCAGTGGTCCTGCATCACCCTGTGAGGGAGGAGACAGCCCAGCATGACCTGGCAGAACGACAGTGTCCTTGCCAAGTCTGTGCTGAGAGTGAGGGATGGACACTGCTCCATGCAGGAAGAGATGGGCACTCCTGGAGTTGGTGCATGGCTGGGCAAGGTGGGTCCTTGCTGGGAGTCCAGGCTGGCTGTGCCTCGTGGTGGAACCAGAGTGACTGTTCATGTTCAATGGATGCTTCACCCTACCATGAGGGTCTGTTCTTGGAGTCCACAAGGCAACACCATCCTTGGGATGGTTGATTCAAGTAGAGGGCTGAAGCTCAGAGGTCTCAGGAGTGTGTTCATGTCTCGTATCTGCTCATCTGTGGCTGCTGGCAGAAGTTGCACACAGCTGATGAGGACACCAGAGAGCCACAAGGACCATGATGTTCACCCCTGGGGTGTCCCCAGGGGTGTGACCCCGACTTCAAGGATGTCACCAAGCTGTCCCCAACACCACAGGCAGTGGAAGCAGAAAGCAGGAGCAGCAGCCAGCAGGGCCAGGATCAAATTGATGGCCCAGGAGGGATCCCCCAAACACTTCCAGGAGGGATATGGTGGAATCCAGAAGACAAACCTGACTCACACTCCCCTTAGACAACTGAAGCCCCTGGAACTTCTGGCCCTTTTCCTGGCAGATTTAACCTCAAATGACACTGTTGCTGTGCCACCAGCCCTTGGGGACAGAGCCCAGCCTTGTTCTAACTACTGCTAAGAGCTCCTGTTTTCTGCAGGATCAAGGGACCCACTGAGCTGATCACGCTGTGGTTGAGCCCTGCAGGCTCCCAGCAGTATCAGGGGCCCCTTTCAGCCATTTCACATGTCCTCAGCATCAAGATCCTGCAACAGGCAACATGCTCTTCTGCCTGTTTATCTCCAGCACAATCTCCAAAAACTGCCAAGAAACAGCTTGAGGGCTATAAAACCTGGAAAGGTTCTTCTGGTCTTACTTTTTGACTCATGGGGTCAGAACACCTTGAAATACCCCCAAATATTGCACATTTCTGTACCTACAGCCCTGCAGAGAGAAGGAAGAGGGTGGAATGGGGAGGGATCTCAAATCTTTTTGCCACCTGCAAGTGCCACTAGTGGTTTTGGTGCTGGGTCTTTATCAAAGGTGCCTCTTCAGGTGAGCTTAAGGCAATCCTAGTGGTTTCTCTAGTCCTTCCCTCCCTCCTGGAAGTTCAGTGTGGTTCCTGATGTATCTCCAGCAGCTGTTGAGGATTCAGCCTCTGGGGTGTCTCCAGCAAACAGTACAGGAAGCAAGGCCATGGGCTGAGCAGGGAGTGAATGCTGAAATTCTGCAGAAATTGGAAACTCCCCTCCTGCAGGTCCTGGATGTACATTAAACACATGGATATTCCATGCCTTGGAACAGCCTGTTACACTCAATTCAGTGGAACACACAGAGCAGTTTACAGCCCATGCTGGGGGCTTGCTGGGCTGCAGCTGGGTTGTTCTGCTCTGCTTGTCTGCAAGACACTCAACCTTCAGAATTTAAAGGAAACTTTGAGGAAGTCTGAGGTCCCCACCTCCAAAGAACTGTCCTGAGTATCCTCAACCTGTTACAGGAGAAATGACATTGCCTGGGTGACCTGTAACTCCAGACAGACTGAAGGACACCTACCACCACTCAGCCAAGGATGTTCATTTTCCAAAACAGCCTCCCATGGGCTCAGTTCCCCCACCCCAGATCCCACTGGCCTTGCAGTCACTGTCAAAAACAGCCACAGCACCATTTGCTGGCAGGAAAATATCCCTGTCCTTGCCTTGCCCTCTTCACCCATGGGTTGCCAGTTGGCTGAACCACGTGGAGATCTCAAGGAAACCACTTTCCTCCCATGGCTGAGAAACCCTGAGAGATACCAGAGCACACCACCAATATTCCCATTTCCCACGAGGGGCTGAGCCCAGACCAGGAGCAGCTCAGCCACCACACTGACACTTCAGCTGCAGGATGTCTTGGACAAGCATGGCTGGGTGTCCAAAGAAGGACAGTCAGCTCCCTTTTCCTGAGCCCATATTGGTGTTGGATGGGAGTCTGGTCTGGAAGGACACAGGGGTCTTCAAGGCAGTGCTCCACTGAAGGTGGCAATGGGTAAACACAGGAGAGAGTGGAACTCAGAGGGGTCCTGGGCAGGCAGAGAGGGCCTTCTCAGTGCAAAGGGATCACTGTCCCTGGGTTTGTAGCACACAGAGATCTCACACCTGCAGGGAACAAACAGAAACCAAGGTCTAAGTAAGGTGTGTGGCTGAGAGTCCCAATCCTCAGGTGCAACAGGAACATCTGGAGACAAACAGCTGGCTCAGATTGGGACCTACAGCAGAACTATCCATAAAGAGTATTTTCTGAAACTCATTGGAAAACCAAGGAATTTTGCACACACCCCCCAAGTTTTAGGGAGAGGAAAGGAGCAACTTTACCATTGCACTGAACTCTACTATCCCCTGAGTTTCACAATAAAGAAGTTCAAGAGAAACACTTTTCTCTCTGGGGTTATCTAAGACATTAGATCTCAAATACTTCTTTGTTGGAGGGAGTATAACTTTGCAGAGTTCTGCTCAATCTGAGGGAGAAATCACAATGTTTGTACATTTTCAAAACCTGTGGATCAGCTGGTTTGGTCTCCTGTGCTCATGGAAGTATTTTGTCTACAGTGAGATTTCAAATTCCACCACATAGGGAGCCTGTTTGGTGCCCTGAGGAGATGACCCAATGACCAATCCAATGAACAATTCCTGCTCTACCCCAGACTCTCCCAAGAATATCATGAGTTCCTTCTGCAATGGGGATGCCAAAGACAGGGAAGGACACAAATGAGGTTTAGAAGTTGAAGGCTCTGCTCATATACCCAGTGCTCTTCAAACACCCCATTTATCTCATGTAGCCTCTGGTTTATGATGGATCTTGCTGAAAGAGCTGTCTTTAGGGCTGAAGAGTTGACTGGGGCCTTCATGAAGGTAAACTCCTGCTGAGATCTGAGCAGGACTATCCATCCCATCTGGCAGACACACCATGGTGCTCAGGACCTCATCCCCCCCCACGGTTCACATACAAGCCCTACATGGAGGATGCACCATGCCAGGAGTGCCACACTGCAGTTCCTACCTGGTTACACTCTGTAGGATCTTCTGCTCATCCTGGTCCAGGCACACAGCGAAGGAGGACTGGACACCGATAATCTGAACCTTGTCTACTTTTATTTGGGACACACTGATCTGCTGAGAGAAAAGGAGTTGGGGTGAGGGAGCTGCTGGGCTAAGGGCATTTCCCTGTGCAGGTCTGGGGGCCACCAGCAAACAGATCCCCCAAGAAGCTGCTCTTTCTGGCCCTGCTTCTCCCAGATGGGTCTGGCCAACCTCATCTTACCAAGTGTAAAAGCACCATGATTAGAGTTACCTGATTGAAGCTTTTTTTGGATTTGGAGTTTTGCCTTTTGACCACCTCTGTCATGGTTAAGTTGAGACATTCCGTCTTTGAGGCTGTAACAAAAGAAAACCACAATCAACTGGGTAATCTGGGCCACTGGTGAGAACACAACTGGTCCCTCCACCCCTCAAAGCAACCCAGGGCCAGTGGCTCCACCAGGAGGACCCCACTGATGGAAGAAATGCAGTACAGGTCCAGCTTTCCTTCCCTCAGTCTAATCCACATGGAGAGCAAGCAACAGGGAACACGGAGGGAAGAGGACATTTAACTATCTTAGGACCCAAACAGGAGAAAAAACATTGCCCATCATCATGAGGAAATTTTAGCTCTCCCAGCATGTCAACTTGGAGATGCTTCTTCATGCCTGGAATTACAGTGACATCCTGTGGTCAAACTGCTGAATGTGAAAACCAGGAGAGATCATTCAGGGGACCAGATCTCTCTTAGAAAGAAGGAGACCCATGAAGTTTCTCCTCAGAGCAGAGCTGAGGACACCCCCTGATGCAAACCCACAGCACTGGCAGCACAGATGAAGCTCATGAACTAGAGCAGAAACAACCAACTCAAAGTACAGAGGAGGTCAGAAACTAATTCCTGCTGGTTTTTCTCCCAGAGTTGTCTGCATGGCTTCATGGATGGGGCAGCAAGAAGAGAGAGAGAAGGGATAGAGGCTTAGGTGGACCTCCATGAAGCATGTAGGGGATGTCTCCTGTTTGGTAGATCTCCCATTTGCCCTGACTACTCTGCTCACAAACCACACATCTGCCAGACACAAAGCACATGAGGAAAAAGGAACTAAAATTGCCTCAGTTTACTCAGAATTGAATGCCTGAATGCCAAACCAGCAGTTCTTAGGCATGAATAAACAGATCTCTTCACTCTCGTGACCAGTGATGGGACTGGAGTAAACAGCTGGAGCTGAGTCAGGGGAGGTTTAGGGTGGATCTCAGGAAAAGGTTTTTCACCCAAAGGGTGGTGGGCACTGAACAGGCTTCCCAGGGCAGTGGGCACAGCACCAAGGCTGCCAGAGTTCCAGAAGTGTTTGGACAACGCTCTCAAGCACATGGTGGGACACATTCTGTGATTCTATTGCTTCTAAATACACACATGGACTAAAACTCTCGGTGCCTTTAAAAGGCTCAAAGCTTTATTGGAAACCTGATTAGAAAAAAGACTTATGAAGCCAACCCACATAGGAGGCAGCTATCTCTGAGCTGCAGGAAGGGAACCAGGCTGAAGCACCAGCTTAGCAGGAGCCTGCTGAAAGCTGGCTGGGAGACTCAGCTGCTGTGGATGCAGGACAAGCACCTCACCTTGGTCCTGCTTCTTCTAACATCAGTTGTTCCTCCTTACTAAACAACTTGCTCTGGAAAGCACCTCTCTCCAGTGATCATCCTGCTGTTGGGACCATCCCAGCCCCATCCCTAACGGATATTCCATTTTCCAGCTGGAAGCTTTAGGACAGTGGGACATAAAATTCCCTTTGTCCCTGATGTGGTGCTAAAGGACAGCCAAGGACTACAGGATGCCCCAGGGAACACCAGGCACCTCCCATGTATCTCCTGCATTCACACAGACCTCACTTGCTCCAGCCAGAAGATCTATACTGTCCTTCTCCTCCAGCCCACTGTTCCCTAGGCAGAGCCACCTCTACTCACCAAGTTCTTCATACTTCTTGCAGGCTTTGCTAAGGTTGACAGATGTGCAGACCTTCTCAACATCATTCCAGTGACTTCTACCACTGACAGCTGTCTGCAGGGACCAAACAGAACACAGGAGAGAGAATCAGAATCATTTCAGTTGAATAAGACCTTTAAGATCATCAAGTCCAACTTTAAATCCAACACTGCCAAGTCTAATAGTAAACCAGGTCCTTAAGCACCATGTCTTTTAAGTACCCCCAGGGATGGTGACTCAAACACTGCCTTGGGCAGCCTGTACCAAGGTTTGACAACCCTTTCAGTGGAGAAATATTTCCTATGATCCAATTTGAAGTCCCATGGTACATTTCCTTTTGTCCTGTCCCTTATTCGCTGGGGCAGAGCCCAACCCTCATCTGGCTCCTCACTCCTGTCAGGGAATTGCAGAGAGTGAGAAGGTCCCCCCTGAGCCTCCTTTTCTCCAGGCTGAGCCCCCCCAGCTCCCTCAGCCACTCCTGGTACTCCAGGCCCTTTCCCTGCTCTTCTCCTTTCTCTGGACCCGCTCCAGCACCTCAGAGTCCTTATTCTTGTGGGGGGCCCAAAACTGACCCCAGGATTCGAGGAGTCTCAGCAGTGCCCAGCACAGAGGGCCTGGTCCTGCTGCCACAAGCCAGGTGCCATTGGCATTCTTGGCCACCTGGGCTCATGTTCAACCACTGTCAACCAGTACCCCCAGGTCCTTTCCCACCAGCAGCTTTCCAGCCACTCTGCCTCCAGCCTGGAGATCAGCTCAGTTGGTTAAAACTTGGTTGTAACAATGCCAAGGTCATGGGTTCAATCCCCTGTGTGTGGGCCATTGACTTAAGAGTTGGACTTGATGATGCTTATGGGTCCCTTCCAACTCAGAAGAGTCTGTGATTCTCATAGTCTGTGATTTTGGAGCATTACATGGGGCTTTTGTGACCCAAGGACAGATGCCACACTCCAGGCTGTTGCCACCCCACCTCCCCGTCCACACCCTCTGTGTGGGCTGGCTCACATCTGGATTTACTTGGAGCTGCACAAAGTTTGAGTAGGCATTAAAATGCATTTAACTTTGGATCCACAAAAAAATTGCCCAGGCAAAACCACAAAATAACTGGAGAGCAAGCAATAAAACAGGAATACTGCTGTGCCCAGGACAAACTGCTCCCTGGGAGCAAAGTCCACCTGTGTAAAGTGGCACAGCCAGCCCATGGAAGCTGAATGCACATTCCCTGTTTTACTGGGCTGAACAGGAGTGGAAAAGCACCTCCAGTTAGGCACTAAATAGACAATTAGCTTGAATTTGGCTTGGATTTCAGCTCCTCCAGCAGACTGTCAGCCCTGCCTCTCTCAGCCCCCAGGTGAGACTTGCCTGCCCGGCACAGAGGTGGTTTCTGCCCTGTTTAAATCCCACACACTCACCTTGCTGTAGGCAATCTGTAGTGTTAGTGGGATTGCTTCCCTGTCTCCATCTATGCCCAGCCTTTTGCTGCCTGGACCTGCACAAAACAAGGAGCAAATGTCACACAGTGGTTTTTTATCCCCTTCCTTCACTGGCTACTGATACAGCAGCACACTCAGTACGTAGAGAAAGAGGGAAAAATGGTTTGCTGAACACAGCTGTGGAGTAAAAAGGCAAAAGAGAAAGAAAAGGTGGCTTCAAAGCTGCCAGAAAACAATTAATCCCGTGCAGAAATTCCAACACAAAGCACCACAAGCCACTCTGCAGAACTGAAAGAGGCACTGGCTAAGCTGGTGCAGAGGGGTCAGTGCTCCAGGGAAAACACAAAGCAATAAAAGGCCACATTGCTAACCCAGCTCCTGTTTTTCCAGGCATATTTCTGCCCACATTAAATTAGCCTTGAAATACTGTGCCTGGCACTTCCTAACTCTTTTTTTTCCCCACTCTGGATAATTTTTTGCAGATGTCAAGTGGTGTTTTGCCAGACAACCCAGGGGAAAAACATCAGAGTCAGGACTGGTGGTTTCACGAGTTGGTGGGAAGAGGTCTTGGCCAAGCCTGTATTTTGGGGGAGTGGGGTGGTGACACTTCTTAGGGGGATATTTTATGAGCTCTGTTTAGAAAGACAAGGTGAGATCACAGAAAAGCAGTAGGTTAACAGCATGAAGCAGCACGTTTAGGTGCAGTATTGTGGGTTGGCCATGAGAGGTCTGTGTGAGCTGCTCTGCACCACAGCACCATGTCCTGGGTATCCAGGACCAGCTGGAAACCACCCTGCAGGCAGATGCTCTCCAATACTATAATTTTACAATTTCTAACATAAAAGTACAAGCAGGAAGACTCCAAGCACAGACACAAAACTTGCTTTGCCAAGTAAACTAAGGAAATAGAAACATGGCTTTTAAAAATACCATTCCTGGACAACGCACAAAGAGAAAGCAGCAAAAAGAAAAGATGTAAAGATGCATTTGCCCAGGTGCTGATGAGGGGAAGGAAATGAGCTTGAAGCTGTTTTATTGTAAACCCATTTTAAAGTTAACAGTAGCAAAACCAACATGGCATTGCTATGGCTTTGCTCCTGAAGAGGAATTCAAGTTTGAATGCTCCACTTTCAAATTAGTGAAGAGCTGGCTGGATCTTTGCTCAGCCTGAGTCAGATACTGTCATTGCAATTCGTTGTGGTGGACATAGGAACACAGGTCACACACAAGCTAATTTATTAAACTATGTAGAACACACTTAAAGAAAGAAACTAAAGAACTAAAGAAACTAAGAGCACTTACCAATTACAAGTTACACTATATATATCCTACATCTCACTTATGGTCAGTTTTCATAGGTTTATGACAGTGTCTGTAGATTTTATTACAGCTTCTAATTGGATGTTACTCACTGTCCAGATGTACTTTTTGTTTCATGACAAATTATCTACACACATTCCCTTCCCATAGCTTGCTCCTCTCAAATCTCTTGTTATCTCACTTTATTTATCTTGCCAGTTTTCTCACAGTTCTAATTATCTTTCTCTGTTCCCAGCTGTGCAAGGAGATACCATTCTACCCTAGGCCTGAAGCTTCCAGCAGCTTCAAAACTTTCATAATTCAAAAAACTTTTATACCTCTTACAGCCCAACTCCCTCCTTCCCTTCCCCTCCCAGCCTCGTGGTTTGCAGACCCCACAGTGGGTGGGGAGGTGGAGAAGCAGCTACAGACCTGATGCCTTGATGGCCCGTGTGGCTGCTGAGTGGCCCAGCTCCAGAGAATGGATGAAGACTTCGGTCATCTTCTCTCCCCCGATGAAGGTGAGCTGCCAGGAGGAGAAGAGTGAGGATGTGGTGGTGAGACCACCCAGCCTGTGCCAGCCAGTGTTCACCCCTCTCACTCCTTTCCACAGAAAACAGGGCAATTTGGGAAAGTCCTTTCATGTTCTCAAAACACACCTTTCAACAGCTGCTTTGGGTGACACTTGTCTTTAGCTGCACTTCAGGCTGTTTTCAGAGACCACCAGCAAGTCAAACAACCCAAACTCCTGATTTTCACTTAAAGAAAACTCCACAGCCCACAGGAAAGAAACCCCATAATAATCCAACAGCAGGGTCTGGGCAGTGCTTTGGGAGCACAAATCCCATGAAGAGCAGCAGCTCTGCTCACCACAGCCCCAGTGCATCTGCGCTCAAGCCACAGCACCAAACAGTTGCTGCAGCCTCACATTCAACCTTCCCCACCATGTCTGCCCCAGGCACAGAGCAGAGTGTGGCAAACAGGCTTCATGGAGGGGCTTGGTTTGGGAAGCAGAACACTGGAGAGACTTCCAGCAGTGTGAATAAGCTGTCAGCACTGACAGGCATTGATCTGAGTCATGGGGAAAGGTATGGGGATGGAAAACTGCTTGTGTGAGTTCAGGACTGTCTGGGCAGCATCTGCATGTTCTCAATCCCTGAGCCAGGAGTGTCAGTGTGGGCACTGAGGGAGACCGAGCTCTGCCTCACCAGCATGAGGCTGTGTGATACCCACACTGCTTCACAGGCAGGTCCCAGCATGGTGGCACAGGCAGAAGACCCTCCTTTTCCCCTCAGAAGATGGGGCCGAGCCCCTTTGCCTACCTCTGTCTGGTAGAGCTGCAGCAGAACAGGGCGTGTGGCGAAGCGGCAGTAGTAGAGGATCATGTCTGCCAGGATGGGCAGCTGCTCCTGAGAGTCCTCCTGGGGCTCAGCCTCTGGTTTGGCAGACTGTGATGGGAGAATAAGTCAGAAGTGTGATGGGGTATGTGGCATCTACACCCCAGAACTGTTCATTCCCATCCCACTGGACACAAAAATCCTCCTTCTGACCACCAGGAATCCCTCATCTCCATCCTGTGCCCATGTAGCACAGCCTCCTGTAGAGGAATGTGGTGGCCCAGTGCTAAGCAGAAGTTTGTCTGATCAGGTCCCCAGTTCCTCAGGACAGGAGGATGAGCCCTATCAGCTGGCACACACGTACCTGGCACAGGACGTCCATGGGCAGGTTCATCAGCCCAAGAACATTGCGCTCGTACCATGGGTCCAACATGCCAATGTAGTGGGAGATGTCATTGGTGCTGCTCCCCATCCCAGCCAAGGTGGGATCCTGAAATCACACACACTGGGGTCACTCTGAGGGTCCCCCCAAGCTCCCCTCAGCCTGCCCTGCCACCCTCCTCACACAGCACTCCTGGGGCCATGCTGAGCACTGGTGGCACCACAAGGCCCGCGGTGGGTGGGACACCTACCTGTGCCCGGAGCTGTGGGTCCCCCAGGGATGGGGAGGGATGATGCATCAGGGGCGTCGATGGAGCCAAGCAGCTCCTCTTCACGGGCACGTAGAAAAACTGCAGCTTGAAGTACCTTGTCAGCAGGGGGCAGGTGCTCTCCTTGAGCCTGGGAGAAGGTGGAGAGGGCTGGGTGAGCAGAGCAGCTGGATGTCCCAGCAGGGCCAGGTCCCCGAGCTCAGACCCCACACCACCCACTCACCTGAGGTTGCTGTAGGCTCGGGCCACTTTCCCTGAGATGCGGTCGGAGCCGAACACCACGACACGTAGCGTGGACACCTTGGTGTCCTCGTCGTAGCTGAGGAAGGGCCGGCGAGGCAGGCTGAGGTGCCGTGGGGCCAGCAGGGCCGGCAGGCGCTGGCCCAGCACGTGCTGCGGCAGCGAGTGCGCGCGCCGGGAGCGCGCCGGGACGGGCTGCTTGGCCGGGGCCGTGCACAGGCTCCCGGCACGGCGCAGCGGCAGCGACAGCGACCCCGGGTCCGGGCAGTCCCTCAGGTCCCTCCTCAACACCAGCAGGCTCTTGCTCTTGAACAGTTTGTAGATCTTGTTGGTCAGTGTTTGCCTGTATTTGTGATGGGCCTTGTCCACCCTCAGCTCCGTCCTCCCCACCATGTCCAGGGAGCTCTCATCGCTGTCCTCTGCGTACCCACTGTCCATGCAGTCCTTCAGACTGGAGACAAACGACTTCAGGGACTTTCTGGAGACCACTGTCAGCTCTGAGATGGAGTCCTTGGAGGAGGTGAAGAGGGACATCCGTGAGGACTTAGATGCCTCCTCTGAGAGCACAGAGTACACAGAGTCACTGGAAATGGCACAGAGGGGGGAAAGCAGCGAGTCCCGCTCAGGGGAACAGCCATCAGTTTCCACATCCTCCTCCTCCTCCTCTTCATCCTCCTCCTCATTCTCTGAGGCCATGGGCTCAACAACACTGCACTCTTTGCTGAGGACATCATTGAGGATATCTGCAAGGCAATCAGAGGGAGATCATGTCCACCATGGGCTCCAGAACCACTGCAAATGTGATGACCTCAGACAACACCTCCATTACAGCCAACACTCTCTTCAATCCTGCAGTTCCAAATAAGGAGCTGGAAACCTTCTCCTGAATGTTTTTAGATTTCCATAAAGTGCTCAGTTGCAATGCAAAACAAAACATACTTCTCCCTGAGGTCACACTCTGTTTGGGTTCTCAGAAGGCAAACACTGCATGGGCTTCTGCTTCCTTCCTACACACTTTCCACAAAGTGCTCATGTCTGATCCGGGTTTAACCAGAGGGCAGGAGGAAAGCCAGGTATTTGGCTGATCAAACCCCAAATTGACCCACTGTGGCTTCCTGGCAAGGTTGGAATCACTTCAAAGGCTGAGCCAAAGCTCTGCTCCAGCTTGCTGAGGCCAGCAGGCAAGGAACACTGAACATTCACAGGAACACACAAGGTCTTCCAGGAATGGGGAAGCTGCAGAGACCAGCTTGGCAGAAGGGGAACCCACTGCTTCCCCTCCAGAACTGCTGTGGCCAGGCTGAGAGCACAGCAAAGGCACCCACTCCTTTGGCCATCCCTGCTGAGGGCGGGGAAGAGCTGTCACATCCAACTGGTCTCAACTCCACAAAGTCCCAATATCTCAATGGGATCAGGCTTTTCTAGTAACAATTATTTCCATGGCATGAGCAAGGTTTATTCCTTGGAGAAGAGCCTCCTGCCAAACAGGGTCTCAAGCTACCAATATTCCCATGGACTTGGGTGTGATGAATCTATTCCATCTCAATGGAAGGCAAACCCCTGCCCAGGAGATAAAGTCCTGCATGATTTGACTCTAGAAAAATGTGTTTTGGGGCCACTAGTGTCCTATGCCCTCTGCTTGGACAAGGGCTTTGCTTGGGATCACTGCAGACATCACACCTGAGCTGACACCCACGTCCTGCTCCATCCAGGGGACACTGGCACCCACTGGGTCACCTCTCCCTCCAGCACCAAAAAGGTGTTGGCAGCTCCATCCAAGCTGAAACACTGCTCAGCCATCCCTGCAATGGGGAACAAAGGGCTGTGGTCTCATTGGGATGACTGAGGGACCCTCTCCACTCACCAAAGTTATCCTGGTCCCAGCTGTATGTGTAGCAGCGAGCGGCAGGGATGGGAATGGTGTGGAGCTTGCGGGGCTGAGCCTCCCCTGGGAAGAGAAGAGGGAGAGGAGTTAGTTCACAAGGACACCCAATACCACCCTTGCCAGCTCTCCTGGTCAGTGGGAGATGCCACCCATCCCATGCCCATGTTTTGGGGAGCCAGGGTCATGCTGAGCACCAGCGATGCCAATCACATGCAAATGGTGAAGTAACATTTCACACCTCTAAGAGCCATCAGACATCACAGCTACCATCAGTTTCAATGTTTCCATCTCCCCCATACAGGCTGGATAACTTGTTTTGTTTCTGTTTAAATGAAACCATTTCTGCCGCACTGCGTGGTTACAAAACAGGACCTGAGTTGGTGCTTTTTTGTTGTAGTTGTTTCACTCGCTTGAAACTCTGCGCAAAATGCTCAGGGGCTGAGGGTGCAGAAAACCCTGGAGAAAAGAGTGGCCTGGGGGGATTCTCACCGGTGATGGCAGGAAAGGAGGCGGCCCCAGCGATGTCCCTCAGCACAGCCTGGAGCCGCTCCCGGGCCAGCCCGGCGTTGTCGCTGGCGGCCGCGGCCTCCTGCGCGTCGGCAGCACTGGAGTAGATCTCCGAGAGCTCTTCCAGAGTCTTGGACTGGGGGAGAAGAGCCAAGGGGAGAGATTGAGGGGATCCCTCCACAGAGGCAACACACAGGTCCTTGGGCTGGACCATTAACTGGGGTAGCTCTCTCCCTCCACTACCCTCTACCTCCTTCAAGTCCCCCAAAATTTTTGTGAAGAAAATAAAAATGTGTTTGAAAATGCCCAAGGGGTTTTCTTCATATTTTTTTACCTCTCCTCCAAGTGTTTCTCTAAACCCTTTTGCTGTATTTCAAATCTGAGGGCCCTTCCTCTCCACATTTAAGGATGGAAAAAGCAGTAACAGGGTAAAAGACAAGTTACCCCCTCCCACATACACTTCACAAAACACAAGTGCAGACCTCAGGTCTAACCTTAGAAGAGACAGGAAAGGCATGCACTTTTCCTACAAGAAGTATTATCAAAACTTAATTTTCTTTTGCCAATTAAGTACTATTTTTGTCAGGAAATCCAGCAGCCATCTGCATGAAAGTACTCCCAGTGCCATCCCCAAAGCAGGAGCTCCCCAAGCCTACCTTCAGGAGGTGGTGCAGGCTGTCCAGGTCACAGCAGGTGCCAAAGTTGGCCTGGTAGAGGTGCTGGAGGAGCACGATGAGCGTGTTGTGCTGTGGGTGCTCACTGGCACTCAGCCTCTCGGCGATGGACAGGAACTCGCTCTGCACCTCGGAGCGGTTGAGCAGCAGCACCGTCCTGGGGACAAGGGGACACCAGTTAGGCTGGGCAGCCAGGCTTGGACACTGGTGGTGAACCCCAGACAGGGCTCAAGCCCAACAGCCAGTTGTCCTAACTGGACATGCAATGAAGTGGGGGGAGGACACGAGAGTGGCCTCTGAAATATCTTCCTCCTGCAAGATGCAGGTCAGAGAAGAAGCTTTAAGGAGAACAGGCACATCCTTCAGCTGCATTGCTGCTCTGGACCACAACATGAATATCCACAGGCTTCGAATTCCCAAATCTGAAGACCAGAAATCTTATGCTTCCATTCATGGACAACAGCCCTCAGTGTTCACTGAGAAAAATTAGTTCTGAATTAAGGATGTGCTGTGGTGTTCTTGGTTCTAGAAAGCTCAGGCAACAGGCACGAGCTTTCAGCAAGCCCAAAGTTCAGGAACTGGACTTGATGATTCTTGTGGGTCTCTTTCAGCAGAGGATATTTACAATTCTATGCCTTGTGCAAGGTTTTCGGAGGGTTTTATGCAAATACTGTCAATCCGCTGGTGCTGCTGGGTGGGATTCAGGTGCAGATCAAGGGCTGCACAGCATGAGTGGACAAGCCAAAGGAGAAGGACACTTCTCTTGCACAGAGTGCCTATGCCTGAAGGACTGTCCCTGGAGTCAGGCCAGCACACACCACCCAGGCTCATTTCCCTATTTTTACAAATATTTGAGGTGCTCTGGCAGGGAAAATGTTCAGCCCTCAAATAAGGAGCAAAATCTGACTCTGCTCAAAGCTGCAAGGCTTTCATTGCACTGAGACTGGAATGGACTTGCTTCTGACCCCTGTCAGGGTGGTGGCTTCCAAGCCTGAAGATCACAGCGTTTTCCAGCTGTTCTCCAATGTGTGCTGAGATCAGCAGCTCCCTGTGGAGGAGACTTTGTCTTCCCCAGGTGTTTTCACCCAGATCTGCAGCCCATGAGATAAGTAGTCCTGCAGGATAACCGGCTTGGGGAGCCCACACACACAGTCCCATGGCTGTGAAAATGCTACAGCCACTCTCACTGTCCCATCCCACAGCTCAGCCCAGCTACCCAGCCCTTCTCCCCAGCACCCACCACGACCCCTCTGAGATGCTGCTCACTGCAGCCCCACCGCTGCTTAAGCAGTATAGAACTGTGAGGATGCCACAGAGGGGACCAGCAGTGCCCATGGCCACACTTACACGGTGGAGCTCTGGTAGTTCTTCACAGGCAGCCCCTGCTCTGTCCTCACCAGCCTCTGGAAAGTGATCCCTGGGGAGATAGCAGAGGACATGAGGAATGGAACCACTGCAGACTGTTCCGCCTCAGCAGCACATTGACTTTGCCTCCCAGTGCAGTGCATGGCTGAGCTGCTGCTCAGAATGGGAATGGCCCCACCAAAAGTCCTCATGGGGACAAGGCACAGCCATCATGTAAAGGGACCAGCCCAGGAGCAACGACACAATGGGTAAAGGGCCAGAGCGATGGGAAGGCAACCAAAGGATGGGACAGGAGAACTGCTGCACCTCCAGTCCCTTCTGCGCCACTTCTGATGTGGGATGGGAATTCTATGGATATTTAGCAGCTTTTCCCACTTGCTTTATCCCCCCAGACCCTGGATGTCATTTATGGACTGCAGGTCACTGTCACCTTCCCTTCTGCAGAGATGGAGCCCATACTGGCCCCAGCAAGAGAGAGGCTGGTGTGGGCAGGCACAGCCCTGGATGCCTCCCTGGGACTGTCCCCAGGATGCCATTGGGAACCCAAACCAGGAGACATCAGATGGATCTGCACTGTGTGGCAGCAGCAAAGCCTGTGTCACCCCCAAACAGCAGGACTGGGGTACATCTTGGCAAAAATATTCTGGCAACAACAAGATCCTGCCTTGCCAAGATCCAGCAGTGCTTACCCTTCTTGCAGAGGCATCAGTCCCCCATAAGCAGATCAAAGCTATTGCATTCTTGGCAAATACTGACAACAGCTTGTTCTCAGTTAATATTTACCCTCATCTCAATAAAAAGCTTTTGCTTCAGCCTCGCAGCAGGTCACAGAGGCCATGCAATGAGCCTGTAAGAGCCTGTAAGGTCCCAGCCAGCTTACCAGGACAGGACATGTTCTCACTGGTTCTGGCTCCAGCTGAGGGACAGGGCACAGTGAGGGGCAGCACTGGGTTCCCCAGCCACTGCAGCCAATGCCACCCACACAGCATCTTTGGCAGGGGTGAGGGAACCCACTATGCTCATAGGAGGGCAAAAGTTTTTGGACCAAAGTCTCCAGCTCACATAGCACTGGGCACTGATGGTGGTGGTGATGGCACAAGAGCAGGGTGTGGCAACCTCCTTCCCAGCACTGGAGTTTTCCAGAGGTGTGTAAAACAGCCCTGACCAGTGTCACAGCAATAAATGACCAGGAAGGAGCTGGGGACACCAATGGCTGCAGCAGGGTGGGATGAGTGTCCCCACATCTGTGCTGGAGTCTGGATGCAACAAGAGCTCAGCCAGACCCTGCCTGGTGACCATGGCCACTCATACTGGGGGTAAAGCAGCCATTTCAGTGCTCACACTGCACAGGGTTTGGGCAATTTTCCATCCTTCTGACCCTTTTAAAGTGCCTTTCATCCCAACTGCATCTACAAGCTCCCATCTCACAGGACTTTGCTGCCATGACAGAGACTTTGTATTTCACATTCCTATCAGGGCTCTCCAAAGCAGCTTCCCATTTTGAGGGGGTGGGGAGCACCCCCAGTCCCAGCCCACATACCCCCCCAGGCCTCTCAAGCCCTGCTCAGAGCCAGCCTTGCTGCCATGGCCCTGTGCAGGATTAAACACGGGCTGCAATCTGCTCTGTGTGATAACAGCTCTTCAAAAGCCACCAAAAGACGGGGAGATTAGGAAAATGGGCCTTTCAGAAATAATTGGAAGAGCTGCTCCATTGGGAACAACAGGACATCTACGAGGAGGCTTTAATTAAGAGGAGCACTGCTGCTGCTGCTGGATGTGGCCAGAGCTGTATCACAAGGTGGTGCCTGGGCTGTAAAGAACGAGCCAGGGAGTCCCTCAGCCCTATGGAAATCTCCACGCAAGGGCAGGCTCGGAGGCTCCAGCCACCTTGCTGCGATGAATGGCCCCACTGTTATCACCCCAGTTGCACCACTGAGCATCTCAAACAAAGGCCAGGGCTGGGTGGGAGCAGCCAGCACGTGCTCAGCCGTGGAAAAGACTGAAAGGCAGCCAGGAAATAAGTTACCCATTTTGCTAATTCCCAGAGTAGGGAGTTCTCAAGATGCTCCCACCACCTCGCACACAAGGCAGCCACCAAAAACATCACCTTGCCCTGCTCCTCCAGAGGAGTCTGGTCTCACCCTGTGCTCGACCACCAGGGAATATCATCCCAAGGATGGTGGGTAGAGGTCCTCACCTCCTGGGAGAACTGAGGTTTGGGATGCCCAAGGTAAATGTGCACACTATGCTCACAGGATTCATGAAGCAAGTGGGGAAAGAGGCAGCAACACCAGGGGAACAAACACGGGGTGATCAAGGCAGGGAATGTTTTTGGGGAAGCAGTACCAGCAGCACGTGCAGGGCAAGGGCACTCACCAGGGGCCTTCAGCTCATTGCTAATGAAGGTGAGCAGCTCACGGAAGATGTCACAGTAGGGCACAGGCCAGGTCAGGAAGTTGTGGTACACACTGGCAGCTTTCAGGAGCAGGTCAGAGCCTGGTGGGAAGTGAGGAGCCTGCAGGGGGACAGGGAGACATGGTTAGAAAGGGAGCAAAGACACAAACTGGAAGTGCTGTGTAAAACTTTGAGGGTTTAGGCTGGAAGTGGGAGGAGGAGAAGCAAAGCAGAGGTTCATCCTGTGACACCCCATCTTCTCTCAAGGAAGGGGCAAAGGATCCCCACAGGGCACAGCTCCAAGGAAGTTCCTTCCGCTCTGCACCTTCCCAACCTCCCGGCTGTGGCTCACGTGCCAAAGCCTATATATAAATTCCTTTATAACCACCACAGACCCCTCCAGATGAATTGCATTACAGCCTGTGCTTTTGCAGGATCTGGCAGCAATGATTTCCTTGGGATAATGATGCATTGTGCTAGCAATAATAACAATAAAAAAAGTATTTCCTGTAAAGGCTCCACTCCTTCTTTTCATTCCCATTGCCCATGTATTTTGCACAAGTATAAAGCGTAATGAAAAAACTTCCCTTCTCTGCACAGAGATATTGTCCATCTCCCTTTCTGATTAGCCCACCCTTTAAAAAATAGCTTAAACATCCCAAAGCTCTTTTTTTTTCTGCTGAGCTTGTGCAATGGTTTTTTGATTGTGATCCCCACAGATTTGTAGTGAATCTTTTTGTGAGATGAATGGATCAAAGCAGGCTGTGACATCTCAGACAAAGCCACCCTGATTTCAGTGACTGCTGTGTGGCTCTGTGGGCTCCCTGGGGCTGGATCAAGCTCTGTGCAGCAGCCTCAGCACTTACATACAGGACGGCGTAGTAGAAGAGCAGAGCCAGGGGCGTCACGAGGTCATAGTCACACTTCTCCTGCACCTGTAGGAAAGAGCCCGAGGGCAGGGGGTGAGCTGGGCTGCTTGCCATGAGCACCACCCAAAAGTGTCCTTGGAGAGACCAGGAGACTTCCCAACAACACCCAACCTGCACCATCACATATCTGTGCCCTGCAGATTCCCTGATCTCCAAGGGAAAACAACCCCTAAAGCCCCACTGACCCACACCAATGGGACAGACAGACCAGCACAACCTCCTGCTCTGCCTTCACCCACATCTGGCCAAGCTCCCAGCCCTTTGATGTTCCTGATCCTTGAATAGTTCCTTGAAATTCCATGGAATTGGCTCAAAGCAGGCAGCCTGGAGAGGCAAGGAGGCAGCCCAGCCCCTACGAGCAGCTTGCACAGCTCGGCGGCATGATAAAAACCCATGTTGTATTTCCAGCCCAGTCTTTGCCAGGGAATAGCCAGCACTGTTTCTCCTAGAGACACAGTGATAGCTCAAGGATACACTTGTGTGCAGTCTCCCCTTGTGCATGAGCACAGCACAAAGTGCAGTAAATCCTTACAAAAAGCCTTAATGTAATAAACCACTGTCAGCAACAAGATCAATAGCAACCATTAAAAGAGCATATAAATGGATTTAACTGAATTGTGCTAAACTTAACTGCTATCAGGTCCATAGCCTTTCTTCCCAAAAAAATGAAAGGTAGCATTTACCCCACCACATGAATCCCAGTGCTGGGGATTTAGGAAACACATCACTGTTTCCTGCCACATCAAGGGATTCCTCCAAGTCATTTCCAGATGCAGCCCGGGATGACCCTGCTCAACCAATGATGCCTTGAGGTTCTCTGGCACATGATGGCACCACAGCAGGTCAGTAGATTGGCTCCATTCCCATTTCACCTCCCAGCTCTGCTTCACCCCACTGTCACCTGCCAGGCTGCTGCATAGTGCAAACACCATCTGTGGTTCCCAGTGTTGCAGCTCCTCAGGAAACCCAGCAGGGACACAAAGAAATTTCCACCAAAAACAACAGTAAACTTTCAACTTGCTCTGCTTTGGATTAGCAGCTCCCAGCTGCTGGCCAGGGAGGGCTTGGGGCAGGTCTGAGGAAGGCTGGTTCATCCATGTAGGGCTCTAGCCCAGCATGCCTCTGCACACCACCAAGCAGCGCTCTAGGAGATCAAACCCATCCCTGTGGATCTGCAGTGCTGCTCAAAGAACAGATATCAAAGCTGGGCTTTTCCCCCACAGTTCCCACATGCTGAAAGCTGGTGGCATCCACAGCGTTACTCCCACCAATTATTCCCACCAGACTCAGCACCACCTGACCCCATGTGTTGGCACTCCAGCAATACTTTACCATAACCCAGAATCACCCACCACGCTCTGCAAAGCACCATTTGGGGCAAGCCATGGAACTGACAATGTCTCAAAGCCCACAGCCCTCCCTGACAGCCCTCCAACTCACCTCTTTGGTCTTGCCAAGGATCTTCTCCACGAGGATGAGGTAGTTGCCAGCATCTCTGCTCACCAGCTCCTGCAGGCTCCAGCAGTTCAGGCACAGCCCTGCTGTGGGGGACACAGAGCCCCTGTCACTCACAGCCCCATTCAAGGTCATAAGAGGGATGAACAATGGGAAGGTGCCAGGGAGGAAGGTGTTGACCACATGCAAGAAATCACAGCGGAAGAAAAAAACCTCTTGCCCTCATTCTAGACAGATCTAACCTCAACCAAAGGTGCTTGTCTCAGCAGCACCGATTTGTACCTGAGCACCTTCATGTTCTCACAGCCCAACACACCCAGCTCAGCTGGATGCTTCTCCCTAGGTCCCAGCTGGGTAGCTGACATGCCAGCACTGCCATGTACATGTGCAGATGCCAGAGGGATGTGCCTGGCATGGGTAAAACCAACTTTCCTTCTGCCTGAGCACAGAAATACCACCAGTGTGACCCCTTGCCTTGCTATGCCCTGACTCAAACATCCCAGACCTACTATCCCAACTATAAAGTCACTCAAATCCTGCCAAATTCAGCTCCTTGTCATGTAGACACCCAGTTCCTTCCAGCCGCATCACACCCACCCAGCTTCCCCATGCCCTGGAGATGCACCAACACAGCAGTATCACTGCAGACAGAGCTCAGAGCAGCATCACTGGCAAGCTTGCTCAGCTTAGTCCATCTCTTTGCACCTTCAAATTTCCATTAAATGCATAAAACTCTCACCAGAAGATGAGCCAGACTGAAAGAAGAGAATTGCCATGCAAAGGGATGGTGGGTCCCTCACCCCAGACAATTGAAAGCCTCCAACCTCCGTCCCCAGACATCTGCTGGGATCAGACCAGTGACAATGGCCCAAGGTGTTTCCCAAGGTTCTTTTTAGGGGTCAGGGCCAGCTCTCAGTTGGCCTTAGAGGAAATGATCAGTGTGAAGGCTGCCAGGCACCTCCATTCATCCCAGGCCCAGGGGAGGAGGCAGAGTTTGCTGGCTCCAGAGGTCCAGGATCTGCAGAGTAAGGAGGGAGCAGCACTCCCTCCTCCCCTTCCTCCTCCTCCTCCTCCTCCTTCCCAGGGACCTGGGTACCCCAGGGAGAAGAGTTAGGGGGAAATTTCAAGCAAATAGCCTAACAAATATCTGGGAAATTGTCCATGTTGGCATCCGCCCCTTCCTGCATTGCTATGGATCTTTCCAGCAGAAAGGGATGCAGTGTGGACACTACACAGCTCTGCTGCAGCCCAGGACACAGTTCAGGGGCTGCTGGAACCAGGGCTCTCCTAATCTCAGCCCAAAATAAAAGCCAAGATTAAGAAAGCATCTCTCACTGCAGAGAAGAGGGGCTAAAAATCAGAGAGGAAAAAATAAATATAAATCCAGCTGGATTTCACTCACAGACTATTAAATGGCACAGACATAAACACCAACCTGTGTTAGAACAGGTAAGAGACAATGCCATGAGCTGGCAGGGGACAGCAGTTCATCACACACCTACAGAGCACACTGTCTGTCCCTCAAACATTATTCCCAACTGCAGAGGTTACAGATTCATCAAACACAGACATGTCTTTAAAAGACCTTTACACACCTTCTGGGTGCTAAGCAAGGGGAATTTAAACCAGGGAAGACGCTTCCATGGGAGAAGACAAATGTCAAGACACGCAAAACCAGTGCAGAGGTTGCAGAACTTATCCCCGGACGTGGACAAGCATTTGCTCTCCAGGACACACACCATTTCTGTGGCTTTATGCCAGGCTTGCAGCTGAATGAAGAGGGCAGAAGACTTCCCCCAGGGAAAGCCCCTGGGCTGCCACACAACTTTGTACTTTCAGTGAATCAACGTTTTCCAGCAGAGAAAGATCCCTCTGGAAAGTTTCCAAGCAGCTCAGACGCACTTTCTAATTTGCCTCCAGTATTCCCAGCATCTTACTGGGTTTGCTGACACTCACCAAAATACTGAGAGATCTTGTCAGTGAGGGAACAGCCACATCAATTTGGGAACCCAGTGATGCTCTGGATTTCCTTTGGGCCACTTCCATAAGCCACGAAGCCACAGCTCTGCCTGGGATGACTCCCACAGACTGCCCAAATAAATCAGTATTTTCCCACCAGAGTGTGGCATCCTGCAAGGAAAGCCCCAGCACCTGGGAGACAGTCAAGTAAGCAACTGGCCCAGCAGAAGTGGTCAGAGCTGCCAGGAGCTTTGCTGATGTCTGCAAGAAGCCACTGGGCTCACATAGTGCCTTGAAAAACCCCGTCCTGCTCCAGCTGAGAGGATTATTTATCTTAGAGTCCCTTCCAGTTTCTAAAGGGGCTCCAAGAGAGCTGGAGAGGGACTTTGGAGAAGGGCTTAGAGTGACAGGACAAGGGAGAATGGCTTCACACTGACAGAGAGTGGAGCTAGATTGGTTATTAGGAAGAAACTGTTCCCTGTGAGGGTGGGCAGACCCTGGCACAGGTTGCCCCATCCATGGAAGTGTCCAAGGCCAGGTTGGAGCAATCTGGACTAGTGAAAGATGTCCTTGCCCATGGTGGGGGGGTTGGAACAAGATGATCTTTAAGGTCCCTCCCAACCCAAGCCATTCCATGAATCTTTCACCTGTGAGAGCCCAGCCCTGCTGCACTGCCAAGGGAGGAGGCTGGCAATGAGGAGCAGGATCCATGGTGGGGCAGATCTCCACTGGGGAGCATCACCCCGGGAGAGGAACATCACATCCTGCACAACCATAACCACAAACACAAATAGCAGGACGTGGGCTCTTTCCTTCCTCTCACTTGTAGCGAGGGAGGAGGAAACTGTGGTGGCAGCAGCTCACGGCGTCACTCTGTGCTGAATGGGGCAGAGGCAGAGGCACTGGGCAGCTTCCCCTGGAGGAAACTGCGGCAAACCCTCTGTGCAGAGGCTGGGAGGATGGGAAAGAGCAGGGACAAGGGCAGGGCTCAAGGGAGGCATCTTACAAACACAGCATAAGGGAACAAACATAAGAGGGAATGGCTGGAGCTGTGTCAGGGCAGGGTCAGGTTGGATCTCAGGGCAAGGCTCTTCCCCCAGAGGGTGGTGGGCACTGAGCAGGCTCCCCAGGGCAGTGGGCACAGCCCCAAGGCTGCCAGAGCTGCAGGAGGGTTTGGATGATGCTCTAAGAGACAGGTTGGGATTGTTGGGGTGTCTGTGCAGGGCCAGGAGATGGACTCAGTGATTCCTTGTGGGTCCCTTCCAACTCAGGATATTCTGTATTTCAGACCTGAGCTCTTCTCACTCATTTTGGAATCTTCTACAGGAGCTAAGAGCTCAAGCACCAGGATACAACCAGGTATATTTGAATAATATCATTATAAGCAAATTTCTGTTTAACTCATGGTCATAGCAAGGCTCTGGGATTACCATGGAATTAAACTAATCAGTGCTGGGAAGCAGCAAGGTCTGAGCTCCTAAATTTGGCAAAGCTGCATTAACCAGAGACACACCAAAACAGCTGTGCTCTTGCAAAAATAGTCTCAAGCACAAAATGCAGCTCGGAAATCCTGGACACAATAAACAAAGACCACACAGCAAAGCAAAGTGTCTGGCTCTGTCAGGACAGGGATCCAGACCTGGGTGGGAATTCCCTTCCCTCCTCACACAGTGCTGGGAACAGAGTTAGTCCCCACAACCACATCCCCTGCACTCAAACTAAAAAGGTTATTTGGCCAGGGAGGGTGATGCTCTTAATGTGCACAGGTTAGGGACAAAAGCCCAAGGTGACCTTACCAGCAGAAAGGAGCTCTCTGTCCATCTGCAAATGTCCTGTGTCCCCCTGGGACACGGCTGGGGATGTGGTGGCACCTGGGGACTTCATGGACTGCCCAGCAGCACTTGGTTTATTCCCAGGCCAGAGAGAGGTTGCAGCCAGGTGAGGTTTCCAGCCAGGTGAAGTTCCCAGCCAGGTGAGGTTTTCAGCAGGTTTATTTGCAGCCATCCCTCACCTCAGCACACCCCAGCAGGTGCTGCTCTGCTGCAGCACTGAATTGTGTCACCACAAAGGGCCAGGCACAACAACAACAGGGACAACTCAGCAGTGATGTTTTACACCAGGTCAGAGCAGCACCAGCACAAGGATCAAACTGAGTCCACCCCACTGTGCCAGGTATGCTGAAAATCAGCACCACCAGACCATGCTGGGCACCCTCCCTGTCCTGGAGTGAACAAGGGTAGATGTGCACCAAGAGCACGTGGGAAGCTTGAACCAGGCTTTCCCCTGGACTCTGCACTTGCTCTTTCATTCCCAAAAAACATTTCTCACTGTGAGATGCAAGCGAGGCCCCGAGTCTGTGTGGAGGGCACAGCTCAGGGATGCCCTGGGGAGTCCCCCCAGGCCAGGGCAGGGATGCTCTCTGTCCTCACTGCAAACAGGAGCTGAGCTCCCCATTAACTCCAATTTATTGAGCTGGGCCAGGTTATTGGGGCCACCCTTATCTCGAGCAAAGGGGCAGCGTGAATGACAGTCAGAAGAGCTCAGACACAGCAGCATCAGAAGGCTTACAAGAGTTTATTCAAGATGTTTCACAGTTTCCTCATAGCTCATGGTTCATAGTAGTAGTAATTCATAGTAGTAGATGTAGTAGTTCTAGTTCCATTCTCAGTAACATCTACACCTTTTATATCCTCTCACATCCAACATGTCATGACATTATTGGCCAGTCCATTCACCTCACGTTCACCAAAGCATCTCACTGGTCACAGGACCCCACACACACTCCAGGTAGCTCTCTTCTCTTTAAGGGAGAACTCCAAACTCCTTTCCTTAAGGGATGCACTCACTGTCACCCCTACACAAGGTCTGGGAAGTTCTGTGTTGGAGGGAAACACTTTACCTCACCCACTAAAGGCCACAGCAAGGCAAGGTTTGCAGAGCTCAGGCAGGAGCCTCTTGGCTGAGGGAAATGGGAGGCAAAATCAGGCTCACAAACCCCTCAATGCATCAAAGAAGAGCAGTCCATGGCTCTAGAGGTTTCAAGATCAGCATTGTAAATGCACTTTGTACAGGCAGCACAAACCAGAACTTCACCCTCCAGCCTTTAAATACAATTAATTTTGTCACAAGAGGCACAGGAGACCTCCCAGCAGGGCAGCAGGAAGTCCACAACTGAAAGAACTGCTGACATCCACCCTGCCCTCATGCTCATCCATCCGGTTTGGCTTCACTAAACCAGTGACCCAGCACTATTTATTTTTTCTTAATGCATGGAAAATGAGTCAGATTTATCTGCCAGCAATACAGGCAGCCCAGAAGACACCATGTCCCCAGCTGGAGGAACCTGGGGCTGCAACTAAGCTGTGCTTATCCCAACATCCAACAGAGCGAGATTCCACTGAGCACGACACCACACAGACCCAAGTAAACATCTCCCTCTGGGAGACCCAAGCCCACAGCAAAGGTTCCAAGCAAGGACAGGGTGCTGGGCAGGGGCTGCACAAAGCCCTCCATGCCCAGAGGGAGCCTGGGCACAACACCCACACTTTGATTGCTATCGGTGTTGAGAAGGTGCCAAGAGCTTGGGCAGCAGCGGCTCCGTGGGCGGCCTCGGAAGGATGAGGCTTTGCCATTTCTTTTCTGAGAAGTACACCAAGATGCCCTCTTCCTCCTCCTCCTCCTCCTCCCAAAGCAGCTCCTTCCTGGCCTCAGGGGGTGGCATTTCCCCATCTGCTGCTCTTTGTGGTGGGCAACTGTCAAGTCAGAAAAATGAAAGAAATAAAGCAGAAATACCTCACCATGCCCAAACTGCCCACAGTTGCCCACACCCAAAATGAACTGCCCAACCTTGAGCTGGGCATCAGGTTCTGGTGCCATCAGAAGTGACACAGCTGGAGGGGTGGAAAGCAAAAGACCCTATTTCCTCCTCCCCCAATCCCACTCACACCATTTCACCTCCGTCCTCTCCAGAAGAAGGTGGCTCCTCCAAGGGACTGCCCAGAGGAGGGGATGACTTGCAGCAGTTTGGAAGGAGGGATTGGAGGTGCTCGAAGGACAGGGGACAGTCCAAGCCCTGCAGCCACAGCACCCCCTCGGGATGCATCCTGCACTGCACAGCAATCCAACCTGCAGATTCCACATCCAAGCAGTTGCTTAGATATGGAATACACATGGATATCCAGCAGCAGGGCACAGTGGCACCTCCCAGGGCTAGAGCCAAGCATTTCCACCCAGCCTGGGCAGTGATTATGGCAAGAAAACCCATGACAAACCTTGAGAAATCAGCTCAAAGGTTAAAATTTGCCAGGTTTAGTAATCAGTAACCTTCATTCTGCACCCAGAGCACTTCACTACTTGGTGACTAAGCTGGAGGAGCCCCACACCAGATTCTGTTCCTTTTTCATGAGAGTATTTCAATGTAATTGAGCAGGATCTGAAGTTTCTCTTTTTTTGGAGCTGAGTAGACTGAACTCCTGGGCACCATGGGAGGCATGTTGTTGAACATTCCTCCCTCAGCTCACCACTGACCTTCATCCACCCTCCCTCACCAGCATCCTTCATCCTCTCTGACCCACGTGCAGCCCTGTGGCAGACACACAACAGCAGATCCCACTGCTCCTTCCAGGCATTGGGTTGCCCTCCAGACTCTCCAGCAACTCCCATCCATAATGATCCTCCACCCTCTCTTCCACCTCAGACTGCAGAACAGCATCTCTGATGCCATCAGACCCAAGCCCAGGGCTCTCCTTCACCAAAAACTCCCTGTTTCTCTGCTCACCAGCAAGAAGTAAAATATATTTCTTCCTTTATCCCACTCTAATTTGACTACAGTCTCTCTCCAGCAACACAAAGCGAGGCAAACCCTGAATGGGGACACCATGAGGAAAAGGAGGTTGCCCTTCCAAGCACTTTACTAATAAGGATTTTTATAAATCAGAGACAATTAATTTTAATTTGGTTCCTCCAATAAACTCTGCAGAAAGACCTTCTGTATAGACCCCAGAGCTGGTCACAGGGTCATCCAAAGTGTAAATCTGGGATGGTCAATGCAGTCCCAACTTCTCCTCTCTGCTGACTTCACAGCCCTCAGCTACTCAGTCACTTACGCAGGGGGGAAATAACGCCTCGGAAACCATTACTCACCCACTCTCCAGCAACCTCCTGTAGAATTTTCGTGTCAAAATACAGCATTAAATAATTTAAAAATGAACAAAACTCTAGCAAGGTCTCAGCCCCAAAAGCTGCAGCAATGTGGTGTGTTATTTTGGTGTATGGAAATGGGAAAAAAGGAGGGGAAAGCAAATAAATTGGGAAATGGAAGTGATGCAAGAAGTTAAAAATGAGAAAGAAGAAGGTTATGGCCCAGCTAAGCACAGGATGGAAGGATTCACTGAATACATGAGGAACAGCCCTGCCACAAATGACAGCCTGGATCTGACACAGTTCGGGGATAATGAAACTGTTGCTTGTAACATGGGGAAGGCAGAAGGATGTGAAAACATTTTTGCCCTGTTTTTGAGCGGCAAGAGGATGCACTGCTATGGAGGGTGGGTGCACTGTGCCCTGTTTTCCCTAAATCATACCTGTTGCTGCAAATACTTCCTACTCCTGCAAGGGGAGAGGCTCCTCAAAGCCAGCATATTAAAGGGAGGGACAGCCCCCATGGGAAGGCACTGGAGGGGTTGTCCTGGGGGCTCCCCAGCAGCAGAACCAGGGCCAGGGCACAGCAGAGCCATTAACACCCACCCACCCTGCTGAGGAAACGGGCACACTGGTCATGCTGAAGGGCTTTGGCAACACCACAAATGCTGCTGATGAAAGGGGACTTTCTGCTGTGTAAAACGCCTGAGATTCTCCCAGGAATGCCAGGTCATTCTGCCAAACCCACATGAAGAGGACTGGGAAGCAGGAGGCAAAGAGAGGGGGGGAAATCATTAGGAATGGCTGGGCAGCACAGCTGCCTCCAGCAGAGCCCCCCACCCCAGCCCCCTGCCCTGTACAGTCTGGGCTTTGCTAATGAGCCGGAAAAATTACAAAGTCGTTGTTTAAAGGCTTCCCTAACACAAACACCAGTGCTGAGGGGCTGGGATTAAGAGTTTGTGAGTGACACAGGAATTGATGAATTGTAATTACAGGAAGAGGTGAGTTCTGTGGCACACAACGACTCGCTGGGCGAGATGGGCTCCTTTGGACACGCGCTGTCACGGTGCCAAACGCGAGGTCACCCTTCCAGGAACCAGGAATGTAGGTCACACTTCAGGGCCTGGCTCCCAGAGCATGGGGGAATGAAGAGACACAGGATTCTTGGTCATAACTCCACAAATCAAGCCCCCAGGTGATGCTACAGCTACAGCATCTCTGGCATTGCTACGGTGGGTGTGAAGAAACGGACACAGCAAAAGGGGTTACTCTGGTATTTGGCAGCACATGGGATATTATTTGCACCTTTTTGTTGACTTACAGGTAAAAAGAAAAGCAGAAAGGGTTGAAAGAACTGCACAGACAAAAAGGAATCTGAATTTGTCAGCCCACCAAATATGTTTCAATTCTTTTATCCACAAGATGATTTGGGAGTGATTCAGTTGCAGCTCAAACATGCGAATGAGGAAAAAAGGTCAAAGTGGCATTCAAAAATTACTTCTGTTTGTTGCTGCTCTGCCCTCACCATCATCCCAAATCCCTTCACAGCACTCTGAACATGGCTCACATCTTTATGGCCACCACGGTATCTGACCCAGGTTTAAATCAAGACAGTAACATCTCTGTTCTTGCTTCTGACAATGCAGCAGAGACCACGCCCATGGGTTTGGGGACTCTGAGCATCAAAGCAAGGCTGGCTGGTTGCACAAAGGAGTCTTTCCTTGTGGTGAACAAAGACTCCTTTCCTCTCAAACTCATGCATGGACAGCTGGCAACACACACGACTTCTCTGCTGAGTCTTTACACAGGTAAGACCTTACATGACTTGTTCAGTGTCTTGGAAAACCATCCTACTACAGCAAGAGGCTCAGGAAGACTGACTAGGTTAGATCCCACATAGAACATTGGAAGGCAAAAAAGGCCTCCAAGCCTCTGGAAACACCAGCAGCTTTCTCTTACCCAGGAGCCCAGGTAGGTCAGCAGATCACACAGAGACAGAAGAACAAGCCTGTGGTTAACAGATCACCTACCAGCCCATCTGCTGGAGACAGCACCTCTGCTAAGCCCATGTAGACATCTTTCCAGTGCGTGGTAGATCCTGTCCTCTGTGCACGTGGTGTGCTGCATTTTAATTCATCTCCTGCAGAGGAAGAAGCAGGAAAGTTAGTCAAATATACAGGGTCCTTAGAGAAGTGTGAGGAAGGGAGCCATGCTCCTGCTGCAGTGCAGACAAGGTGCTCATGGTGAACACCACCCTGTTAATGCCTCGTGTCACCCCTGCCAACCCCAAAGCCAAGGAAACACCCCACTCTGCTGACTGTCATCTTCCCTCTGCTCCCCAGTCCTTGCCAACCTTGGCAAAGAAGAGGAGGCACACATGTCCATGACTCAGTTAGGAGAGGCAGCGGGGTCAAGGCATCCCAGACCTACTGCAGACATCGCTGCCTTCTCACAACTTTGGTCTGCAGGGCAGAACGAGTCTTGCTTACGTGTCTGTGGTGAGGAGGTAATCGAGGGTTAACCTCCATTGAAGATAACACCACAAGAGATTACAGCTCAGATGGGAATCATGGAACAGAGCAGGCTGGGAGTGAGCTCAAAAGATCATCTGGTCCAACCTGGGAAAGGTGGCAGCAGAGTCCACACTTTTACTCCTTGCATTAGACATAGATTGTCCTTGACAGCTCCAGTGTTCACTGACAGTGGTCACAAACCCACTCCAAGTGGCCAGCACTGCCACCTTGCTGCCACATGGCCAGCATGAAGAAAAGGTCCATGTGCCCTTGGGGCAATGCAGGAAAACACAGAGGGGATGTCAGAACATCCAAGGACATTGTGAAACAGCAATTGCGTGTTTCGCATCCCACAGCCCAGGCTGCAACCTCAAACCTTAGGGGGGAGGAGGATCTTATCCCACCTAATTCAAATTCAAATGCAGCCATCTGGGACACCACGAACATAAAAGCCACTTGCCCAGAAGATTTACTGCTCAGACCATGAGCAACCAAAGAGGTGACTGGGCAGAGATTCCCTCCTCCCCTGCAGTGCCATGCCTGGAGTCCAGAGGGACCCTGAGTCCGGTTTCCCTCCTCTCCCAAAGCACAGACAAGGGTCCCTCCCACATACTCTTTGCCTCTTTGTTAAAGGCAACACAAATGCACAAAAATAATCCAGGAAGAATGAATATAACCTGCCAGTACTACAAAACCCACCTGCCAAGGAGGCCTTTGCTTTCACCCTGCACAGCATGCTCCTGTACCTATGCCACACACCCATATAGTTCCCAAAGCCACTCCAGATTCTCAATTCTCTGCTTATTGGTGCTCAGTACTGAGTGGTGGCTGCACCCATCTCAGCACCCCTGGATGGAACAAAAGTCACTGTGATCTCAGCAGAAGCTCCATGATCCTCCCTACTTGGTGCACTCAGCGTGGCTGCCTCCACCCACATTTAATTCCCAGCAACTCCCCCAAAAGGGCTCAGGAAAGATGTGTCTGGCTGCTGGGGCTCCCCAAGACCCCAGGGAGTAGGCAGGTTAGCTCCAGCCCTGCCCCTCAGTCCTTCCTGTGCTGGAGAGAACCCACCAACAGCTCCAAACAGGGGAAAACAAACACGCAAGGACCACCACTGACCTGTCAAATCAAGCTCTCTCCTTCACCCCAAAGCAGCTCATGGGCTCCTGCCTCTTGTGTCCCACTGCCACACCATGTTATTATGGTCTTCACCATAAGTTTCATCCATCCACAGCGCCCATGAGAGGAACACCAAGAAACACTTCTCTGCGGTGCCACGGGCTGAATGAGCGGGGAATTGCACACCAGCACCTTAGTCATGGCTTGTGGCAAGAGGAAAACGGTGACTAAGAGCACAGTGTGACTCACAGGCACCCCTTACAACACCCAGCTCACAAAAACACACCTTCCCGCATGTCAGCTCGTTTAGGGCACAGCTCAGGCCTCGAGGGGAACAGGCTCCTCACCCCACTCCAGTCCCACCATCCCTTCCCACTGCATCTCATTGTCCCAGCACACAACAGGCAGGAAATTTAAGGACAAAATATAACCAAGATATTACCATAATTTTCAAACCACAAAACACAGTCTTTGGGTGGGTTTTTTTTCCCCTGGTGTGCTACGGACCACACATCAATCTAAACCTCTTCTCCCAAGGCAGTGCTTATGGCAGCATTTTTTGTGGGAGACAACTCAGTTTGTCCACCACAACCAAGCAGAAACTTTGCAATCGTTTCTACCGTATATTCCCCCAACTCTCTGTTCCTTCCCACCCACGCTGAACGAGATGATAAACAAGGGACAGTTCTGGAGGATGTAATATAACTTTCCAAGGAGACCTGTTAAGCATCTCAAGAACATTAAGAAAAACAAGTGTTGAGGTCAAGGTTTTGGGTCAATGCTTTGCTTTTTATGAGGGTGTTGCACAACTCTACAGGGAAAAAAAAATCTGTCCTTTCATCTTCTTCTCCCAACTGGACTCCCAGCACAAGAGTGGCTAAACCAAGAGCTGCTTTGGCAAAACCACAAGGTGCAAGGTACTGGGAGAAGGTGGAAGGGATGTTGGAGTCACTGCATGGTCATGTTTCACAACACACCCAGGGCAAATGCTGCAAGTGGTCATGTTCTGGCACCCTTGGGGACACCCTTGTCACCACACCTGGCTGCTGCCCTTTGCATGGCCAAGCAGAGCAGTATGTTGGGAAGGGTGTGGGATTCCTTGCCATGTCCACTGGAGGCTATTCAATAAGAGCAGAGCCACTACCCAGGGAAGGGAGAGGGGTGGACCAACAGAGACACAACACCAGGGAGAGACCTTCCGACATCAGATTGTCACAACTCTCCTGACAGCAGCTCTGCAGGCAACACAACCTGGTGCCCACACATCTGTCCAGTCCCTCTGTGAAACACTTAGAGACAAGAAAAGAGACACACCCCAGCAGTTGTGGGGAACATCCTCAGGCAATGACTGAGCATCACTGCTGGACAAGGCATTAACCATGAGCATATCAGGTTGGACATCAGAAAGAATTTCTCCACAGGAAGGGTGGTCAAGCATTGGAAGGGGCTGCCCAGGGAGGTTTGGAGTGCCCAGCCCTGGAGGTGCCCACGGCCGGACTGCCCACTCAGTGCTCTGGGCTGGGGGACAAGGTGGGCATCGGGCACAGGGTGGGCTCGATGATCTTGGAGGTCTTTTCCACCCCAAAAGATTGTGTGATATTGTGTATGGAAAAGTGTGCCCCAGTCAAATGCCTCTCCTGCTCAGCCCAGTATTAGCAAGAGCTGAGCAAAGCAAACAAAAGGCCTTTATCCCACCACACCTCACCCACGCATCAGACTTCAGCACAAAAAAAAAAGACAAGCTACAGGACTTCAAGCCCTGGATGTTCTCCAGTGTGAGGTTGGTTTCCCTCCTCCAGCAACTGCACCTTAAAAGCACCCTCCAAACACTGTGCTAACCGTACAGTCACCATCAAAGCAGCAGAGAAGCGAATGTTTGGGAGCGTTAAGCAATTTTTCTGCTGTCCCACAGTGACTTGTGGCATAGTCAGGAGCAGAAGGTGAATCTCCAGCTCTCCAGGCATGTTCCTTATGCCCCATGCCATCCTCCTGCCACCTGCAGGATCAGCATGATCAGAAAGGAATGCACTCCTCACAAGAAGCTGGTTAGATCTCACCTAGACAGAGTTCCAACTGTCTTACATCACTCTGGTCCAAACACGGAGCTGACCAACCAAACTAAACACACCATCACATGTGCCAAGGGTCCCTCTCAGTCCCTCCTGCACAGGACAGGCACCCACCATCAGCAGGGTGCACCTACAGACAGTCCTGATGGAGGAACTGACAGAGACTGAGGGGAAGCAGGAACCCGGGAACCCCAACCACACTGACCCAGCACAGGAACTCAGGAACCCCAACCACACTGATCCAGCACAGGGAACGAGGAACTCAGGAACCCCAACCACACTGATCCAGAACAGGAACTCAGGAACCCCAACTACACTGATCCAGCACAGGAACTCAGGAACCCCAACCACACTGATCCAGCACAGGGAACGAGGAACTCAGGAACCCCAACCACACTGATCCAGAACAGGAACTCAGGAACCCCAACTACACTGATCCAGCACAGGAACTCAGGAACCCCAACCACACTGATCCAGCACAGGGAACGAGGAACTCAGGAACCCCAACCACACT
>JAWWEV010000044.1:10996611-11028852 GCA_035583235.1 Hafferia zeledoni | reverse complement strand
ACCATCCTTCCCTCCATTCATCCATCTGTCCTTCCCTTTCTAACCCACCATCCTTCCCTCCATTCATCCATCTGTCCCTCCCACCATCCATCCACCTCTCCATCCCCCATCCCTCTCTCCCTCCCTCCATGCCTCCATCCTATACATTATGTGAGTTTGTTTTCCTTCCCTTTACCCCCTCTTTCCCGGGGAAAACCTCAACACCTCCTTGACAGTGCAAAGACCAGGCTGAGTGACACCAGGCTGGGGACATGGTGTTGGTGTCTGCTCTGGTGCCACCTGAGAATGGCCTTTTCCTGCTGCCTTCAAGCCTGTTCCTGAGAAAGGGCCTGTGCCACCTCAACTCCTGGCAGTGCCGACACCTTCCTGCTGGCCCATCTTGTGCACAGGGCTGGCAGCCAGATCTGGCCTGGATGAAGCCACAGGAAGGGCAAGAACCTGCCTGCGGGTTCCTTTGGGGCTTTCAGTTTTTGAGAAGAGAGTGACCGCTGCTGCCGATGCTCCGAGACCGAAAACCGCTCAGGGGCCAAAATAGTTGTGGGTTTCGCAGTGAGATTCCAGTGAATTTCAAAAAAAGCAAACCCAGTCAGAGGCAAAATCCCCTTTAATGAGTGACCCAGTGAGACAACCACCCACCATGCAAACCGCATGGGATGTTGGTGCTGAGAGCCTCGGCTGCCTCCCCTCTGGCAGCACCGCCCCGTGCCAGGTGAAACCCCTGCGGACGGGACATGGGCTTGGCCTTCCCCAGCTGAGCAGCCACCAGCAATTCAGAAGAAATTCTCCGGCAGCAAAAATAGCAGGACGGGGAAAGTCTGGTGTGTAAGTTATGGTGCCACCTGCCCCAAGGCACTACCCAAGAAATACTCGGGTGGAGCAGACTTTGTGCCGCAGCTCCTCTCAGCTTGGGCTCCTCGTGCACGCTTTGAGGGCTGGGGTCAGTATTTAGCCTGCCAATCTGATCTTTGCTGTCCCTTCCACCCCATTCCCACCTCCTCATTTCAGACCCAGCTTTTCAGGCTGAACTGGAGGAGTTGGGACGTGTCTGAAGGGCTAAAGCTGCAGAGGCCAAACTTCTCTGGGTGTGGGGGCTGCAGGGTGTCCCCCGCCATCCTATGTCCTCCATGCCCTGCACACCTAATGCGCTGGGAGCTGCTTGTTTTGCTCCTTGGGGGCACGGTGCAGCTCAGGAAGTTACCAAACCCGGGGGCTGGGAGGGGGCTCATGCCAGCGGAAGGAAGCGGAGGAGCACAGGGAGGTGCCATGCTGTGCCGTGCCGTGCCGTGCCGTGCCCCAGCCACCACCAAGGGGGCTGCAGCTTCCAGGGGCAAGAGTGACAAACAGCAGCATGGCAGCCACCAGGCTGGAGCAGTCAACTCGAGGAAAGGGCTCTGGAGCAGAGGCACCTCCGAGGGATGTCGACACCAGCGTGCTCATGGAATGTCCTGGGAGCGGACGCTGTGCCACTCCTTGTTACTCATTTGTTCTCATTTGAGTTCAGTGGATGCTCGGGGTGCTGGTGCCACGCTCCAGGGGGACAGCAGGACAGCAGGAAGTGGTCCCAGGTGGCTTTTAGATGCCTCACGGAGAGGAGGAGTGACATATCCCCAGTCGCCCAACCTTGCACGAGGCAGGCTGGGCTCAGGGTGGCTGCGGTGACAGCGACAGCGATGCCAAAGCTTCCGGAGCTCCAGCCGGTGCAGAGCCACGGAGCGCCCCGGCAGTGCCGGCACATCGCAGCCCCGCGGCCCTGCGGCTCAGTTCCTTCCCCTCCAGCTGCCGAGCAGCCCCCGCCGCCAGGAGGAAGATGAGGCTGCGCTCTGACAACACGCTCGTTTAGATCTTTGGGTTCTCACTACGGGAGTAAACACGCCAGGGCACGGGATGTGAAACACTGACCTGGGGTCAGCTCCCTCTGCCATGGCAAACATGGGGCCAGCCGGCTCTGATGGGCGAGCTCCACGCCTGAGACACGCAGGCTGTCAGCCCTGCTCTGCCTTTGTGCTCACCTGATCTGTTTCGTCCCTCCACAGTTGATGTGACAAGGTGAAAAACCCCAAATATCAAACTGCGAGTTCCAGCTAACTCCACAAAAAAGCCCCACGTCACTGCAAATTAAAAGGGCAGAGATGTGGCCACATCACTGCTCCCACATGCTCAGGCTCCAGAGCTGCTCAGCAGCCAGTACAGGGATAGAGAGAAAGTAATTAAATATAAAAGTAATTTTTCCACAGACGACACCAAAGGAACTCATGGAAACACTTGGCTGGGAGAAGATCAAAGTAATTAAGCCTTTTTGGTGATAGAAAGTGATTTCCACAGAGAACATTTCTAAGCAAATCAGGTTTGTGATGCATGCACAGGGCCGGGGTGCAGGAGGGTCTGTGGGTTGTGAACGTGTCCCACGAGAGCACTCACTCTGCTTCAATCAAATCCTTTTTCATTTCCAGGAATGGGAACTCACAAACACAAATCACTTTTTCCCTGGCTTCTGCTTTGACTCCTTTTCATCCAAATCAACACAAAGGCACCTCTTGGATGGCTGCTGAAGATGATACTTACCCGAAACTCAGACAGATTCTCAGAAGTTTTTAGGATCATAGAGCCATGGAATAGCTTGGGTTGGAAAGGACCTTAAAGATCATCTTGTTCCAACCCCTGCCATGGGCAGGGACACCTTGCACTAGACTAGGTTGCTCAGAGCCCCCATCCAGCCTTCCTTGAACATCTAAATTCACCTTACACTTAAGTTCATTTAAGTTCATCATGATCATGTTCCCTTTCCTCTCTAGTCCACACAGACACATTCCTGAAACGACAACTCAGTCCAAGTCACACACTGGAAAACCAGTAACTCAGCCCCCCAAAATGCCATAAAGTCATTGTCTCTATGCACAGGCCATGTCTTTAGGATGCTTTCACTGGTGTCCAGCCTGTGGGTTTCTGCCAGATTTGGGTGACTGACTCTGTCCTTACACAGCCACTTTGTGTAAGGTTGTGTGTTGCTGTGTCTGTGGCTGCACAGGCTCAGCTGCCACAGCTCCAGGTGAATTCATTACTTCCTTCTCACTGAGGTCATGTAGCAGTGTATCCTCACAGCCCCAATGGAGCAGCTCTGCAGCCTCTCCCCACTGCCTGCCCAGCTTCAGAGGGAAAGGGAAGCAGGGTCCACTGAAAAGGGAACCTGCTTATTCTCACTGGTTTTCCCCATGACTTGTGTTTTTCATTTCTCGGTGCAAGCTCAAAGGATCCTGAAAGGCTGCTCCACACCACCTGAGACTGACCCCTGAGAAACGAAACAGGTCATGGACTTTGGTGGTGGCAGATCTGCCCCCAGCTGTTCCCCTCCCACCTCCATCGTAGGAGATGATACTATAACCTTATATGACCCAATCTGTCAAAGTGCTGAAGCTTTTCTACCCTTTCTCTGGGGTTGAAGGGCTCCAGAGCTGTCACACTTTTGGCAGGTGAATACTTGTCTGATCTACACCTTTCTGTTCTTCTGTGCAAGGGCTTTGGATGTCTGGAACAAACCCACATAACTTCTGGATGTATTCCACCTCCTTTCTCCCTTCTTCCACAGAGACCCTGTTTTGGGAGGTCATGGCTCAGCTGCCTGCACTGCCAGTGCCACCCATGAACAGGTCACTCAGCCTTCTGTGCCTCAGTTTTCCATCTGCCAGGCAGCAGGTTTTTCTCTGGCTGATCCATTCTGCAGCCTTGGAACCATTTTTCTTTTAGTCTCTGGCATGTGCATGCTCCAAGCCACGGGGATTCTTGTTAAAAACCATCCACACTTCTCACAGGGACAAGCAAGATGACTAAAAGTCTGAGTAAAACTTTAATTCAGTAAAACCAAACATATTCCCCACTGTAACATTAACAATTAGAGTGGGACTTGTAAGAGAAGTCCCAGACATCCCTCCTGCCCTCATGGTCACCTCACACTGTGGTTTGGGTTTCCAAGCTGTGAGTTGCTACTCAAGTGGCCGGTGCTCTACTCAGGAGCCAGTGTGTGGCTGGCAGTGGGTAAGGCAGAGCTGTGGAAGAGGACAGGGTGCTCTTTTCCTACAGGAGAAACAGGGAAGGACAAGAAAGGGGTACAAAAGTCAGAGCCGGGATGGAAACCAAGGGGAGCCAGTTGGATGCAAGGGACCATTCCCTGCACCACGGCAGAGCTGCTACAGACACTTGTCCCTGACAGACAATTTTCTGCCCTGTTTGTGAGTCCACTGAGAACCAGGAATCCCCAGCAATGCCAGCATGGCTCTGTCTTTACTGCTGGAAAGCCTTTCCCAGTGCCAGTCCTAAGGTCTCTGATGCTGATCAATCCCATGACTTCTCTTATTGCCAGTGGCTCGAGGAGGAGAACCCTTCGTCATGCTCCATGGTCACCTTTGTGCCAAAACAGCTGCCTGGGCTGTCCTACTGTGAGCACAACCCTGGTGCTGCTGGGAGCCCCAGCCCTTTGCTGTCCTGATGGCTTGAGCTGCAGCCCCAGATGGTATTCAGCCCCTGGATGGGACACAGCTCCTGAATCTCAGGTGGGATGCAGCCCCATGGGGACACATCCCCAGTAGGAAGCTGAGCAGAGGGTTGGTTTGTACAGTCTCTCGTCATGATTCCTCTCCTTTCAGCTTGGTGGGCACTTGCTCTCTGGCACAAGAGTTCGCCTCAGCAGACAAAGGTGTTCAGCTGCTCCCACTCCGGGCCGTGCCTGCTCAGCTCCTCCCTTTTCATCTGCTGCGGGAGCTGCATCCAGGCTTTTTCCTTGACTCCTTGAGGCAAGATGCTACAGCAGAAAGTTCTCTTGGATACAGAGAGGTGGCCCAGAGAGGTGGTCCCAGCCTTACCTGAACAAAAATCTGTGTCCCGAAGCCGGAACACCCCATTCCTCACTTTTCAGAGCTTCCTCCCCAGGCAGGGCGATTCCTTGTCCGGATCACCTCCGGGGCTATGAGGAGACCAGCCGGCCTCGGGAAGAGACAGAGCCTTGGGAAGAGCTGCGATGGGAGCAGCTTCGCACGGGCTGAGGTTTCCCCCCTGTGTCGTGCCGGAGAACTGCAGTGACGGAGAGGGCTGAGCACCACCCGGGGAGTGAAGCTCAGCCGGTCCTGTGCGCCCAGCTGTGCCATGCACCCCTGGAAAACACCTCCCCAGGGAGAGCTCTCCCTCTGGCAGCATTCCTGGGGTCAGCCTGGAGGAGGGACGGTGTGAGGGTGGTGAAATTCGGTGGCTCCCATGGTAGCTGTGACCATGGTGACCCTCAGCCCAGCACCCTCTGCCCCAGCAACCTCTCAGCCTCCAGAGCCATCAGCACCTTCCACTTCCCAGGGCATCACAGCTCCTGGCTAACCCCACAGGAATCAACACGTACATTTGGGAGCTTGCTCTGGGCACTGCTGGTTAAAGATGTCCCTAACCAGTTGGCCTTGCTCCAGGCCGTGATAGGACTGAATAAACCTTCTGGGAAACCACTGGTGCTGGTTTTACATTGGCCATGTGGGCCTGGGCACAGCTGGCCACGCTCCTGGGCAGCCCATCCATCTGGATGTGGAGGTGGCAGCATTCAAAGGCTGCTGTGAACCCGGAGCATCTGCAGCTTGTACTTCTTCCCCAGGTCAGTCTTGACACCCAGGGGAGCCACGAGGGCCCCCATGCAGCACCCACCCAGCCATGCCCACATCCCCTCCCTGCCCCCACACCCAGGCAGGGCCCATCCCCATCCCCGCTGAGCAGAGGGCTCGGCGTTGGGACCCCAGTAGATGGCAGCAGGGCCTCAGGGTGAGCTGCAACGGAGCGTTTTTTCCTGTGAATTCCTTTTTTATTTTTTTTGCCTGCTTGTTTTAAATAAAAATATTCACCCTGTGCAAATCCACTGCAGGCATATCTTGGGATATGCTGAACTGGGAGAAGGACATTTGTCCTGACCAGCTGGGTCAGTCACCTTACCCAGGTGACAAACTCAGTGTCCTCTGCAGGCATCTGAATTATGTGCCCTGATAACCATGAGGAGAAAATGGTATTTGCAGGCAGGGTTTATCTCACCCTCATGGAGATGGCACAAATGGGACGGAGATCCCACTTTTGGACACACAGTCCCATCTAACTCAATCAGAAGAGTATGGAAGCAGGACAGAGCTGGGCTGGGCAACCAGAGGAGGTCTCTGCTGCCCAGGGATGGCTCTGGCTTCCTTCAGGGATGAATTGGCTGCATATGCAAGGAGACATCGAGGTAGCAGCAATGCCATTTGAGATCACTGCTGTCTTCACTGGGAAAGGTTTGGGGCCATCCCACTTCATCCAGAGGACAAAATCCAGATGCCAGAATCAACCAGAGATGCTTTCAGCAAAGGTCTTGGGAGGACCTGACCTGACCTGACCTGACAGGAAACCCCTGGAGCAGCCCCTCAGCAATCCTCCTTCGGGGGTAGCAGAGTGGACAGGACAAGGAAGGTTCACAGGTGGGCAGCAGGTAGTTCTGAGTGAGGAGCTCAGTGAGTTCAGGACTCCTCTGGGCAGGAGGCACCCACAGGCACCCTGCTGTCCTTAAATACTTAAACTTCAATCACTTTGACATCATTCCCAGTGACCAGTTTCATCCTGATGCTTTAATTCACATTTATACTAAAGCCACTCCACGCTCAGAAATTCCTCCGAGTTGCCCTCAGTGTCTCTGGGTTCAGATTTGCAAAGGAATATTTAAATGAGACAATTATAAACCCAAACCCTCTGGTTTATGGAAGGCCAGCAAGGGTGGATGTGTTACAGATACCTCTGTGACCTCCAGGTCTCAGGCACTATGGAGTTGTGTACCTTCCTCTCTGCATTTTTTGGGGTGGTTCAAGAACAACTCATACCATATATTAACCCTCACAGCAGTAACATTTTACTGCATCTTTCACCTCAGAGCAGAGTGGCAGAGTCCAGAGGGAGCAGTGATACGGGCAGCAAGGCCCTGGTGCAGCTTCTGATGGATGTGAGGTGGTCAGAGCTGGAATTTGCACTCCAGTGGGCAGCGTGTGTGCGTTAGTCGGGGGACGGGGACAGGCAGGATCCTGGAGATCAGGCTGTGTCCCAGCAGAATCAAAAATCGTGCTGGGAGAATGGTTTTGCTTTTCTCTAGCACATGGTGAAAAACACCAGGGGATTACTGGAGCCACAGAGGGTAGGGATGGGGCATTAGCATGCCAGGACAAGAGAAGTTTTACTTTCTCCTACCCCTTGTTACTGAGGCATCGGGAGCAGAGCTGAGAACTGAGAGGTTCACAGCAGCAAAGAGCTCTACAAAGGCTGTGAGCATCATTTCTGCTGAATATCTGGGGAAACTTAGGACGGCACAGAGTTGTCCACTCGCCTTCTCTTGCCATTGCCTCATTTCCCCTTCTTCCTGCTTCTCACCCGGTGCTCGGGCACGCCGAGGCGTGCGCGGCGAGGCTCAGTTCGCAGGCAGGCGATGGTGCCGCTGAGCTGCAGTCGACAGCGAGGAATTCAGCTCGGCAAACAAGCGCTCCCCAGCTGCTTCACCCCTGCGCTGGAGCCGGATGAGACGGGGCGGTGCCCGCCGCGGGGCACTGGCACCCGCCGCACTGGGGCAGGGGGTCTCCGGATGGGCTTGGGACGCTGCGGACCCCCCAACACGCAGGGATGATGTGCAGGGAGTGCTGTGCCAGGGCAGACGCGGCGCTTGTTGGCTGTGCTCGCTCAGATGTATCGGACCCCCATCGCCAACCCTCACAGGGGCACAACACTAATTAATGACCCTGGTAATGGCTCCAAGTGGGCAGACAGCCCCCTAGGTAAGATTCCTGAACTCAGCTGCAGCACCCCGGTGGGCAACCCTGTGTAGGGGGGTCTCTGCATAATCCCAGCCCTGGGATGGAGCGGGGAGTTGCCTCTGTGTCCTGGGGAGGGCACAGGAAGGTTCCTCCAGTGGAGCTGTTGGCCCCATCCCCAACACACCATGTCTGGGCTCACACGATGCCTCTCTGCCCAACCTGAGCCCTGCTCCTGCTGCCTTACCCCAAGTTCTCCTATTAGAAGGTTATAGCCACTCAAAGGCCACTTCATCCCAGCTTAATACATACTTAATTATAATTAGGTTAGGATGGCTGCCAAAAGGAGCCCGAGCTCTGGGTAAGGCTCCTGAAAAACAGGATTCCTGCTGTCCTGATGGATGACCTACCTTCATAAAGGGCCAGGCCAGGGCTGGGCAGCCTCCCTTTGTAAAGCTGATTTGGGGGTGCCAGGAAGCCCCCCCAGCTCTCCCTGTCTCATATCGAGGGAAGCTTTCCCAAAGGAAGATATAAACCCAAAACCTGGATGGCTGCTTGCATGACCCTCTTTGACTTGACCCAGCCTTGCTGGCTCAGTCCCTACAAATCCCCTACTTCTTCCCTGAGGGAGCAGGATGTTTTCTGGAATATATTTTTTTTATTGCTTTTAAACAAAGAAAGCAACAAAACACCCCCTTCCTCTGCAATGATGAAATAGAGCCTGCCCCAGGACTGCCACAGTTTCAGTTGGAGCTGAGCCCCATGAGCCCACTCATCACTGCAAAGAGATGCTGGAGAAGAGTTAATTATCTGGCAAAGGGAATTCAGAAGCTCTGGGGACCCACGTTTTAATAATCCTGCTCCTTAGGTAGCTGAAATACACCCAGCCCTGCCTGTGCTGGCCCCAGCCTCTGCCACACACCCTCCCTCTCCCCTTGAAGCTCAGCCCAGGTTCTGTCTTTACCTTACACCAGCTTAAGAAGATCAAATTCCTTTTCAAGGCCCTATTCTGAGGCAGTGGGGAGGAAAATTTGCAGAAAGATCAGCATTTCAACTCCACAGCTTTACATGGGTCCTGTATAAAACTGTGATCTTGGGTTCTCCTAAACTGTCTCTGCTGAGGTAGAAAATCTCTATATGGGCCAGTTTCTTATGCCAGAGCCAAAGAAACTCCTACACTGGACTGAGAGCAATAGTGCTCACTGTGCCCAGCAAAGAATTGCCTCTGCTCAAATTAGTTATTTTAAAGGAACCTTAGTTGTTTTTAAGGAACATGGTACACTGCTCACTGCAATATCCCTGCCCTTAGCACAGCTGGGGGTTTGCTGTACTGGCTGCTCTCTCTTTGCTCTGGACAATGTTTGACCTTCTCCATCTGCCTTCCCCTGGCACCAGAACTCTTGTGTTTGAATTGCTGCTCAGAATTTGCTAAAGGGAGTCAAAGCAGTGAGTAAAGGGATGAATGTCCTTTGAGTAACACTGGTCTCAAATCAAAAGGAAAGAACTTCGTTGTTATCCTCTCCAAACAGGGCCCAGGGGCAGATGACTCTGAATCAAGGCTGGTTTCCTCCCAAAGGAACAGCTAACAGTGCCCAGGACTCCCTTGAGCTGCTGTCAGGCAGCGCCAGGCAGGCAGGGAAGTCCTGCTTGGCTCTCAGCTTGGCTTTTCTCCTTCTCTGCAGGAAGCAAAGAAACTTTTCTTTGTGTCCTGCAGAGCCACAGCACTTGCAAGAAAAAGTAGAAGTAATAAAAAAGAAAGGACGATTGATGACTGTGGAGGTCGGATTGCACCAAAGGAGTCCACTCCATGTGTCTTCCTTTCTGCTCCGTTTGCTGCTGATTACCCATAAACGAGAGTGGGGATCCCTCCCCGGCTGTCAGGGCCAGGGTGGTGACATCCCTCTGCCCAAGGGACAACCCGGGCCAGCAGCTGCTGTTGGAGGCATTTGAGTCCTCCAAGCAGGGATTGTCTGCAGCCAGCATAGGTGGCAAAGCCCCAGGTCCTCCTTCCATGGAAAGTGAATGGGAAGCTGGAGTGGAGACACTAAACTCCTGTGCAAAATGTGGTGTGGGATCAGAGCTGGGCACTTGGGGTTAGGGACACTCACTCTGAATCCCAAACAGCCATAAGACAGGGGATGGCAGCTGATCTGGGTGGTCTCTTAAGGCCTGTGGGCCTCGGAGAGATCAGCCTCCAGGGAACAGGCTCAGCAGGGACTGGTAAATTGCTCTGAGTCCCTCTCAGTCAGACCCACAAATGCTTGATATAAAGAAAATCTAGCAGAAAGTCCTTTGCAATGAGTGGACTTACTCTTAAGTCCCCTGAGATCCAGGTGGGTGCTTTAATCATCTAAAATAAGATCTGCAATGTGGCTTCTGCTGCACTGCACTGTGTATTCCCAAAATCTCAGTGAAACTCTCTGGATTAAACATTTTACTGAATAAGTTGGGTGTCCCCATCCCCTTTCCCACACAGATTGCCAGCAAAGTTTGCACAGGAATCTGCCACCTCCAAGCCAAAACCTGTTTTCTTCACCCCACATCTCAGCCTGGCACCACCATCCTCCAGATCCATGAAATTGGGTTTACCCTGTCAGTGCCCAGAAACACCCAGGGTTATTCCCTCCATCGGGGCAGGGGGTTCTGCCAGGCCTCCATCAGCTCATCGCAGCAAGGTTTCCTCAGCTGTGCCAGGATGTTCCCAGTGGACCAAGCTCCCAATTCGCTTCTGGTATTTTTTCCCATGAAACCAGAACATTGTTGTAAGGTCACTGTGTTCCTCTTGTCCCTCTCCCTGTAATATATGGCTCAGAAAAGTAAGTTAACCTGGAAATAGCTTGCAAATGTAGGGTAGCCTTCTTAGGGATGTACAGGGACCTGAAGTCTGGAGGGTCTGTGCATGTCTCTGGGTTATGCCATGAAACATCCACTTTTTCCCCTGGATGAGACCTCGGCAGTGTGTCCAGGGTATGGCAGCATTTTCCAGGCTAAGCTGCATTCTTTTTTATTGTGCTGCATCTGCACCCATCCAAACGAAGCCATTGTTTCTGCAGAGGAACACACAAATAAATCACAGGGTTAAACAATTTCACCATCACGGAGTGCCTCTGTTTTCCTGGGAATATCTGGTAACCCCAATGCTGCAGTGGCTGAATCCACCTGCGAGTCCCCAGGAGCGCATGAGCCATTTGGGCACCTGTTTGGTCCGGTCGGGAGCTCTCCTGGCTGCTCGATGTCCCGCTGCTCTGCTGAAAATAAGTCAAATATTACTCACTGAGCTTTCCAGCCCGCCTGCCCTACAGAAAACATTTTGCAAGAGAAAATATAGTATTCCAAGGGCTTATCTCTCTTGGTGGCAATTGTGGGTGTATAATTGAAAACCGAGTAGATCATTAGAGGTTCACAGAGATGCTGAATAGCCCAGTGTTCAGTGGTCTCTGCCAGCCACGGCCAATTTACATTAAAGGCTTGATTCCTTCCACAGCCCACTTCTCAGCCCCTGGGAAATCTCCTCCTTGCTTATTCCTCGTTCGCAAGGGCTGTCTAGCACAAGGAAAACTCTTGCCTAGCTCTGCTCTCGCTGCTGCCAGCGGTTCTTTCTGCCCGGGCTGAGCCGGGATGTCACTGGCCGCCAGCGTTTGCTGCAGAAGGTTCAGCATCAGATACGAGCCCAGTTTTCCCCCTACCCAAAACTGATAGTCAGGTTTGACCCAAAATTCCCTAAATATTTATTATGGGGTTTTTTCGTAAAATTCGTGCAGTTTTTTTCCATGAATGAGAGGAGTCAGAGATGGGGTCTCGGCCCCAGAATTGAAAACTGGATTAAGGGCCAGAGATCTACAAAGCGACCAGGGAAATTACACTTGTTTGGGAGCAAAGGGTAAATATTAAAGCAACAATAATAACAATAACTGCCTGCCGAGAGTCAAAGAGCTTTAGGGTAGAGGATTAAATGTCATGTGCAAATCTGTGCTGGCAGAGAGACATCAGTCCGGGAAGAGCCAGCGGTGCCTTCTTGCCTAATTCCCTTGGGAGCGTCTTTCTCCCCTTTCCCGCGGTGTTTCTGTTAACCCTCCAAGCCAGGCAATGCGAACAGAATGCTGGTTCAGCATCCCTGCGTGTACACACTCCCTCGCCTTCTGCGTTCTCCCACTCATTGCAAGCACTGCTGAAAGAAGCCACCAGTTGATCACTTTTTGCATCCCCGGAGCTCAGGGAATCAGGGAATTCCCCAAGGGAATCGCTCCCTCCGCGGTGGCTGAGTTGATGTCGAAGCGTTGCAATAGGACTGGGGAGAGCGCGGCTGCTCCTCACTCCGCTCCGGGACCCGCGGGCAGGTGGCGGAGACCCCCGACGGGATCGCCCGGAGGGTCCGGCCGGATCCGTGAGCATCGAGAGGGGTCGAGCGGCCTCCAGCTCCGGCTCCAGCTCCGGTCTCGGCCCCAGTTCAGCCCTTCCCGGAGCCCCGTGGAGCCGGGCGGCCTCTCACTCCTCGCCCCGCTGGAGGTAAGAGACGAAGCAGCCGACAGAGCCGTGTCGGAGCCGGGGAAGGGACAACCGGAGCCGGTCCCTGAGGGGTCTCCAGAGTCGCCTGCTCCCCCCGGCCGAGGCTTCTCCAGCCGCCGCTGCCCCCCACACCTGCGGAAAGGGGCTTGGGGGTTTTGAGGGGAGCACCTCGGGTCGCCCGCGGTGTCCGTGTTTAAAAGATCGCGGAGATATTTTCACACCTCAAACCGCCGCCGGTCCCCCCCATCCCGCCCCCCTTCAGCCCCCATCGCCTTGATTTAGCCCTTGGTAATTAATTTGGCATTTCAGAATAGCTACTGGGCTGGATAATGGCCTCATTCATCTCTCCAGCCTAATCTGAACAGAATCTGGAAGAAAAGCTTTCAGAAAGACAGAAACTGCCATTCGGCAACTGCTCAAAAGAACTGTCACTCCAGGGGAATAAATCGCTCCTGATTATTTCAACCCGGGTCTTCTCTGCTTTTCCAGCCGCTCCCGATCCCGCCGGGGAACGGCCCCCCGAGAGCCGAAGAGGGGAAGAGCCGCTCGGGTTTTCCCCCCTCCCTCCTCCAAACCCGGGCGGTGCAGGGGGAGGTGGGCGAGGAGTAGCGCATTGTTCCCGGGGAAGAGGACGAGCTCCGGCACCCGAAGCCATTTGACTTTTAAAACAGGCTCCGAGCGCCGGGGCCGCCTTTCCCGCTGGCCCCGGTGGGGCTGAAATAAAGCCTTTCTCGGCTTTCCATCACTGGGTCTTCTCCCGGGGCCAGCACGAGGGAACGAGGACGCTACGCTCTACCCTGGACCGGCCCGGCCGTGCCCCGCAGCCGCTCAGCCCCTGGGCCCGCACAGGGGTCGGCCACGCTCCCGGGGCAGGTACCGGCGGTACTGGAGATGTTCCGGTCTCGGTTTAAGTACCGGAGATGCTCCGGTGCTGGTACCAGCCATGCACCATCCCTGGTGCAGGTACTGGAGATGCTCCATTCCAGGTACGGGTACCACACATGCTCCAGCCTCAGAAAGAGAGCGAGCGTTCATTAGGATCGCACCGAGGCTGAATTCCTCAAGGATCCTTCCGAGACAGGAGAGGGCCGCGGTTAGCTGGTGCTTAATGACACGAAAATCAGATCCCAAGGTGGGGGCGACCTGCGGGGCCAACCTCCCGGTACGGCCCCAAGTCCCTGCCCGGGAGCGGACGGACAGACTCGGGCCCGGGGCTCGGCGAGCCGCGCCTCGGAACCCGCGGAGCTGCTTACATGCATTTAATAGCTCGAGGGCTAGGTAATTAGAGAAGAAAGCCTCAGTAAATCACGTTAATGACCGCAAGAGCCATTACAAACCCCGGGGGTTGTGAAACACCGAATAAACCCAGCGAGAAGGGCAGGAGAGAGGAGAGAGCCGCAACCCCGGGAACACCGCTGGACAGCGCGGGGCCCCGCGCTCGGCAGCGCCGGGTGGTTGTTAAATTAACACCCTGCTAATGGGATTAGGCAGCACCTCGCATTTGAGAAGGAGTTTAGAGGGGGTCAAGATTTCTTAGATTCACCCCATTTTTTTGCTGCGGTGCGTTAAAGAACCATGCGGGCTTTGAGGGATTGGGGGCAATGGGGTGACCTTTAAAAACCTTCCCGAATTTTAAAGAAACGCTGAAATATCAGCCCTGTCCTGTGTCCGGCGGCCTTCCCGGTGCCGCGGCCGGGCCAGCGAGAGAGTCAAGGGGTGTCAGAAGCAACTGGGGCCAAACTCGCATCTTTCCCTAGAGAAACGCAAGTCCTCGCAGCAGCACCTGCTGCTCCTGGAGACGGCCCTGCGTGTCCTCCCTGGGCACAGCAGACGGTGGTTCCATCTCTTCGCCGCCTCGACACGGCTCGGAGCGGGTGGATGGGGCTGGTCCCGGACACGCGTGGCCGGAGGAGGAGGGCCGGGCGGGCAGAGCGAGGTCTCAAAAATAACAAGAGGGGATGCTCATGGCAGGCACGTGAAAGCGTCTGTGGGCCCGAATCTGGGCTCCCGGTGGGCGATTCCCATCCCGAGTTGTCCGCACAGCCACGGCCGAGCCCGCGGTGATGTCACGGGGCCTTCCGCAGCCGCTTTCCTGGCCTGGTCCCCATGACCTGGGACAGTTTGGTCTTAATTGTCCCCCTCTGTCCTTGCGGTACCACCCCGGAGCTGGACGGGAGCACAGACATACCCTATCCCAATTATGCAAATAGAGACGCAATTTAAGAGCAGCGTCAAATCTTTCTTCGGGGCTGGGGTATCCCAGGACTGTCCGTGTGTGTGCCGGGCGTGCCGGGCTGTGGCTGAGTCCATGGGCAGCTCGGGTGGGACCAGCGGGACTGGGATCCCCCCAGTCCTGGGCCAACCGCATCCCCAATACACACAACAAACACCCCTCTTCCTCCTGCCGAGGAGCACCAGGAGCTCCGGGAGCGGAACGGAGGGGCTGTTTCCCGGGGAAGAGTTAACAAATCCCGGGAGTGGCGGGGCTGGGGGGTGGGTGGGGGAGATCCGGGGGGAGCGGTGGGGGCAGGGAGCCCCGCTGCCCTGCAGGGAAGGCGGTTGCATTGCCAAAGACGCCCCGCTGGGCTAGCAGGCCCGGGAGCAGATTAATCAGGCACTAATTCAATTTACAACAACCACTTTTATTCAGCTCGGTGGCAAGGAATTCAAAGCGGGGAGAGGGGCGGGCGGAGGAGAGCGGGCGGAGGCCGGCCTGGGGCTCACTGCTGCCCGGGCAGCCCCCGTCCCCTCGGGCCGCTCCGCCGGGGAGGGGACCGAGCCGCCGTGCCAGGACCAGGCCGCGTGAGTGACACGGTGTGGGCAGCGCTCCGAGAGAGGGCACCTCCGTTGGAAAAATAAAAGTGCCCTTTTAATCAAAGAGGGAGGGAAGGGGGGCGAGCAGGGCGGCCGAGAGCCGCGGGAGGGAAACTCTCCGCTCCCTCCCGGGGCCGTCTCTCCGGGATCTCGGTACTGTCCCCCGGGGCTGTGTCCCCAGCCGGGATCACTGGGGAAGAGTGGGCCAGAGCTGATCTGGAGGGAGGCGGTAATCGGGGGCGGCCCCCCGGCACCGGGGCTGGGCCACGGCCCAGTGCGGGACAAGTGCCGCCCTTTAACCCCTTCCTCACTTTAACGGAAGCCCCGACAAGCTGCAAACCGAGGCGAGGGGCAGCGAGAGGCGCCGCGCAGCCTCTGTGCCTGGGCTGTCCTGGGGCTGCGCTAGGCAGACGAGATCAGCCCCCTAAAACAACCTGTCGATGGTCGCCAGGCCAGTTAGTTCCCGTGTCGTGCCCAAGGGCTCGAGATTTTCCGCGGTTAAACTTCCCCGTCATCGGGTTTTCTGCCCCGAGGGCGCAGGCTGCGGGCAGAGACACACTGGGTGCCCCCTCGGAGCGGGCCGGTGCCCGGGCGTACTCCGATCTCTGCCTTGGCACCCCCCACCCCTGTCCAGCTGAGGGGACCAGTTCCTGCCTGGCCTGGTAGAGAGGGGGGGGTCAGAAACCACCAGGTGGGAGACGTCCCCATCCTGTCCTTCTCGGCGTCCCCACAGGTGGGCGGGGGCCTCTTCTCGGCCGCTCCCCACCTCACCCCGCTCCACGCCCACGGAGCATCCCCAGCTGCTGGGGCGCAGGCGGCCCTGGCCTCCCCCAGCCCCGTCGGGGGCACAGAGGGGCGGGGGAGAGAAGGACGGTCCTTCCGCGGCTCCTCGGGGCGGCCCGGGAGCCCCGCGACGGCGCTGGCGCCCATCGCCGCGGTGTCGGGGCGGGCTCCGTCCCACTCCCATCCCCCCCCCCCGCCCTCCCCGAGGCCTGTGAGCGTCTCTGGCTGAGCCGCCAGTGGATGTCGTTGTTCTGTTCCTTGAGCGCGATGTCACTCCTTTAGCATGACCTCAAACGCGGCGGGGGCTGGGACCGCCAGTCATTCTCCGTGCGAGGGCCGGGGCGGGAGGCAGGCGGGACCCAGCCCCGCCGCCAGCCCCACTTTTGTGGTGCCGCCGCCGCCGCGGTCTCCCCTTTCTCCGCGGGGCTGGCCGCGGGGCGGGCGATGCTCCGGGCTCCCTGAGCCGCCGCACCGCGTCCCTCGGCCGAGGCGCCCCGCGGAGCTGCGCGCTCGAGCGGCTGCTCCCCCGTCCCCCCCGTGTCCCCTCCCCGCTGTCCCCAGGCAGCGCGGAGGTCGCGCAGGATGCCGCGGAGGGGCGCGGAGGCGCCGCTGGCCCTGCTGCTGGCGGCGGCGTGGCTGGCGCAGCCCCTGCGCGGTGGCTACCACGGCGTGAACATGTTCGCCGTGCAGACAGCCCAGCCCGACCCCTGCTACGACGAGCACGGGCTGCCCCGCCGCTGCATCCCCGACTTCGTCAACTCGGCCTTCGGGAAGGAGGTGAAGGTGTCCAGCACCTGCGGGAAGCCGCCGTCGCGGTACTGCGTGGTGACGGAGAAGGGCGAGGAGCAGGTCCGCACCTGCCACCTCTGCAACGCCTCCGACCCCAAGCGCGCCCACCCGCCCTCCTTCCTCACCGACCTCAACAACCCGCACAACCTGACCTGCTGGCAGTCCGACAGCTACGTCCAGTATCCCCACAACGTCACCCTCACCCTCTCCCTCGGCAAGAAATTCGAGGTGACCTACGTCAGCCTGCAGTTCTGCTCGCCGCGCCCCGAGTCCATGGCCATCCACAAGTCCATGGACTACGGCAAGACCTGGGTGCCCTTCCAGTTCTACTCCACGCAGTGCCGCAAGATGTACAACAAGCCGAGCCGCGCCGCCATCACGAAGCAGAACGAGCAGGAGGCGGTGTGCACAGACTCGCACACCGACGTGCGGCCCCTCTCCGGCGGCCTCATCGCCTTCAGCACCCTGGACGGCCGCCCCACCGCCCACGACTTCGACAACTCGCCCGTGCTGCAGGACTGGGTGACGGCCACCGACATCAGGGTGACCTTCAGCCGCCTACACACCTTCGGCGACGAGAGCGAGGACGATTCTGAGCTGGCCCGCGACTCCTACTTCTACGCCGTCTCCGACTTGCAGGTCGGCGGGCGATGCAAGTGCAACGGGCACGCGTCGCGCTGTGTCCGTGACCGCGACGACAGCTTGGTGTGCGACTGCAAACACAACACGGCCGGGCCCGAGTGCGACCGCTGCAAGCCCTTCCACTACGACCGGCCCTGGCAGCGAGCGACGGCCCGGGAGGCCAACGAGTGTGTGGGTGAGTCCAGCGCCGCGGGCACAGACACTCCGGCAGAGGCGGGGAGAAGGACGGGGAGAGGGCGCGGAGGTCCCCGGAGGGGCAGGGAGAGGGAGGGCAGAGCGAAGGACCCGCGGGGGACGGGAGTGAAAGGCACGGGGACATCCAGGGACACAGCGAGCGGCGCGGGGACAACCAGGGACACGGGGAGCGGGACAGGGACACGCATGGACATGGAGAACAGGACAGGGCGAGGACACTGAGGTACCGGGGAGCATAAGGCGAAGAAAGGGACACCGAGGAGCCCAGGAGCGCGGAACAGGGATATGAAGGCACTCGGGAGTGCAGGGGATGGGACACTGAGGCACCGGGAGCGCGCTGATGACAACATTGAGGGACCTCCGGGTGCAAAGGAGACACAGGGCACGGGGAACTGGAGACCATTGGACAGGACACCGCGAGACGCAGGAATTTGGGTCAGGGGTGTGGAGAGTCCAGGAGGTGTGGGACGAGGGAGACCGAAGGCAGCCGGGACAGCAAGTCGGGGGGACACGGAGGCACCCGGCGGCGCAGGACGGGGAGCACTGGGGAACTCCAATGCTCAGAGCAAGGGACAACGGGGAAACTCAGAAACGCGAAGCAGGGGACACCCAGCAGCTCAGGAGGCGGGAGAAGGGACACTTGGCAGTCCGGAAAAACGCCGTTCGTGTCCAGAGAAGGGCGGGGGGGCTCTGGCTGGCTGGGGAGGATCTCCCGACCCAGGCAGGTCCCGGCCGGGGGTACCGCAGCGCACGGCCAGGAGGCCGGTCCGAGCATCCCGGAGCTCGCCAGCAGCCCCGCTCTCTTCCCCGGGACACGGGCTCAGAGACCCGCCGTGCAATCCGAGAGGCTCCGTGCCCGAACGGGACGGGGACGGGCTCCGGCCTCCGCGGAGAAGGAAGCTGGCTGGGAGAAGGGGAGGGAAACTCGGCAAAGTCTACGGCTCCCATCGCTGCCTCTTCTGGGGGTCCAGTAGGCTCTGAGAGGCGGTGGAAGGGCGGCAAGGACTTGAATGAGCTCCACGGCCAAACGAGAACCGGGCAGCAGCCGGTTCGTTCCATATCGGGCGAGAAACCCGCGCCGTCCTGGCCGTCCCCGAGTGAAGACGGGGAGTCCCTCTCCTCTGCCCGGGAGTCATAAGGGTGAAAGGTTTGGGGCGCTCTTCCCCATGAGTCCCCGCACATCCCCCTAACGATTCGCCTCTATTTTCCACCCCCGCTTCCCCGTGCGCTGCCGGTCCCGTCCTCGCCGCGGTTTAGGGAGCCGGTGCCAGCCGCTGGCTCAGCCGTGTTCCGGTGGGACCCGGCCCCGGGTCTGGGATGTCCCAGACTGGGCTCGGCTCTCCGCGCCGGGACCTCCCGGCTCCGCGGAGCGCAGCCGCGGCCCCGCCGCCGCCGCCTTGTTTACACGGAAAACACGGCCCCGTCTTCCAAAATATTTGCAGCTCCGACGATAGGAAAAAATCCTCGCCGAGCGGCCGGAGTTGGGCGCCCTTTTTTTGTTGTTGTTTTGTTTTATTTCCCTTCTTTTCCTTTTTTTTCCCCCCTCAAATCACAATCAGATGTGTCCCTTGCAGAAAGCGCAATTTCTCCTCCGGCGCCTTCAACACCGAGGCGCGGCCAAGCCCGGGTTCGGGCGGGGAGAAGGACCCGCTCCTGCGGCCCGGTGGCACCGGGACACACACGGTGGTGACTCCGGGAGGGGTCCCAGCAGCGGGCGGCGATGCGGCTCCGCTCGGCCCCGCTCGGGATCTCGGTTTCCCCGAGCTGCGGCTCACGCCGGAACGGGGCAAAGCGTCGAGGAGATGCCGCGTCCCGAGGGAGAGCGGCGGGTGCCGCTCGGATGCCGAGGTTGTCTCCGGGTTTGCTTTTCGTTTCGTGGATACCCCTGACCGGCAGCGCTCGGGGACGGGGCTGCGCGTATCGGTTAATTCTGCCTCTTGCTCAGCAGCGGGGGCAGGAGGGGTCCAGCATTCCCAGCCTCAGCCCCCGCTCACCGGCTGGGAGGAGTTCCCTGCCTGCGGAGTTACCGCTGTCAGCGATGCCATAAATTTTCGTGAGATCTCGGGGTGCTATCGGACTCATGGTCTACTCTGCAGGGTCCCCAAATGCTCTGAAAATGCTTCAATTATTGTGCTGGCCCCGTGCTCTTACCATCCTCCTCCCTTTCAATTTATTTCCAATAAAAGGGAAACAAGTTCCCAGTTTCCAGTAAAATGTGTCACTTTTATGCCAGGCTTTGCATTTCAGACCATGAGCAGTCCTAGCCGCGTCAGCCTTCTGCAAACGAAAATCGCTCTGGTTTTTTTCCTTTTCCAACGACTTTGCTGGGAAGTGAGTGTTTTGCAACGATGAAGGTACCGTAAAATAATTTTCCACAGCCCGATCCTGGTGTACCGTTCCCTGGGGCCGTACCTATCGCTCTGCAAAACCAGCCACGACCAAACAGCCCTGCCAAGCCCACACTGCCTGGAATAATCCCCCCAGATAAAGATCACAATAACCCTATTCAGCTCCCACCCACTCGCTCATGACCATCAGCCCACCCTGGTTTCTCTCCTAAATCCCGAGAGAAAGTCAGGCCCTGCGGTCAGCGAGGGCTGTGAACCCGCCTGCGCCGGGCAGGGGGTGAGCGGGGAATTGGTGGTGATGCTGCGGGTTGCACGCTGGAGGCATCTCCCACCGCTTGAGAGGGAAGGCAGAGGTGGCCAAACCCTGCTGAACAGGGTAGGTCAACGAGCCAAATTAGCTAAATTTACCTCAGGTAGTGATGTCAGAACTAATTACAATTTTTTCATTACATTTATTTTTTCCCTTTCTGGAAAATCGTTGGGGTTTTTATTTTTATTTTCATCCGGGGAGAAAAAAAAAATAGAATGTGTCTGCTTTGCTGAAAAATTTGGGTGTTTTCTTTGGTAAGTCCATTCCCCCTGCCAAAACTGAATCTTTGTTCCTATTCATGCTTATTTGGTGCTGAAAAAGAAATGCACTGGCGTTTCTGACAGAAAGTCAAAATTTCCCACGGGAATGTTTTTTGCCAGCCAGATCTAATTTTTCTTTATCACTTCTTGCTGCCTGCGAGATCCCAGCACTGTCCATGGAGAGGACAGGTCTTGTCCCAAGGAGATGTTCTCCAGGGATCTGCTCCTGCAGGAGGACTCTGGCCAGCAGACCTTTTCATAGATTCAGGTTCCCATCAACTTTACCTGGCAAATAACTCATCCACGTAGAGCTTGGCTTTACAGCCTGGCTTTGGCTGGGTGCCTGGGAGCGAGTGTGCTCCAGGGAGGACACAGCTTGGAGACAAGCTTGGAGGTCTGTTCTCCATCCTCCCTCTCTCCAGTGCTGTCGGGCTGGCTCCATTTGCTCAGTGTTGGTCCAGCCCAAGCCTCATGTCTCCAACCCAGTTTGTCCTGATGAACCTTCCAGCTCCCCTGTGAGAGGAGAATGCAGCTGGAAAAGGTCTGAACTAAAAAGTTGTCGGAGCTCAACTGCTGGTGAGCTGGTGTGGACACATGAAAATGCAGGCAGGGGCTTTGACCAGATTTAATGACTCAAATGCAGTGGACACCATTCCACAATTTCTCAGAAACAGCAGAGGTATTCCAAGTGCTGGGAATCAACCTGGACCAGCACCTTTAGTTAGCATAAAACATCTCTGCATTTGGCCGGATACAGCACTGCTAGACAAACCCAGGCTGCAGCCCGCTGACAGGCACTTGGAGAACAGCCTCCAGACTCTGTTCCCAGTGCTGGCTCTGGTTCTTCCCAGCCTTTTCCCCCGTGGGGCCGGGAGATGCACCCGCCACCTGCACGTGTGGCTGACGTCAGTGGTGTCTGCAGGTGCTGGGCGCCTCTCGGATTTTGGCCCTGTGTGATGCCTAGAGAGAGTTTAACAAAACCAAGAGCGACTGCAGTGAGAGAAAGGAAACATATTGTGTTTTCAGATAGGGGATTTGGCACAGGCAGCCAGGGAGCCCGGTGTTAGACAGGCTCTGCTCCGTGGCGTGGGCTGCCGTAGGGTTCCCAGGCTGGGATGTGTCTCATGTCAGAGCAATTTCCAAGCAAGTTTCTCATTCAGCTAAAAGGAAACTTCATCTCGGACAAGGAGTTGACCAGGAACTATGAGAGAAAAGCCTGCCAAACACTCCCAGTGAAAAACTTCCTTCCAGGCAAACCTGGGGCTTTATCACCTCCGTGGTGGTCCAGGGATGCACTTGCAGGGCAGTGCTCACTGAAATACCTGACAGGCTCCCTCCACCCTCACCACAGCCAGGGAACTCGAATCCTCCCACAGCAGCAAGCTCCTCTTGCTCTGCTCCCACAGAGGGGTGTAAGGACTGCAGGATCTCATTCCGGGAAGTTCCTGGAGTCCCTTATTAAGTTTATGTGATGCCTTTACTTTACTCTGCATTAATCACCTCCACTTAAAAAGCCTCCACAGTTCTCACCTTGTCTTTTCAACTGTTTTCACCCAGTGGGATGTTGGGTAACCCCATAAGATGATTCCTCCCCATTCCCCTTGGTTCCAAATGGGATAAGGAGTCAAGCTGGTGGGGATGAGTGTCTGCAGGCTCACTGGAAAGTGTCTGCAGGCATTGTTTGGCTGGGCAAGCAGTCCCTGATGACTCTCTGCAGGGTCGAGGCACCCCGGGAGCACATGGCACAGTGGGGAGTCAGGACAAGTCCTGAGCCACCAAAGGGTGATAATGGAAAAGACCCATCCGATCAGGAAGGACTGGGCTGGTGGGAGATGTCCCCGCTGTCTTCTCCTCTTCTATGGTGATTCAGGGCTTTGGAAATGGTCTGTCCTGGAGGGAAACAGAGGGAGAGAGGCTCTGGCTGCAGCAGTGGGAAGTGTAGTGTGGGTGCGACTGGCAGAGCTGGCAGAGACCTGGTCACACAGGGACACATCCATTGCACCCCCTTCCCCTTCAGTTCTGGGCACCGTGGTGTGATGGGAGTCAGACAGAGGACTGAAGTGGTTTAATAGATCCTTCTGTGAGGAGATTTTGAGGGGTCTGAGTATCACCCTGCTTATGGCCACATCTCCTGCAGAGGGACAGGGAAAGATGCAAACCTTCTTGCCTTGAAAAGCAGCAACATTCCCAATCCGAGCAAAGAGGCTCTGAGCACATTTTCCCTGGTGTTCCTGCAGGATGCCCAGGGCCCCCATATAGGATCCCCAGGGTGCCTATTTAGGATCCCCATGGTGTAATATCCTTTGCCCATCTGAGTCAGACGCTCACAGCACAGCATGACAATGTCTGTACCTTGATCCAGCCAGGCAAGGCTTGAAGTGGAACTTCAGAGCTGCTTTGTTGTGATAGTGCCTGTTACCTTCTGGTGATATAAGGGATACTCATCATTTCTGATAGGCAGGCTTGCCTTGTGCTTTAGTTTCTCCATTTATAAGAGGTAAAAGGGAATGTGTAAAATCCTTTAGACTTGGGTTAAGAAAGGCATGAGACATTATTATGCATAGGGAAACTCTGCACTAGGGCAGCAACGTGGCACCAGCCAGCAACTGGACCAGACCCTGTGAGTGTTGGAGCTCTTGTGGCACCGTGTGCCATCCTTGGAGCCACAGGTCCTTTTCAGCCCAGCCTGGTGCAGCTCCTGGTGGGTTGTGCTGCCTGGGGAATTGCAGGGGCAGTGGGTAACACTGTATTGCTGAGCAGATGGGTGCTGTAGCCATAGAAATATGGGCCCATAAGCTGCTGAGACTCCCATTGTAGCCTCCCAAGGGAGCCTTGCATAGGCAGAGCTTTCTCACAGGCTTTTATTCTCAGGAAGCTTAAAGTTAAACTGATTTCCAACAGAAAGGTTTTTACACCAACAAACAAACAAACAAAAAAGCGCAGTTAAGGCTAAAACAAAACCAGGCTTGGCACTCTGGGTTGGACACTTGCCTTCCCTTGAGCTTGTCCACGGCTAATCTCTGCCCTCCTCTTTCTGGGCCAAAGCATGTCATCCTTATTCAGCCTACACTGTCCTCGCTTGGGCAAACTCCCCATGGCTGCCTGAGGGGACGTGCTGCTGCCTCTCTGAGGATGGAGCAAGAAGCCCATGAGGGCTCTTTAATCTCCACTGCCTGCAGGGATCCTCCCTGGAAAAGCACTCCTGGCGTTCTGGTTTTCCTACCTGGTCTGTGAAATGGGAGCAGCCGGGGCACACGAGTTTGTTTTTATATTCCTAATGTATCTCCCCTTCATCCTCAGGGATGGGGGATGGACTTCCTGACCACGGAGGGCTGCTGCCTTTTTGGCCCCAGGTCTCTCCTGTCTCCTTTTTGTGATGTCCTGTGTTTTGGTACAGTGGAGGTTCTTGTGCTTTTTATAGGTGATTGTGTGCTGAGATTGGGCTGTGCAGGCAGAGTTTTATTCAGGACTTTCTGGAGGGCTTTAGGGTGCTGTGCTGAGGTTTTCCCTTCACCAGTTTTGTCTTAGGGGGTATCCAGGGCAAAGAAGATCTTGGGTCAGGATGACTGGATTGTAGAAGTTGTACATCATTTCACCCTTTGTTGCTGTCAGACAGCAGAAATAAACCCAAAGAAGCCCCAGAACCCACCGATTACAACATCCAGCCTTTCCTAGACAGCCCTGGCACAGCTGCCCGGGGCACAGGACACACCAACCCCTGCCGTGGCAGGGCTGAGCCTCCAGCATTTGGGGAGGACTTCACAGCCCCCAGACCCAACCTCACCCAGATCATTTATTTGCACTTATTCTTGGTAGCACCAAACAGATCCCCCCCATTTTTCAGGCAGCAGGGAGGGAGAGGCTTTGCTGCCGGGATCAGCCCGTGTGGACAGCTCAGACCCAGGGCGAGGGTTCAGCAGTGGCAGAGCCCAGCAGTCACATCTGCTCCGTCCCCAGGGTGTCTCCGGAGCAGTGGCCGCCGTTTGGCCTCTGTCGCTGCAATCAGCAGGGAACATTTGCTTTGCGTAACCCGAACTCCCCTCCCGAGCATCCCTGCCAGATCCCCGCTGCTTCCCGCACGGCAGCGCGGCACAGCCGAGGCCTGGCACGGCGTGGGGCTGGGCCTGGCTCTGCTGCCCGGCGCTACGGGGCACACGCCTGAGCGGGGATCAAAGCACAGCTCCTGCAGGAACGGGCCAGACCCTCCCCCGGTGCGAACGCGGCTCTGCCCGTGGCAGTGGCTCAACCCCGCTCACCACACTCCGAGAAGTCCTGATAGCTGGGATGGGGCTGCCTGGCTGAAGTGATGGGCAGGCTTTTAAAAAGATATCTGTTTAATAGCTTTCATTTATAAGGGGATTAGGATGCCCTGGGGACTGATAAGGAGTCAGGGAGGCTTTTCCTGCCTGAGTCAGTGTGGCCGTGGAGGCTGTTGGAAGGAGCAGAGCAGGGGCTTGGCTGCTCTCACTCCGTGTTTGCAGCAGAGAGCAATGGTATGGAGGGCTGAGCCACACGCTGGCTGGGGTTTGCATTAGGCTCAGAAGAAGGCAGGGAATTAATTGCTAGGGAGATAAAACTCCTGCCTTTTTTGGGTAGATGCTGAAGAAACTGATTCTGGCATGGCAAACCATGGGCACCCATGTCAGCAGCAGGAATGGAGGAGGCACTGAGAGCTTGATTTATGGATTGACTTTGGACAGCACTTGTTTTAGTGGAGGCTGAAGTTTGATGGAGTGATAAGGCCAGAGAGACTGTTTCATTCCAGGGCTCAGTGGGGATGGTGCTGGGCACCATGAGGTGTCAGGTGACACTGGGGACACTGCTGCACTGACAGCACAGACTGGGCAGAGCTGCTGCTGCCCACAACATGCAGCTCCTGTGCAAAGTACCTGCTCCATTGCTGGGATTACAGCTGGCAAAGAAAGCTACAGGCAGGGAAAGATTCACGTTGTGAGAGCACAGGTGATGCAGACAGGAGTTTCCTCTCAAACATTTTGAAGTGTCTAGTGGGTGATGGGAGGGTTGAAAATTGTATCTACATCCCCTGCCTGGATAGAGGATTGGAGGATGGGGAAGGTGCAATTCTTTATTTCACTCTCTCCTGCAATCACAGGATTTTTCCAAATTATTTCACAGGTTAGGTGCTGGAAGGGATCTCTGGCTCACCCAGGTTGTGGCTTCACAAGGAAGGAGATCCCCCTTGTGCTCAGCCTGGCATAGGGACAGGGTGCCCCAGGGTGTGGTATGGGGAGCTGCAGCCCTCAGCCCCACTCCTGTGATATGGAAGAGCTGGTAATGCTGTAGGATGAGCCCAGGAGAGCTTTGCCATATTCTACCAAAAATGAGCAGCAAGAAAGAGATTTTGTGGGCAGGCAAGTGGGAATGCTGGTACAGGTGGGGTGAGAAACCTTGGGGCTCCCTGCTTGAGGGTCAAAGCTGCTGTTTGGGGAGAGGAGAGTGGAGAGCTCAGAGCCTGCACCCAGCACTCCAAATTACACCTACAAAAAGGCAAAAACTACATGAGGGGCAGGAGCAGCCAGGGCACTGACACAGGCTGTGAGCAGCCGGGCTCTGTGAGTTGGTTTTACAGCAGAATTATTCTTTCTGACCTGCTGGGATGGAAAATGCTTTGTTGGAGGAGAAGTAGACACAGGTTTGCCAACGGTGCATGATGGAGTGGGAAGAGCACTCCCCAGTTTCCAGGGGGGTAGGGAGCAGGGTGAGATTTTCTTCCCCGCTGTCCCAGGTGGGAATTAGAGGAGGAGTGCAGGAGGAATGCTGCTGGCTCAGCAGTCCCACGTTGTGTGCTCGCTCTCCAGGCTGTGTGCCATATCCGTGCTGGGCTGTGAGCTCCCAGCAAGCCCAGCTGTTCCATCCCTGATCACCATCTTTACACATGTCTGTGTACTCCAAGTTCAGAGCTTTGGATGGAAAGATGGATGAGGAGTCCACGTCATCTTCCCTATGGTATTTCAGAGCCATCCATCACCCAGATCCCTGCCAGGCTGCACTTTGTGGCGCCGTGTGGATCGTTGTGATCTGTGCTTTATTTTGACCAAGTATGACTATTTTCATGGCAGCTCTGTGGGGAAAATTAATGTCCCTTAATGTCAACTGTGTGGATATTTAGGCTTCAGTCTCAGGCAGTCAGACCATAGTGGATAGAGAGAGAAAATACAGCACATCTGATTGAAAAGATGTTTTTACACCCACTGGGGACTGCCCATGCAGCACCTTTGTTTGCTGTCATAGCCCCAAAAGTACTTTCCTTCAGGGTCTAGAACGTCATCTCTGCTTGGTCAGGAAGAGCTGAGCTATGTGTGCAGGGAGGTGAGGAGAGGGGAGGGAGGGACAGTGCAGGCAAGTGAGATCTAAGTCTCCCTTTCTCAGCCTCTTCTCCATGCAAGACCTTCCCCAGATCCCACTCCATTTGCAGCGTAGCCCTGGCTCTCCCTGGACCACTGACCATCACACAGGTAGTGATGCATAACCAGGAGACTATTCCAGCAGCAAACCAAGTGCTGGGGAATGTGACAGAGGCACCAGGACACTGTAAATGGAACAGGGAAGAAGGAAGGTCAATGATGGATAGAGCTACTGACAGAACAAAAAGGTTTGGTTTTAAAAATCAGCCGTCGTGGTGCACGAGGTGAGCAGAGCAGCCTGTGGAACATCCTCAGACTGGGCAAAGCCGTCTGCTCCCTCCTGGTGCTGCCAGGAGGGCTGTTGTTTTCCAGCCTCGTCTGATAAGTGCTGCAGAACCAGCCAGGCGATTTGCCTTCCTCTGTTAGTGCAGCCTGTCCCGGGCCGGGCTGTTTACTGGGTTATCCACCCGCCCTTTTGCAATAGGGAGTCAGTTCTGGTTAATGTTGGAGATTGTAACGTGATTACCGAAAATCTCATGAAATTAAATCACTTCGCTTCAAAGCGGCCGGGAAGGGGGAGCGTCCCTCTGGCAGCAGGGATGGCCGAGCGGATATTGAAAGCAGCCTGGTAGCCAGGATTGCCCGCGCACAATGGAGCTCTGACAGTGGGAAGGCAAATACAAACAGCAGCTTGTGTTTGCACACAAAGGCTCTGTGCACCGCTATCCCCGGCCCTGTGCTTTACACCCTCGGCTCTTGGGCAAAAAGTCCTGGGAGGGTAGGAGGGAGGGAAACTCCGCTGAATATTTAGAAATGAATTGAACTGTGCAAACATGCCATTGGGAAGCTCTGAGTGTAGCGCTTTGGATCAGCTACCGACGGGGCTGGAACACAACCGCGGGACTTGAAAGGGCGACTTTCACGCTGAAGCAAAACTGGACAAAAGAAGATAAATGAAACGGGCTCCCGGCAGGGTTTGGTTTGTTTGTTTTTGTAACTCGGCTAATATTCCCGCATTGTTCAGCCCAGTGGCCCAGTGTCTGTCCTTCACACGCTGCTCGTAAATCGGAGCTGAGCAGGCAGTGCGGGCAGCGGGCGGTGCGGGGCAAGGAGTGGACGAGCTGCTCCTAAATCGGGGCTGAGCTGCTCCTAAACTGGGGCTGAGCTGCTCCTAAATCGGAGCTGAGCAGGCAGTGCGGACAGCGGGCATTGCGGGGCAGGGAGAGGATGAGCTGCTCCTAAATCGGGGCTGAGCTGCTCCTAAATCGGAGCTGAGCAGGCAGTGCGGGCAGCAGGCGGTGCGGGGCAGGGAGAGGATGAGCTGCTCCTAAATCGGGGCTGAGCAGGCAGTGCGGGCAGCGGGCAGTGCGGGGCAGAGAGGGAATGATCTGCTCCTAAATCGGAGCTGAGCAGGCAGTGCGGGCAGCGCAGTGCGGGGCAGGGAGAGGATGAGCTGCTCCTGCCCCGGGCTCTGGGCACTGGGGTTTGTCCTGGGCGGCTGTTGTGGTGCAGAGAGCTGGAAGCTCTGGGACTACAGATCGCAATCTCACTGTGCTGTACTGGGAAGGTCTGAGCCGGGATGCACAGCCCTGTTAATTCCCAGGTGTACCTGCATTTATCCTGTGGTGTTTGGGGCAACCAGCCTAGGAGGGAGAGAATCAGCACAGCTTTGCTCTCGGCTCATTCCGCAGCTGAGCATGGCATGTCCGAATGATTTCCATGGAGCTGGCAGCAAATCCACGAAGATTTGCCCAAGGGGGGAACCTCCCAGACAAACTGGGGGTACCACTGGGATGTCTCAGCTGTCCCCATCCCACGGCCAGCACAGTGAGGAGCAGTGCCCATCCTCAGTGAGCCATGCCCGTGCCCAGGGGTGTATCCCTGAGGAGCTCAGAGCCTGCCCAGGGCTGGGGGATGCTGCTCCCGTGGAATGCACCATTCATGCAGGATCAGGGCATTTCAGGGTCCTACTGGTGGACACAGCCAAGTCCATATTGGCACTTATTTGATTTTAAGGCAAAAAGATCCTCAAATGAAAGCCTCTTGAAAATTCCCTTTCCCTCAGGGTTTTAGGGAAAGCAGGTCTAATATTTCTCCAGGTAGAGCTGAGTAAGCAAAACTTAATGATCAGCTGCATGATGGTTTTGAACAGCAAACAGCAAGAACAGCGTTGCCTTTAAAACATTTAAATAACATTTAATGTGCTTTGTAGCATTTACTTTTCACAAGCCTCTGCGAAATCCCCAAACGTTCACAAAAATTTGGCAAACTGGCTTCTCCAGAAATCCAGCCCCCGAAATGAGCTATTTGTCAAGTCTCCACTTCACAAAGTTTCACCCAATAAAAAAAAAATTTTAAAAAAATCCCAACAAAACCCCAGACAGCACATCACGTGCTTGGGGCGACCAAAGAAATCCCCTGATTTGGGTGACCAATGAATGTCCCCAGGAATGAAAAGCCAACAATTTGTCGGCTGCCCACGCACTCGAAAACGAATGATCCAAATTATTCAGCAAGTCTCCCTGGATAGGGAATCCATTGAAAGGGGATCGAGACAGTCATAAATTATTCATTACCCAAAAGAGGATGAAATGCATATAATCATAATAATAACAACAACAATCATAACACTAATAATAGCAACCAGAATTCAGCCAGCTCTGCCAAGAGAACCAGGGAGGCACGAAGCCTCACACACTTTATTTTCTCTTTATTCCAGCTCCCCTTTAGGCCAGATGTGTTAAATAAAGGAATGTAAAGTGGGTCAACGTTTGGAATAGATGCATTTATTGCCAATAATTTGATTCACTTGCCTTGACTGGGGGTGATGTACTTTGTACCCTGTTCCTTGGCAGAGACAAGGTCCATGAACTCACACGCATCACTGTTAATTGCTTAATATAATGGATTTCTCAGGGTCCTGGGCTACTTTTAAGGAACTGTGGAAGTGGCTGCAGCCGAGGCATGTACTGTACCACTGTCCCTGGAAAATTTATAGGTGTCCATGGACTGAAAGAAAAGTGGAAAGTGCTGGCCTGACACATATCCCCGGGATTCAGCTCTTCCTGGCTTGAATGGGACCTTGATTGCAGAGTCACCCGGGACTCATTGAGCAGTAAGAGAGCTAAGGAGAGGCCACAACACTTGTCACACAGCCCGTGAGTTTCCTGTTGTCGCTGGCACACACTTTTTTGGCTGGGAAAACTCCACCACAGATACGCCTTGTGCCTGAATTTGGTGCTTTTCAGCTCTCCATCATTTTGCTGCCCTCAGGACCTGAGGTTTCCTTTGGGCATCTTTTACTTGGAACCCTCTTCCCCCACCCCCCCAGAGGGATTTTCTCTAAGGGGAATGCACTGCTGGGAGATATTGAAGATTCAAATACATTTATATGCTTGCACCGTGTTGCAAAGGGCCCGACTACCACTTTGGCATGCAAATTAATTCCCGTTCAGGCAAAGGGGCTCGGCCGTGGCACTCGGCCATCTCCCAGCGGTTTCTCACAGGTTGCCCCGTGTTTGGATGGGCTGTAGGGTCTCTTTGCCATTGCTGGGCTTCCTTGGAGCTTTCTCCACCTGCTGCTGTCACTGAGGAGAGTGGAGGTGTCCTGCTGTTTCAAGCATGCAGGGGGAAAAATGACATTTTTAAAGCTGAGAAACAGCAGGTTGGGTCAGGAAGAAGGAAAACCCTTGTCCCATATGGGTCCATCAGGTTTGGGTTGGATGGGTCAGTGCTGCAGCAGAGTGGGGCAGATTCACCATGATAGAGTCAGCCCATGGGGGTATTTTGGAAACCAGTTTGCTGAAATATGTTGGCACAGAGATGGCTTTTTGTTTGCTTGCTGAAATAATCTGCAATTCAGGCTCTGCCCTGCTCAGGTGAGGGAAGGTGTGACAGAATGGGGGAGATGAGGGAGAGGCAGAGGAGGATTTTGGGGCATGGCAGGGTGCCTGGCACTGAGAATGGTGCCAGCCCACATTTGGGGTTGGTGGCATGGTGTTGCCTCTCCCTGTGGCCACGGCAGGAGGGCTGAGCTCGCAGATCCTCTGCCGCTGGGCAGCTGTAAGGCAGGAAGGAGAAGAAAGAGTTCCTGCTGTCGTTTTTGTTGGAAGGCGGCTGTGTATTAAGTGGAACACGTTTTTCATTACCAGTTCCATTCTGGTACAATAAATCATGAACTAGAAAACACAACTTTGGCCTAGATTCTGCCCTCAGTTATGAGTGGCAGTAACCAGAGGCAAAATCCAGCTTCGGCTTCAGTGTTGTGGCCCATATGTTCACCTTTTGGAATTAATTTCTTCTGGTAGTTTCTGTGTAATTATACAGCACTGAAGGCTGATTATATGCTTCCTCTCATGGGCAATTAATATTGCTGATCTAGTGCCAAGGGTGCACTTTGCACGGTACAAACCCACGAAGAGAGACGAGCTCAGCCTCCAGCGCCTGCTGCAAGGTGACAATCTGGACCCTGTTACCTTCAACAAGGGGACTCTGGAACCCCCCAGAGTCCTTGGAGGAGATGAGGCCACCAACCAGCAGTTTAGCACAGACCAAGCACTTGCTGTTCAGCTGTAGAAAGAACATGGAGTGTTTGTGTGAGCTCCAGTTGCTGCCGAAATACTTGGGAGGTCATTTGTGCCGAGCAGGCTGGAAGACCCTGTAATTGTAGCAGCTGCTCTCCCATGGTGGAGGCCCCGTGGGTGAGCAGAGCAGCTCATCTCCCCAGAGCAATAATCTAATTTATATCTCATAAGACAGTTTTATTTTTGCAGGCTTACCAATGTCATTTTCTGCCAGAAAACTGGCGGTTCCTTGCGAGCCCACCAGGGCTCGAGCCGCCCTCGCTCCTGCCTGAGACAGGGGGAGTGAGGAGTTGTAAAAGAAACTCCTCATGTCAGGTTATGGTGCCTATAAAATTAGCCCCGTTACAAGCTGGCTGCCCATTTAAACAAGCAATTTAAATGGAGAACAAAGACATCCCCTCGCCCCCCTTGCAGCTTCTGTACAAAAACTGAGTTTAACTAGGCAGGAAGGAGAGCAGGAGTGGCTTTGCTTGAGTCAGGCTTGTGCACCGCTCAGATGCTGCTGCTGTGGGTTCCTTCTGTGTGCAAATGGCTCCAGTTCCAATGGGATGGAGGGAGAAAGCAAGTGGAAGGAGGAGAAGTCTCACCACTGGGTTCTGTGGGCTTTGGATGAGAGCAAATATCCCTCTGTGCCATTTGCTCTGGGTTTGGGCAGAAGGTCAGACTTGGCCACGTGTGGGCTTTGCTCGTGCTGATGAATTAGCTCCTGTTCTGCCAGATGCAACGACACAACCCCGAATGGGAGGGTCTGAAAGCAAAGAGGGAAGGTGCTGCCTCCAGGAGTTTGGGTGCCCTGTGTCTTGGTTTGAGGGGAAAGAACCAAGATGTTTACTCACAAGAGGGGGAGGGGACCTCCTCCTCAAATAATCAC
>JAWWEV010000044.1:10943801-10958427 GCA_035583235.1 Hafferia zeledoni | reverse complement strand
AGCTGTGCCCTGGGCAGCTGCTGCCAATGGGCCATTGGGAACAGTTGCTGGGCAATGGCCCAGAGGGTTTGGAATGCCCAGCTTTGGGCACACCCACACAGGGACAAACTGGTCCCACCTGCTGAACTGGGACAGACCCCACAGCTCCTTCCCCTCCAGCCCCTTCCTGCAGCTCCTGCTCCCACAGCTCTTCCTCTGGCCAAACCCCTCCTGCTCCTCCCTCTCCCAAGCCGATTTGGAATTACTTTCCTTGCCATTTGAAATTGCTTTTCTTGCCCCCACACTCACTGACATCACCTCTCCCTGGTATCCTCAGCCTCCTGGTGAGGATGAGGCCACCGAAATGTAAAAAGTCCTCACTGCTGAGGATAATTTTAAATTATTTCAGGGTTTATCAGTTATCATGTGCTTCATCTGCTCCTACAGCCACAGCTAACCTGGTCATCACATATGTAAGGGCAGAGGTGCCCAAAATCCCAGGGCTGGCATTAGATGTGTAAACCAGCACTCCCCCCTGGCCCTGGCACTGCTGGGGCACCGGCAGCACCAAACCCACACACAGAACACGTCACTCCTCCGGACCAGGAGAGAGCAGCAAAATGGGAAACAAGTTTATTTTGGGCTCAGAGTTTTCTGAGGTTTCCTCCTGTGGACCTGGAGGTGAGCTGGGGGTGGGAGCAGCAGTAAGAGCAAATCCTGCAAATGAACCTGTTTAACTCTCATCTGGCTCCTGGAGGAGATATGAGTCCTGAACCTGAGGCACAGTGAAAGGAATCAAGCAAACATTCAAAAGCCAGGCTAGAAAATACTGGGGTTTCCCACAGAAATCTTCAGCTCTTTTCTCTCTAAAGACTCATTTCAATAAGAAACGAAAAGCTTTTTGGCCTCAGCTGGGTATTTTTGGCTGGAAGGTTTTGAGTCTTCAGCATTTTAATTTTTAATGAAAATGCTGCTGCTTTTTTTTCCCCCCATCTGAAAACAGACACTTTTTGCCAAAGCAGGAAAAGAAATCACTTCTTCAGACAGTCCTATTCCTCCTTTTTTCATCCTGTAAAAACTATTCCAACGAGATATTTTTGACCCACCCTGCACTGAGGCTCCTCACCAGCTCCAGCTCCAGCTGATGTGTGGGCTGGTAGGAAACCCTTCCATGGTCTGGGGGGCAGAGGAGCTGCCATTGCAGGATCCAAGGAGCCAGAAGGGAAGGGTGTTGGGGGACTGAGTCCCTTCCATGCCAGCCCCAACACCCAGCACCCCAGATGGACCCCAGCTCTGGCAGTGAGCTGCATGCTCTGAGTGGCAATGCCTTGTCCCCCTGATCCCTGGAGGATCTGTGTTGGAATAAAGTTATTATTTCTCCTTTCATGGCCATGTTGCTGATGAAGTAACAGTGAGGTGATGTTAGATTGGGCCAATCAAATGGAAATGATGAAGGTGTGGGATCTCAGGCAAGGCCAGACAGGGGTGCAGGTGGGCATCCATCACCCCCACCATCAGCACTGCTGCTGTCCAGAGCCTGATCCTCATTTACCCTCCTTCTCCCCAGAAAGCATTTTGGGGTGTGCTGCTGGGAAGAATTCTCCCCCTTCCCAAGGCCAGTTAACTCACTCCCAGCGCTGTGGTTTATCCTGGCTGCCTCCCCAGCGTGGGGACTTTGGGGGCTGTGGTGGGATTTGGAGGAGAGGAGGGCTCTTTGTCAGCCACGGGCTCACTGTGTGTCCACAGGGATTTCAGTCCCCTGGGATCAGCACAGGAACACGGAGCAGGGAGGGGATGCTTGGCTGGAGGGTAGGATGGATCCCAACCCCTGCTTTTCCATCCTGGGAAAAGGCAGTCCCTGCTTGTGTTGGCCGTGGTGTCCGGACTTAACCCTCTCTTGACTGACTCTGCCATGTCCCAGGACTATCCTCACAGAATCCCAGACTATTCTGAGTTGGAAGGACCCACAAGGATCAGCGAGTCCAACTCTTAAGTCAGTGGCCCACACAGGGAATTGAACCCATGACCTTGGCATTATTACAACCAAGTCTTAACCAACTGAGCTGATCTCAGGGTCCTCACTCGCCCTTTTCCCAGCTCTCCTCCCTGGCCAGGCAGCCTGTTCCTTCTGTCCTGCCCATCCCTCCTGGCTGCCCCCTGGCCCTTCACTCTCCTGACCTCCCAAACCCACAGCTGGCTGGTACCTGCAGGTGGGAAACCTCAGAGCCATCCCGTGCCTCAGTTTTCCCAGGTGAGCACCGGGAATTCAGGCACTGGTCTCCCTCCCTGAGCCCCTCCACAAGGATTTGAGGCTGAATTTCCCCGTTGCTGTGTCATTCACTCCATTAAATGCTCTTTGCAATTGTCCTTTTCTCATCTCCTACCTTCTCAAACCGCTCCTGAACTTGAAATTGGAGATGGCCAAATTTCAATAGTTCTCCAGCCCCCCGTGGTTTGTAACAAAACTGTGGCCATCGGAGCCAGCAGATACAAAGGCATGTGATAACTGTGCTGGGGCATGACCAGCTCCCGCCTCGCAGCCTATTAGCAGGATTTCACAGTCCTTGATGGGTTATTGTTGGTGTAATCCACTGTCCTGGACAAAAGCAGCAAAATGAAGTTTCCTACAGCACAGGCATTCCTTTGAGAACTCGTTTTCCTGAGCTCTGTGTAGGACACAGAGGGGTTTATGTTCGCTCTATTTTTCTCTCCCAGTTCAGGGCTTGTTCTGAACTAACTGCAGAAAACATTTTTAAAACCCAATCCTCTCATCTAAAAGCTTCAGCCATCTCACCATTGATAACAGGATTCATTTGTCATCCTACCAAACCAGCTGCTGATGGGCAACGCTCTCCCAGATCCTCATCTCGACCAAGTATGTTTAGAATTGAGGAATTAACCATCCTGTAGCATCTGCCATCTCCCTCACCACTGCCTGCCGTCTCCTCTCACCCAGCAGACTGTTTTCTCTGTAAGCCTTGATTCTTTCAGCCATCACATTGCTCTGATCATGTCCCACACGTAACAGATTTAAAGAAATACAACTAATAGAGCCCTGGTACCTTGGGAGCTGCCAAGGAGCACGTGGCACACTCACCTGCTCTGGCAAGTGTGTGAGCTCACAGCAAAAGAAGGAGCTGCTGAGGAGATTTTTGTGTTAATTCAACTCCTTTATTCAGCCCAACACACACATGAAGCTAAACTGCCTTTCACTCACACACCTCATCTCCCACTCCATACTATGCAAGAGGTTATTTACCTCAACTCATGAACATCTAAGGGTGGGAAATTAGAGAGGCGTTTTTTTAGATGGTTGGTTGGGTATTTGTGCAGAAATATAACATTGTAGAAATGTTTGCACAAGGTCAACTTCATTTTAACTTGGAGAAAAAGACAATTCCACAAACTTTGGCACACGTTGCAGGGCATGGTGTGAGGCTCAGGCAGCAAAAGGTGAGCAGAAAGCAGAGCTGGGCAACACCCTCCTGCCTATCACAGGGCTGTTCGGCTTTCTAAGAGCCACACTTATAATAATTGTAAATTAAAACGATTTTTAGAGGTCTGAAGTTGTCTCAGCAGCACAGATGAAGGCATAAGGAGTTGGACTGGCAGGATGACTTTTCCCTGATGGTTAACAGCGATGCAGCCGTGCCATGTGTTTTGCCTCTGTGTGTGCTGCCAGTGGTTTTCTTGCAAAAATGATAAAAGAAAAGAATTTGTCAGTGCCCAGAGATGTCCTGTCACAGACCCACGCCAGGCAGGGTATGGCACGGAGTCTGCAAACCACATGTGAAGGAATTGATGACAGATGGAGCAGGGATGTTGCATGAAGTGGCAGTGACGGGTGTGTGCCAGAGCCTGCCAGGCTGGAGCTGGGAATGGAGCTGGGGCTGGGGCTGGATCTGGGAATAGAGCTGGGAATGGAGCTGGGAATGGAGCTGGGGCTGGGAGTGGACCTGGAGCTGGAAATGGAGCTGGGAATGGAGCTGGAGCTGGGAATGGGGCTGGGGCTGGGGGTGGATCTGGGAATAGAGCTGTGAATGGAGCTGGGGCTGTGAATGGAGCTGGGAATGGAGCTGGAACTGGGAATGTAGCTAGGATGGAGCTGGGAATGGAGCTGGGAATGGAGCTGGAGCTGGAACTGGAGCTGGGAATGGAGCTGGAGCTGGGAACAGAGCTGGAACTGGGAACGGAGCTAGGAATGGAGGTGGGAATGGAGGTGGGAATGGAGCTGGGAATGGAGCTGGAGCTGGGGCTGGAGCTGGGGCTGGGAATGGAGCTGGGATTGGAGCTGGGAATGGAGCTGGAGTTGGAGCTGGGGCTGGGAATGGAACTGGAAGAGTGTGGCTGCTGTGTATGGGTGGTCAGGCAAACCCAGGGGCAGCAGTTCCTCAGGCTGAGGCTTGGGCTGCCCTGGTGCTTTGAGGTCAGGCCCCACAGCTGATCTCGGCATGGCCCCAGCTGGGGACTCTGGGGCTGGAGGAGTCTGATGGTCCTGCTGCTCCTCAGCACCCACCCCTTAACTGTGGGGACCGTCCCAAGAAGCAACAAAACTCCAGACACAAGAAATTTTTCATGTTCATCTTTTAAGACTCAGACAAAGGTGAATTGTTCCTTTTCTCACTAGTTTTTGAGAAAGCATGAAGAGCTCCCAAAATGCCAAAGCCCTGCTTCCAGTTCCTTCTGCTTTCCCTCTGCTCCAAATGATGTTGCAAGTGAAATTCCACATCTGGGTCCTGCAAACCTTCGTCCGCCCTGCTCTGTCCCGGGCTGCTGTAAATCAGGGCCCTGGTGTTAGTTCTTTTGATTAAATTCCCTCCTGATCTTTGCCAGATTATTGGCACTAATGTAATTCTATCGGAGCAGAGAGTCTGCAAGGTTTTATAGCCCGGCTGTAAAACAGCTCTGCACTTGGGGGAGAGGCTTTACACACGTTTGGATGAAAAGATGACAAATGATACACGCTATGAATGCACTTGTGCTGAGGCTGCCAGTGTAAACCCCTTGTGGAGGGGCAGGATTTGGCACCTGGAGAGGTCACATTCATTAGGACTCTCTGCTTTGGTAAAAAAGGGGGTTGTCTGATTCCCTGGTGCTGCCACAGCCCCGTGCCCGTGCTGAGCCTGGCAGGATTTCTGTCTGCACTGCAGGATTTAATGGCTGGTGCAAACCCCAAAAAGACTCTCAGCCAATCTGCCCATCTTGGCTTGTACCCACAAAGGACCAAGCCTTTCACATTTTCATTTTGGAGGCAGTTTGGGTTGAAGCAGAGGGAGGGTGAGTGTCATCCCCGTGGACTCAGCCTCTGATCCTTGATTTCATGGATGCAGATACAGGTTTCCTTCCCACCCAGATCCAGGCACTGAGTGGGGGTGACTGAGGCAGCCAAACCCCTTTGGCTCCAGTTCTGCCTAGAGAGGAGAGCAGAGCCCCTGGCGACAGGGACAGTGGGATGAGTCCCCGCCTCTCTCCACTGACTATAGAGGGAGCTGCGGGACCAGCTTAGAGCTGAGAGCTCATTCCCACGAGGCTGAAGCCAGGGGAGATGGAACCTCTTCTCTCTGCCTGCAGCCTCGCTGGGGAGTTGGGGTGTAGGAGGCAGTGGGAATAAACCCCACATTCGACAGCAGAGTCTGAGAAGGGGCTCACTGCCATCAGGGTACTGGTGCCACTGGTGCCCCATGGGCCATGTCCCAGTGTAGGACAGGGACATCAGGCTGTCCATGGTTTCAGTTGTGGTCAGCATCCCTCCAGCCTTGGAGATATCCCCTGCCACCATGGTCCTCAGTCCACACCGAGATGGAGGGTAGGCCAGCTCACACGTAAGGCATCCCAGAGATGTAGGGATGGCCTGGCTGGATCCCCAACACCAGGGCTGAATCCCCAACACCAGGGCTGGATCCCCAACACCAGGGCTGGATTCCCAACACCAGGGCTGGATCCCCAACACTAGGGCTGGATTCCCAACACTAGGGCTGGATCCCCAACACCAGGGCTGGATTCCCAGCACCAGGGCTGGATCCCCAACACCAGGGCTGGATCCCCAACACCAGGGCTGGATTCCCAACACCAGGGCTGGATTCCCAACACTAGGGCTGGATCCCCAACACCAGGGCTCCAGGGACAGCAGGGCCACCAGTGGTGGGCTCCTGTCCCCAGCCCTTCCTTGTCTGCAGTGAGTTCCTGCTCTCCAGGTACCCTCCCATCACTGCAGGGAGCCCATCCATGCAGGAGATCCACCCTTGGTGTCCACCTCAGGGAGAGGGTGAAGTGCAACCTAAGGGAGATGCTCCTCTCTCCAGAGCAACCTCCTTTTGATGCCCGTCTCTAATCCAGCTCAGCAAAGTCCAAGACAATACTTTCTAGGAATTCACATCAGGGAGTTGTCCTTAATTATTAAACTTTGATCCCTTCCTTTTCTCTTTTTCTTCCTCTTTGGAGACCAGCTGGAGTTACTGCTCAGATAAGAGATGAGCCAACTCATAGTGCTGGCAGGACTTGGGTCGAGTTCTTGTGTCAGGGCTTGGTCATCTCTGAGAATCACATCACTGGATAAAGTCCAAACTTCCAAAGCATCCATCTGCCAAACACAGACTTTAATTTCTCCACAGGACATGCCCTTCCAGTGCCATGAGAACAATTTTCTGGCTGCTTTTCCAAACTGCATTTGTTAGTGGCTCTGCCTTAGTCACCCCCTTCCCCGAGGCCCCATAAGTCTCTATATCGATATTATTCCAAGCACTGAGAGCTGATTTATGGTTTCTACATCTAAAACTTGTCATCAGCAACCCCCAGACACACACAAACCACTCAGAGAAAGTTTATAGAAGTGCAGCTTTAAGCTGTCCATGCTCGTGGGTCTCTATGGGGGGTGTCCTGGGGCAGCTCTGGAGGCTCCAGTGCCACTGCCACCAAGTGCCACCTCCTCTATGGCACCCTCAGGACCTGGGGCAGAGCTGCACCATTCACCAGTTTGGGCTGGAAGGCTCCCAGAGCAAAGAAGGGACATGAGTATCACAGAACCTCTTAAATTCTTTTGAGTCTGTAGTGTGAAAACATGGAAAAGGAGGGATTTTTCTTTTCAGTGATTTTTCTTTTCTTTTCCAAATCAACACCCAAGTTCAGCACAAGGCACCTACCTGGACATGCCAGCTTTTTAAAATCCATTAAAATCCATGACTTTAATGATGTATGAGCAGCTTTGTCAAATGAAGCAGCTGCCTCTGTGCAAGACAGAGCAGGAGGAGTTTGCTGTGTGACAGTACTGGAATATTTCTGTGGCAAACTCTGTCACTGAGACACTTTCCAATTGTTGGAAGCCAATTGCTGGGGCTCCATGTGCCAGCCTTCACCCTGCCCTCCCTTCCGTGCTTCCCTTCCAGTTCCAAGGGCTTTCTAACCATGTGAGACATCAGTGAGGAACAAACCAAAGGTCACAGCCCTTTCTGCCTGCCCAGGGCAGCTCCATCTCCTCCATGGGGCACATGGAGATGATGCCACACACTGGGACACACATTTGGGGACCACAAACACCACATTCCAGTTTCATGTTTGTACCCACTGGGGAGCTGAAATGGCCACACTTTTTCTGCCCCTGGAAGTGTGACAGTAGTGGGGTTGGTTCTCCACTGGTGCAAATTATCTGGGATGAGGGTAAAATCCTGTTTTTTGGTCTTCCCAGGATCTCTTTGCTGACTTTCTCCTCTCTGGCTTACAATCAGGGCTGCCTCCCACCACAGAGGAAAGTTTAAATATGTTCCTTTCAGTGGAATATATTTTAGTCAGTCCAGGATTGCAACCTGGGTGTTTGGAAGAAAGCAGAGCTCAGCCCTCCTCCCTCAGCCCCAGGGGTGGCAGAGCACCAAGGGGCATTGCCATGAGGGAGGAGGCTCTGCCATCCTCATCCCAGATGAAATCCATGTGCTGGGAGTCTCTGCTCTGCTACAATCTCTGGAAGTTGGTTATGGAGGTCATCAACCAAAAAAACAACAAAAGAAAGAAATATAAGAAAAAATAGAAAAATAAGAGAGTGGGTTTGTCTGTTTGCCTGTTGATAACTAAGAGCAAAATCACCACTGTGCCAAAAATTCCCTTAAGCTTCAGCTGTCTTCTGGCTCCAGGGAAGTCTGCAGTTCCACATATTGCTCCTGCCCAGGCACTTCTGCTGTGGGATTTGCCCCCCCTGCCAGCCAGGACTCCTGGCACTGCTCACTGTGCCCCTTGAGGGAGGGAGGCTGCTGGTTGATCACCTGGGCCCTGGCTCTCCTCTGAAAAGCCACACTGATCCTTCCAGAGCCCTTTTTGGCACAGCTCCCCTCTCTCCCAGGAGAGTCTTTTGGACTTTGCTGAGTTGGTACAACTGACTTCCATTTAAAGGTAAATTTGAAACAGAACTGATTTAGGGAAAGGGAGGTGACGAAGGGACATTTTACATCTCCAGACAGGCTGGAAAGACACCTGGACATAACCAAGTCACCAACTCATGGTCAGTGGTCTGACCTGCTGCACAGACCCCAGAGCATGGCCCTGATGTCTCCACTTGGCATTCCCAGCCCAGCCAGGAGCACCTGCTCCCATTGGAGATGCACCAAAGACCCTGGTGGTGTCCCAGGTGCCACATCCCCAAGGATGCTCTCTGTAGAACCAGGAGTGCAAGCACCACACCCAGGGGACCTGGGCTAGAGATCCTTCTCCAGGGCAGCCAGAGACCTGCATTGCCTTCAGCATGGGAAGGAGGAACAGCCCCAGGAAGGGAGGAGTGGAAAAAGGGCAAGAGGAAAGGGTAAAAGGCATGGCAGAACCTTCCAGCACTGCCTGGGGCTTCCAGAGTTCAGGGCAAGACACTCTGCTGACTCCAGGAAATCAAGAGGTGCCTTAGGAGGATGGAGGAGGCTCCTCTAGAGACCCTCAGAAGGACCTTGAGCTTCCTTTGCAGTGTGGAAACCACCCCCCAGCACCTTCAGAGGGGAGATACAGCTGAGAGCTGAGTCTCAAATCCATGGCTGGCATTTGGATGATCCAACTTAATAGGAAAACGCAGACACTGTTGATTCCCTAACATTCCTGAAAAATCACATCCTGGCAATGCTGGTGCCCCAGAGGAGTTTCACTGGCTAAACTGGGGGACAACCACCTTCAAACCCGTGGCTTGGGTTTGGTTTTCCAGCAGAGATACATCCAGAAGCAACCCTGGAGGGCAGGTTCAGACTGTGGTTTTTCAGAAGTGGTGGCATGAGACACAATAGAGGGGAATTTGCACCCTATTAAAGAAATAAAACCAGACTAAACCCCAGTTCTCCATCACAAGTCTCAGACTAAGGAGAAAAATTGCTAAATTCACTTGCATAGCCAGAATTTTGCATATCTCCAGGACAGAAGAAAGACAAGGAATAATTTGCCTTCCCCATAAGTGTTTCCAAGCTGTTGAGATAATTTCCTGCTTCAGACCAGCTCTCCAGAGTGGAAAGTCCTTCAGGCTCTCAGATCCTGAGAATTAAACCAAAGCTGAGTCCTGATCATCTACACACTCTGGTTTCAAGCAGACTAAAATGAAAAGGCTTTTTTTTTCTGCTAGAAAAGGATTCATTTTCCACTTAAACATTCCCTTCTCAGATCACCACAAATTAGTGTTTGTGATCTGTGCCCTGAGAGCTCTTGTGGCAACTTTTCCCTGCTCTTGGGATGTTGGGGGCTCTCACCACTGGGGATATTTTAGTGTCCCACACTGAAGGGATCCCCCTCTGCAGAGCTTTTCCTTGAGTTTCTCTCTCATCTACTCCTCTGCTTTGTTTCCTGAGGTTTGTGGCAACTTCATTATCTCTGAAGCTTTTGCTCCACTGCCAGATTTGATTGAAATATTGTTAGTGGGAGAATACACTTGTGGGAGCCTCATTTCCTCAGGAGGCAGGATTCACCAGGAGGAGAAAAATCTTGCCTTTTTATCCCCCTGAAAATTAATATTTTCCATCACAGTCTTTCTCTTGCAACATCCTCCATCAAAGCAGGATGGGCCATATTTTGCTTTATAGCCACGAGGAACTGTGTCCCACTAAGCTGCTCTTTGCCTGGCCAGAGCTTCCCTTGCAGGTCTCAGACCATCTTTTGATGGAAAAATAAAAGCTATCACATCCTCCATGCTAAAACCCAAGTCTTGCCAGCAAAGCAGGGAGAAGCAAGCCCTGATGCTTCACCCCTGGGTGCCTCAACATCCCTGGCAGCTTCTCCAGCTCCACTGGAATCCCCCAAAAGATGGAGCTCCCAGACAGCAGGGCAATTTCTCACCATTTCTTTAACAAGGGGATTTTCAAGCCCTTTGGAGAGTGCTGCCATGATTGTGTTATTGTGTGTATCACTAATGCCTGTGCAGAGTGTGCCTGCCCAAAAAGTGGATTTCTTGCCGTGGTTCAGAGCCCCCTCTGGATTAGCAGCGACTCCTGCTCAGTGGAGGCTTTGTGGGCCTGTCTGTTCCCTGTTATGGAGAAGACAAAGCCAAGGTCTAATCTGTGAAATTTGGCCCAAAGTGCAGGGTGCCAAAGCCCTTGGCTTCCCCCAGTGCCAGTTCAGGAGGGAGAAATGGGAGAGCCCTGAGAAGAGGCACAGGAGGAGGGACCCTGTGAAACACCAAGAGATTATTTGGCTCTGCCTGATAAAAGGAGGAATTCATGTTCTGCTGGCAAGAAACCTTTAAATCTCCAAGAGAATGTGCTGAGGGACATTGTGCATGAACATGATCCTTTGGAGAAGTAAATCCAGCCCAAAATATCGCAGACAAGCTGACGATCTCCTTGCAAAGCTGTTAATAGTTAATATTTAAAGTCATTATTGGTATTCAGAGTTAACACAGAGACATTTCAACCTCTGCTTGTGGCTGGGTGCACTCTGAACACCACAGTTCTCCTCCCCAGGACATGAATCTGGGGGGTTTGCAGGACGTGCTGCCCATGGTGGGGATGCTCAGGCAGGGCCTGTGGCCTCAGCCATCCCCACAGGGTGCAGTGCCCAGAGCCTGCAGCTCTCAGGTGCACAGAGAGCAGAGCAGACTTTCCTCATCCAAGGACAAATAACCAGGATGGGTCTCCAAAGGAAGGAGAGCTGCTTGTTTTGAATTGATTCCCCAAAGACAAGAGCCAAAAGAATCTGCTCAAATAGTCAGGGCACTGGGACAGCTTCAAGGGGTCACCTCTGGGATGGATTATGGATATGATGGGAGAGCTGGACCCACCCAGGGAATTCTCCCATCTTGCATTACCTGAGCAGAGGAACCAGGAGCTCAGTACCTGAGTCACTAAAGGCTCAGCAGGAAAAAAATAACTCTACAACAACAAAAAATCTCATTTAAGTACTAATATTGGATCCACATCTCTAAATACTAAACCATAAGGCTGAGATGTGGTCACTGCATCAGGATGTGTATTGAGGTGATGTGCAAATTTCAGGTGAGCTGCTTTGACATTTTGCTGTTTAAAGTATTGCCAGAATCAAAGTATCCACACGAGAAATCTGGGCTTGGGGCATTTTTTTCTCATACAGAAATTTTCTGTAGTCACATTTTTTATGCCAATTCAAGTCTTCAAGGGAAATAAGGAAAACAACCAAAGGGAAACAATTTTTGGCCATGACTCTGGAAAAGTATTTTAAAGCATGGGCAAACATAAATGAGCACCTAAGGCATATTGGCTATAATGGACTTGGATTCATACTTAAAACTGAGTGTGATTTCTCCATACAGGGACCTTCACTGGTGACTGTTGCAAATTAAGGTGTATTTTTTCCAGTTTAATGCATTGCTGGGTCACTGCTCAGTGTGGGGGTCACACTTTGGGCAGTTGGATCTTGAAGACTTGAGAAGTTTGTGATCATGGCAGACCCACTGGGACAAGAGGGAATCTGGACACCCTGTAAAATCCTGCCTTTTTCTCTTGTCCAGTCAAAAGGATTTTTTTTCATCATTCTAAAAACCTCTCAAAGAAACAGCTTCCCTGAAAACAGGATGTTAATTCTCCAAAAATGCAGGTCTTTTCAGGTGCCTTCTCAATAAAGGTCACACTTGAGGAGAGCTAAGCCTGGAGATTTATCCCTCTGTTTACCTTTCAACACACATGTGTGGGGTAAGATTGGCAGCTGGAAATACCTCCAGCCAAAACTCAGGGGTGGAAAAATATTTGCACTTTTGTCAGCCTTCAGTGGGGCAGAGACATCCCAGCGAGTTCAGCCGCTTTTCCATGGTCTTTGCATCCTTCCAGGAGCGGCCCCAGGTTTTACTTTCAGGTATTTTTCAGTCCCAAACCTCAGCTGAAGCACAGAAATGTGTCCCTGTCTGTCTGGGCAGGTGATGCTCTGCCTCAGCAGGTTTGTACATATAATAGTGGCTTGTCTTGGAAGCTCCAGACAGAGATACAAAACTCTCCAACAGGCAGTTGTGCAAAGCTTGGCCCCAGGAGAAGCCTCCCCTCCTGACTGCAGGCAGTTGGTAGCTGGCTTGGAGTGCTTATATCCGTATATATATTAATCCCAGCTAATGTAACTACAGATGTTCTCATTCAGAGCCCTATCTAATCCTGTTGGGCCTTTGCCATGGTGTCTCGTAGCATGAGTTCTACGAGTTAATTACGTGCAGTGCAAAGAAGCATTTCCTTTTATCGCTGAAAAAGTTGCCTTTTGAACGCCTTGAATGTCCCTTTGTTCCTGTGTTTTAAGGACCAGTGAAGAGGAGCACCTGTCTGACCTTCTCGGGGCTGTGTGTTACTTGGCACCCCTCCATCTCCCCTTGGCAAGGCATTCCTAATCTTTTCCATCCTCAGATGGTGCCTCTCCCTGCCTTTCACTCCACTTCCCCAGCTGAGGCCGTGCTATTGATTTCTGTAGTGCCATGATATTTTATTCACTGTTACTCTCTACCCCTTTCATAACACAATCTCCCATCTTGTGGCTCTTCTGAGCTCCGTTGCAATCAGCCAGATGTTTCATTGACTCCTAGATCTTTTCCTGGAGTGGTTGCAGTTAATTGGGACCCTTTAGCTTGTATGAGCCATCCTGTTCCCTCCTTCCAATTATGCAGCTTTCTGTGCACCGGATTTTGGCTGCTCTCCCCTCATCCAGTCGGCCAGGTTGGGTCTGTCTTGCAGAGGACCAACACATCTGGACTAGCCAAGCAGCAAGGGGGTCAGTTAGAAACACTTTTAGCTCCCTACTTTCCAATCTGTGGTTGTTTTGTAAGAAAAAACAGCTTTTATGGGCAGAGACACCCCCACTGCTGCCTTCATTCCCAATTAAAACCTCACCAGAGGTTCCTGCTCCTTGTTTTCTCCTCCCCAGCCACGTTTTCAAGCAGCAAATAATTTCATTTTCCCCTAGATATTCTAGATCATCTCTGGCACACCAAAGATTTTTCTGAAAGGTTTTCTGGAAGAACCAAATCCTGACAGCTCTTCCCCTTCTCCCAGTGCTCTGTGGACTCACACTCAGCAGACCCCCCCCTTTCCTGCACCAACATCATTCCTGTTTGCTCCTCTCCCACCTCACTCACTGCACCATTGCACCCTCCTCTGAGGGGTGATCCTGTCAAGCAAGGCATGAAGATACAGAGGAAAAATCTCCTGTTATCCCCCTTATTATCTCCAACAAACCCTCCTTTTCTGATCAGCGAGGTTTCCTCAGCCCTGGGGCACAGAGGGCACTGCTGACAGTCCCCAGGGCGGTGGGTGATGGCACTCAGGGAAGTTTCGGGCTTGAAAAGCTGTTTTGTGAGTCCGAAGGTGCCCATCAGAAAGGCCTCGGGGATGCCAACGGGGCGTTGGCACCAATCACACCCCCACTGCGCCTTTCCTCAGTTCGGGGTTCCAGCCCAAAGGAATTTGAGCTGTACTCGAACAATCAGCATCAAGCACCAGCTCAGCCACTCCAGGCTGGGGAAGGAGAAGAGCCTGTAATTGCTGCCTGCGAGTGTTTGCACTGGCCAGGGAACTGCAAATTACCTTTAATTGCTCCTAATTGCTGGCGCAGGTTCAGTTTCTCTAGGACAGGGACAGCAAATACACATCTGCAGACACTGCCTGGACCACCTCCCGCCTGGCTGTGCCACCAGGGCCGAGGAGCTGCTGATTCGGAGTTTTCTAGAGGGCAGACAAGTCAAATGGGCTCAGGCACTGGAGGAGCTGGAGTGCTCTGCCCAGAGATGGTCCTGTGCCCCAGTGGAAAGCTGGGGACTGGTGGCACAAAGCACATCCCTACAGCCAGAGAGGATGCCAAGGTCATGGGTTCAATCCCCTACGTGGGCCGTTGACTTAAGAGTTGGACTCGATGATCCTTGTGGGTCCTTCCAGCTCAGAATAGTCTGTGATTCTGTGATGTGCCCCACAGTGGGTCAGCATGAGCTGTCAGACATCAGCCAGGGCTTTGTCCTGGACCACGAGCTGGTGAGTCCCAGCTCCTGCAGCCTTGGGCACATCCCACCTGCCCACAGGGACGTGGGGAACACTCGAGCTGCAGAGCCCCCATGGGAGCCCAGGCTGGGGAGAGAGGCACTCAGCAATAGGACAAGGGGGCACGATGGACTCAAGCTCTGCCAGGGGAAATTGAAGTTGGAGATCAGAACAAAATTCTTTGCAGAGAGAGTGCTCAGGCATTGGAATGGGCTGCCCAGAGAGGG
>JAWWEV010000044.1:10910668-10920867 GCA_035583235.1 Hafferia zeledoni | reverse complement strand
GACTGGGCCCATCCTCACTGGAAACCAGTGCCACCAGCCCTGACTGGGCCCATCCTCACTGGAAACCAGTGCCACCAGTCTGAACTGGGCCCCTCCTCACTGGAAACCAGTGCCACCAGCCTGGCTGGGGGGGCAGCACTGTGGAAGCTGCAGCTCATTTATTTGTGCTCCTGCCCCAGGTCACCACCTGCTCCCAGGGGATCCTGGCCAGGACAGCACCATCTCCACCACCCCTGTGAATAACCATCACCTTTGGTAGTGGGGGGCACAGCTGAGCCCCCTCCAAACCATGAAGGGACTGAAACCTCCTCTTTCATGAGAGATGAGTGTCTAAATCCCTGGGGATTCACTCAGAGGAGTCAGCTTAGGTGCTTCCAAAAATCCTCCTGGCATCTTTCTGTATCCCTACATGTCTTGTGCCCTCTGGGAGATGCTCCAAAACTCCACCACCAAAACACCCAGACAAGGCACTGCTAAAGCTGAACTCCAAAGCCAGGCTCAGGGGGAACTGCATGTCCTGGATGGGAAGTTATGGGCCAGCAAACTGGCTGTCAGGGGAGGCAGCTGCAGCCACACCAGCCAAGCCTTCCTCAAAGCTTTCACTCCTTCCACTTCATTAATAAAAGGGGAAAAAAATGAGAGACGGGGGCCTTGACATCAAAAAAAATACAGACTGTGTGTTTTAGAGCAGAGTTTCCTGTAACCACCTCTCCCTGGTTCCTTTTCATTCATTTTCTCCATTTTGTCAGTGTGGACCCAGGCAGGTCAAAGGTTTAAGCTTTTTTGGAAAAAATTGTTTCCAAAAAATAAAAATTGGCTGATATTCACATTTTGTTACCTTCACACCAGACAGGGAAATACGTGGTCAGAGCTTAGGGTTGTTTTCTTTCCTTTTTTTTTTTTTCTTCTTCTTTTTTTTTTTTTTTTAATGAAAGCATCTGGTCTCCATGACATGCTCTGAAAAAAAACCTCCTCCCATATATTTTGTAACGTGTTAAAAAGCTGTGCTGGGCTGCAGAGCCCCATTTCCTCCCAGAGCCTGGATCAGCTGGCACTGTGTGGTTTTACAGAGAGGCTGATGCTCCTCTGCCTCTAACCCACAGAGGGAAATTGGGTTGTTAAAAGGCAAAAAGGAGAGTTTTGCCTTTGATTTTGGGGGTTTCTTCTCCCTCTGTTAATTTATACAAGCAGGATTGGCCCTGGCCAGACAGCTGAGACAGGCAGGTGGATGGGTAGGGGGTTCCAGCTCCCAGGGCATGAGGGAAGGGTGGGAAAAAGGGAAAAGCTCAAAGATTTAGGCAAATAGCACTGTAGTTGGGCTGTACCAGCCTGCCTGGAGCCTCCAGCCCTGCCTGTCCCCCCAGCCAGGGCTGCCACCACCACCTGGGACTTCCCTGTCTCTGCTGGTGGGGACTCCTCACCCCACAGTCAGCAACCCTGACAGGGCTGGGCAGTCACTGCCTGGGGAAGGTTTTTCCTGGGAGTGACTTTGAGAGAGGAGGGATGTGGAGCTGCTCCATCCCCTCTGCCAGCCCTGCACAGTGAGGAGCTGCTGCCACAGGGAAACCCAGCAGGACAGCAGGAGCTGCCTCCAGGATTGTACCTCCTCCTCCTCCTCACCGTGCTGTGGGGCCAAATGCTCCCTTTGCCATGTGGGTCTTTCCTTCCCTTTGGTTTAAACCCAAGTCTATGGATGTCACCTGAGGAGGGGACAGCAGCACCAGGAGACGTGGATGTGGGCTGGGGGGTGGCCAAGGAAACAGCCTCATGGAGGAGGAGCAGGAAGAGGAGAAGGAAGAGGAGAAGGAAGGCTGGCAGAAGTCACCATTGTCTGCTTGGGGCCACCTGGGCTGCAGGACAAATCCATGGTGGCTCCAGGGGCTTCTGAAATCAGCCTCCTCCTGGAACATCCCAGTGTCCATCACCATCCCAGCTCTGCAGCACCTTCGTGGACAACCTTGTAGAGAACCCTCTCCCACCCAGAGGGTGATGCTGAGCCACCTCTTGTCTCTGTCTCCATGGGGCCAGGGGCCTCCACTCCTGCACAGCTTCTGGTGGCTGCAGGGATGGTGTCACACAGGAACTGTGTTCCAGGAAAGAGCCAGGGGTGCAGTGGTGCAGGGCTGAGTCCTCTCTTGGTCCATATGGAGGAGGTTACACAGCATCAGCCACAGGCCTGGAAAACATCAGCTGTGTCATTCCCAGGGCTCCCAGCACAAGGAGAGCCTTGAGCCTTGGTGTACAGACACTCCCAGCCTCCCCTTCTGGGGGTCCTGCAGCCCCCGTGGGCCTTGGATTACCATGTCCATGCTCACAGAGGACCCAAAGGCTGTGAGTGGCAGCAAAGCTGGAGAGCATCTCCTAAGTCTATGGTGCTCTTAGAACCTTTGCTGAGACCCTCAGGCAGCAGCACTGGCTGCCCTTGCTCATGATGGGTGGCCTGGGTCAGTTTTGGGGCCCCCACCACCCCTGTCTGCTGCCACCCCCACCTGGGCTCCAGAGACAAAATCCTCACACAGCCCATTAGGTAAGACTTGAAATTCATTTTCTTCTCCCCAGCTGCAACAGTAACATCCTTTCCTCTCCTTCCTGCCGTGTTGCTTTTTTCCAGCTGTCCAGATCCACATCCTGAAAGCAGAAAAAAATGCCGACTGGTGGAAGTTCACCGTCAACATCATCTCCGTCTACAAACAAGGGAGCAACCGGATCCGGCGCGGGGACCAGACCCTGTGGATCCACTCCAAGGACATAGCGTGCAAGTGCCCCAAAATCAAGCCCATGAAGAAGTATTTGCTGCTGGGCACCAACGAGGACTCTCCCGACCAGAGCGGCATCATTGCAGACAAAAGCAGCCTGGTGATCCAGTGGCGGGACATGTGGGCGCGGCGGCTCAGGAAGTTCCAGCAGCGCGAGAAGAAGGGCAAGTGTAAGAAAGCCTAAAGGAGGAGAAGGCCCCGGGGGGCACGGGAGGGAGGGACTGACTGTGCATGCTGCTTTGTGTAGAGCTGGGGGGCAGGGGTGGCACCGGGCACACCAGGGGATGGCAGCGGGGCCGGCGGGATCGCACCGTGTGTGCCGGGAGGAAACCAACCAAAACCCAACATGAGAGATCCTGCACGTGGACATGAACCAAGAGGAGTGTGGGCACTGCACCCACTGCCCCCCAGCCTCTTCCTGCCCCGTTGCTGAAGAGCTCAGAGACACCAAACTGCCTTCCAGCTGCCAACACCTGCTGCTCCCAAAGCACGGCACGGGAACACCAATCCTGTAAGAAACTAATCAACAGCAACGCTGGAAATTAACTCCCCATCCCCAAACTACGTATTCGCAGCTTAGGTTGACCAAGACAGTTATTGTAGAGGAAACTAAACAGAGACTTTGTGCTGAGGACAGATCCGAGGATCGACTGAGGGGTTCTGTGAAGGCTTTGGGACCCACCAGCCGTGCCCACCACCCGCTGTGTGGGACCCAGCCAGGCCCAGGTCTCCAGCCGTGATGATGCTCTGAGCCCAGTTCAGGCCCAGCAAAGAGGGGACAACACTGGTGGGCAACTTCACTCTGTGCATAACTCAGGGAGTGACTCCTTGCTCCAGTCCCCATGCCCTGAGTGCTGTCCCCACCACACTGAAGGAGCAGGAGCCCACAGGGTGCCCTGACACTGATTCACAGGCAAGGAGTTGATAACCAGGATCTCCAAGGAAACACCCAGATTTGGCAAAAAATGAGTTGGCCTCCATTTCCTGTCAGTGCTCTGGAAGATCCTGCCTGTTGCAGTCCCTGAGTCTCCACTGCAACCATCCCTGAGACCTCCTTGATGGGCACAGTCCTCTCTGGTGTGTCAGCAGACCATGAACCCTCAGGTGACAGAAAATCCATGCAGGTGACACCCAGGTCCTGGAAGGCCACTGGTTTCACTCCCAAACTCGGGCAGCTCTTCCAAACCCACACCAGCTCTGCCCTCACTCCCTCTGGAGCTGCAGCTCCTTGGCATCCCTGCATAAGGTGGCCACGTCCTTGGAGACAAAGGAGGTGGGACAGTGAGTGCGAGGGACTGTCCCCATGGGCAGTGGGGCCAGTGTAGAGCTCTAGGGCTTGGCTGAGTAGAGCCCATACAGGGCAGGGCCTGGATGAACAAGTTGTGACCCACCTGGAGCTCCCCAAATTGTTCTCCTCTTCCTGCTGGGGGTGAACAAGAGATAAATTTCCCAATCTCAAATCCAACCCACACTGAGCGAGGCAGGGGCTGCCCCTCCCCCGCCCTGCACCCTGAGGGCTGGAGCATCTTCCCCTGGGGCACTCTGCAAGCAGGGCTGGCTGCTGAGCTGGCCCCCACACACTGCCCCCCGTGCCAGGCTCTCCCCTGCCACAGCAGCCCACGAGGAACAGGGATATCCGAGTGCTCCTCACCCAGGGCGACAGGAAAGGCAGGACGGGCACCTGGAGGAGATGCAAACATTAATGGCTCTGAAAAGCAAAACCTCCCTGATATTTTTCCTTTTAGGAAACTTGGAAACATCTCTTTTATGACATTTTCCAGCGGTTTTGCCTTGTTTTATAGCAATTGACAATATTTATATAATGACATAAACCACCATAAAGCGAGGCAGGCATGTAAATAGGTGCAAAGTGGAGGCTCCCAGGGAAGCTCCAGCCAATGCCAGGCTGCAGGAGACACCACCTGGAGGGAGAGAGCTCTGCTGAGCTTCCCCTGGCCACCACAAGGCCCTCCAAAATTAGTCTGGGTATTAGGAGAAAAATCCCACAGTCTGTGTTTTCTCCCCTTTCCCAGAGGGGACTTGGATTTTCTTATCTCAGAGCTCAAGGAGAGCTGATGGTTTTGCAGCTGAGGAGCCCAAGCCACCAAGTTTTGAAGGATAAAATCTGGTCTCAAGTGTCTAAATGGAGGTTTAAAGCCCCAAAATGGAGCTTGGATGGTCTCCTGCAGCCAACTCAGCTGATTCCAGGGACACTCCAAGGTCTGCAGACAGCGTGTCCTTGTTTAGCCAGGACACCCTGAACCAAGGGAGACCTTCAGGTGGCCCAAACCCAACAGGATCCAACCCAAAGCCAGTTCTCTGCTTGGAGTGCAGGAAGGCAAGGCCAGGGGACATGGGGACATGGGGATTTGGGGACTAAGCACACTTGGACACCCAACACTCCCTCCCGTTTTCCAACCTTGCCAAGCACAGCCTTGCCAGCCCCAAACCCACCAGGGGCACAGCCCAGCCCCTCCTCTGGTCCCACTGGTCTCAGAGGCTGCAGAAGAACCAGCACCACTCCATGCCATGGCCAGACCCCTCCAGGCACCAACACAAACTTGGGATTTCCAAGAAAAGGGGTTCACGCAAGACCTGAAATAGCTCAGATCCCACCAGAGTGAAGTCCCCATCCTTGTCCCACCTGTCCCTTCATCTCTGTTGGAGTTCTGCATTTCCAGCCTCACTAGAGAAACCCCTTCACTCCATCCATGGTGCCCCCGTGCCCTCCATGTGCTCCCAGTGCCCCTGACCTGCAGGAGCTGCTGGTGGAACTGGCACACAGCCCCTTCCACACCCACTTCTGAGGTGCCCAGGGATGTGACACTTTCCTGCAGCCACCCCTGCCCCAGGACATCTCCTGGGGGGACAGCTCTGTCCACTCACCCAAAGAGGGACAGGGTAGCCCCCTAAATACCCACCTGGATGGCCGGGGGGACAGCTCTGGGGACCAGCAAAGAACGTGGGCACCCCCATCACCCTGGGCACCCCCATTACCTTGGGCACAGGATGGGGGCCCAGGGGCAGTGGGGCATGGCCAGGGAAGTGGGGGAAGGGGCTGTGGGGCCTCCAGCACGGCTTTGGAGAGCAGCTGAAATGCCAAAACAATCATCACCGACGACAGCACCCGAGAAAAGTCGTTTCTTCGTCTCGTTCCTGTTCGTCTCGTCGTGTCTGTGCCCTCTGCCCGCACACCCACCTCACCCCCTCACAAAACCTGTGTTCGTTTTGGGGTTGGTCTGTTGATTTTGGGGTTTTTTTTATTATTTCTGTTAATATCTTGAACTGTAAATGTTGTTTAGTTATGACCATGGCAGACTGCTTTGGGCGATGTTTCTTTACAATGCATACTAATATATTATGGTTATTATATATGAATATATTTAATGACAAGTGAAAAAGTTGTGGATTTTCTTATTGTTTTTCCGAGTTGTTTCTTTTTGTTTTTTATTTCCCCCCCCTTCCCCTTTGTTTGTTTGTTCGTTAGATTGGCTGTAATTGACCCGAAGGAGCTTGTAACTGTTCAGCACCCACTCGGTAGAACTAAAGTCAGAAACCAGTTGAATAAACTCTTGTAAACTGTAAAACTCTCCATGGATCTCTCCTTCCTCCCACCCCTCAGGCTGCCAAGGAACAGGGACAGCGCCCCAGGCAGGGAAGTGCCAGTGTCCCCTCTGCCTCCCCAAGGCTGGCCATGTCCCCTTGGCAGGGCTGAGGTGACACAGCTATTTTGGACTGTCAGCCCCAGCCACATGTCCCCCAGATATCCCCCTGGCACTTCTCCCTGCCCTTGGGGACAGTGGGGTCACCATGGGTGGGATGGGGGTCCCCACCAGCACCCGTGGGCTCATCTGTGCTGCCAGAGGGGACTGAGCCCTGTGGTGGCACAGAGCAGGACCTGCCAAAACCTGTGGGACCCACACAGAGTGGGGGGACAGGGCACAGCCAGAGCCTGGGGGCTCAGGGGAGCTGCCAACCCCCCTCTGGGCCTCATTCTGTGCCACCCACAGGCTGCTCAGCAGCACTGCCCCTTCTTGCCCACCATCTGCATCAGCTCCACGGGGCACCAGCGGGGCCAGTGCTGTGGAACAGCTGCACTGAGCCCAGGCAAGGGCTGGTGGCACTGACAGGAAAGCTGGAGGAGGGGGAGACTGAGCCAGCAAAACACTTCCAGGGACAGAAACAGAGGCAAAAGGTCCTGCCAAGTGCCCAGGGGTCAGCCCCCCTGACCTGTGCCCTGGGTGTCACTGGTGATTTAGGAATTTGGAAACAGCTCAGAGGTCAGAAATCTCAGATCTTTATTGCAGAGACAAATGGGCCACAAGTGACACCCCCTCTGCTCCAGGGCCCTCAGCAGAGGCTCCACACAGGAGCAAATGGGTTTCCCACATTGCTCTGTCTCCAGGCAGGTGGCCAGTTGTCCAAAGGGGACATGGTGGCTACAAGAGGGGGATTTTTGCAGTTCTCCCAGCCTGGTCCAGTTCTCCCAACCAGGCAGTGTGGGAGAGTGGCTGCCCATGCACTGAGCACAGCACTGAGCTCACACCTCAAATCAGGGTACATGGAAATGCCCAGCAGCCTTCCAAGGCCATCTCTGTCCTCATGTAGGAGCTGGGACTCTTCACCCAGGGCACTGGGACATCTGAGTGTGTGCAGTACATACCAGACCTTCCCCCAGCACTTGTATTTTTGATAAAACAACTGGAAGCAGCTTAACTCCTGAGCATGTTGTCCAAGAGAGAAATGGAGGAGGTGGAAGGGAAGGAGAAGCCTGGGATGTCTCTCTGGGCACATTCCAGAAGGACCTGTGCTTGGAGAAGCCACTGCAGGTTGGCTGCTTGGAGCCAAACCCATCAGCTCTCGTATTTTAACCTTCCTTTCCCCTCAGCAGGGCAGGGAGACAGCACAGCTTTCCTCCACACAGAGAATGCTGCCAAATCCACTGCTTTTTAATAAAACTCCTCACCCCCACGACACATTAAATGTTACCTAAAGGGCAAGTCTGAGAACCCCTTTGTTCCACATCTCAGTGAGCAAATCCTCGTGTTTCCACCCTTCCCAGGCACTAACAGCAAAAATGTGTCTGAGGACCCAGTGGGTCAGAAACCTTCTTTTTAAAGACTCACCAGAACAAAGTCCCAATGTAACGTTGATCAGGATGAGTTACACGTCCATCCTGCATGTCCTGGGAATTCAAACAAACCCTTCATTTCCCCTGTAAATGACAGTTCTAATTAGAAGCCCAAGCCTGTGGTGTCACCTCAATAAAGTTCGTGTTGTTCTCCTGGAGATCCACAGGGTTGTGAGTGCAATCCCACTCAGGGTTGGGCACAGGAACAACTGCTGAGGAACAACTCCAGGAGCATTCCCAGAGTCAGTCCCTCTGCAGAGCTGCAGGAATGCACAGATTTGGAACATGCCTCCAAAGCCACCCCTTACTTGCTTCCAGCCTTGCCTCAAGCTCCGTCTCTAATCTGACATCAAGCAATAAACTAATCAAACTCCTGCCGTGTCCTCTTGAAAACCACAAGAACATTAAACTAACTTTTTGTTCCCCTCCCCTCCTCTGAAGGCTGTAAGATGAAGCACCTCTGTGAGGAAAAGCAAGCAGGCACAACCTGGATTGGGCTTTTAAAGGCTTAAAGGATATTCCACAGCCAAGCACATGAGTGAAGGCTCGAGACGAGCTGGTCTCTCCCCCAGCTCTGAGGTTGGTCATCAGCACACCCTATCAGATGCTGCTGCCCAGGCCATGAGGCACAGCTGGACCTACTGGCCTTTTCCTCCACCTCCCCTGTGCCTTCCCCAGGAGCACAAAGACAAGGAAATGCTGCTCTCTGGCTCCAGGGTACAGTTCCTAAGATTGAAGGACAGGTTACTGTCAGTGGCAGGTATTGCCCAGAGAAGCTGTGGCTGCCCCATCCCTGGAAGTGTCCAAGGCCAGGTTGGACAGGGCTTGGAGCAACCTGGGCTGGTGGGAGGTGTCTTTAAGATGGTCTTTAAGGTCCCTTCCAACCCAACCATTCAATGATTTTGTGGATTCCATGGGGTACTCAGCAGCTCCTTGGCTCTGTGTCCTGCCAAACTCCATCTTCTCCCATCACAGCCACCTCTGCCATTCCCACCTCAGATCCTGCAGGGATGGGGTCAGAGCCTCAGCTCCAGCCAACCCTGCACACTGCAAGGAGACAACTGAAGGTGATCTCAGGTCATGAAGGGGCCTGTGCTGAAGCCCCAGCTAAGATGTAATAATGCCAAGGTCATGGGTTCAATCCCCTGTGTGGGCCATTGACTGAAGAGCTGGACTCGATGATCCTTGTGGGTCCCTTCCAACTCAGAATAGTCTGTGAAAAGATGGGGAAACTGAAGCCAGAAAAGCAAAATGGCTTCACATCATTCAGGAGGACCAGCCCAGGGCTGGCAGCTCTTACAGATCTGTCATAATATTCATGAAGACTGACAGAAATTGCTTATTTCCTTCTGCAAATCAGCACTTGGGAAATGGAAGCTTTGGATAAATCATTCATGGACAGCATGAGATGGCAGGAAACAATAACACCCCAAGGAGACAAATTATATAGAAATGGATTGGCTTTTATTCAGTATTTATTGCTTGCTCTATTAATGCTGAAATCAAATTGAGACATGTAACAAAATAATTATTTTCTTGGCCAGAAGCAAACATTCAGTACTTCTTTTTCATTAGTTCTGAAACAAGTCATCCTTCCTCTGAGTTTTAACAGCATGTGAGAAGTTATAAAAGGAAGAGGCAGAGCTTGATCACCGAGATTAGAGTGTTAAGGATGGCACATGTCCCATGGGCAGCCTGGCAGAGCCCGTGGGGAGCACTCCAGGCAGGGCTCTGCACCCTCACAGCCCTGCTGTGGGTCCTGCTGTGGTCACACTTCAGTAGCTCCCCCAAAACTCTGCTCTGACACTCCCTCACCAGCAATTCCACACAGCCCACGGGGGTCCTGCCCCTCCCACAGGGCTCTGCAGGCTCTCACAGCCCACCCTGGGAGGAAGCAGATGCAGCCATTCCCCAGGATCATTCCTTGAAAAACATGGAGCATTTTCCTTCTGAAGGAAGGGATCAGGAGGCAGAGGAACTGTTGCTGTACTCCAAACCACTCCTCTTTTCAGTGTTCTGAAGCCCTTGGGACCACTGAGCTGGGCAGAGGTGCTGGCAGTGGGCAGGTGGCACCAGCACAGCCTCAGGGATGCAGGAGAGGTGTATCCACTGCACAGGTGGGCAGGTGGCACCAGCACAGCCTCAGGGATGCAGGAGAGGTGTATCCACTGCACAGGTGGGCAGGTGGCACCAGCACAGCCTCAGGGATGCAGGAGAGGTGTATCCACTGCACAGGTGGGCAGGTGGCACCAGCACAGCCTCAGGGATGCAGGAGAGGTGTATCCACTGCACAGGTGGGCAGGTGGCACCAG
>JAWWEV010000044.1:10886569-10896907 GCA_035583235.1 Hafferia zeledoni | reverse complement strand
TCCCTGGAGGTTTTTCAAGTGAGCTTGGCCGTGGCACTGAGTGCCATGATCTGGTAAAGGGACTGGAGTTGGCCCAAAGGTTGGACTTGGTGATCTCAGAGATCTTTTCCAACCCAATCCATTCTATGATTCTGTGATTCTATGACTACAACTGGATAGTTTTTATCTATGGTGAAGACTGGACTGTTGATTCTGTGATGGTGACAGTTGTGCTGTGGTTAACATCAGGTGCAGGTGGTCTTTGCAAAGGGGACTGCTGCTGCTGCTGCCATTTTTGTGGCTCAGTTACACAGAGGGGGAACTGTGGGGTGTGACAATGTGTGTGTGGATCCCCTAAGGTCTGAGGTAACTGATGAGTGCACCCTTAAGGAGCAGAGAGCCACCTGTAGAATGTACCTTGTAGCCAGTAGGATGTTTCCATGTCTATCACATGAACTGACTAAACAACAGTGTGCTGGCATGTTATATACAAGAGTAGATAAAAGTGAAGCTGTAACTAAAAATAAACTCCTTTGTCTTCAGTGTAGCCTTCTGATCAGACTGAGCCTGAGTTTGTGTCTGGCTCCTCCACCTTACCCCGACAATGGATCAGCCAGGGCTGGGAGGTTCTGCTCACTGCCAGCACTGCCAGTGCCCATCTCCTTATCCCAGCTCCAAAGCTGGGCTGGAGAGCAGGGAAATCTGTCTCTGCAGCACAGAACATGTTGGCTACAGAAGCTTTGCCCAAGTCCATGCAGGCTCTGGCTTGGAATGATGGATCAGGAAGATCCCCTTTTATCCCTGAGACTTTACATTGTTTTGAGGACTCTGTTGTCTGCAAAATATTAACTCAAACCAAGTGATACGATTCTGATAAAATTATACTTTTAAGCCAACTACGTCTTTCTGAGTCAGGAAACAAATATGCCTTTCCATGCACTTTGAGAGTTGCAACATGGATTTCATTCTTATTTTATCACAGCTTATACAGAGTTTAGGTAAGTTATTTTTCATGTTTATCTTTCCCCATGAAAAAACCTTGGTGTTATGTTGACAAAAGCTGGACTTACCCAGGCAAGGGGCAGCAGGGAGAGGTCCCTTGGCTCTCCAGGCCCTCCCTGATCCTGCAGACAGACAGACTGACCAGTGTGGGCAGACAGACTTCCCATGGATGCACCCATTCCCAGTGGGAACTGGAGGCCAAGCCCCAGAGACCTGTGAAACCTGTGGAGAGGACTGGAGAGCTCAGTGGGACTTCCCACCTGTGTCCCACGGCTGCTTCCAAGGAGACCAGAGGTGGGGTCTGAGCTCAGCTGGGGGTTTATGAATTGTCCAGCACAAGAACAGAAGCCACAAACACTCCATCATCCTGGAAGTGTCCAAGGTCAGGTTGGACAGGGCTTGGAGCAACCTGGGCTAGTGGAAGGTGTCCCTGCCCATGGCAGGGAGTGGAACAGGATGATCTTTAAAGTTCCTTCCAACCCCAACCATCCTGTGAATCTAAGAAAGCAAAAATAGGCTGGAAACCACAAAACCCAAGCAGCTCAATGTTAAGAAGATGGAGCTGAACTTCACCATCTGCACCCACCCTTGTGGCAGCCCTGAGCTGGAGACCAGACTGTGCTTTTGGAGTCAGATGCTGCTGCAAAGAGCTCACTGCTCTGCCAGCATGACAAGCTCCCTGAGATGATCCCACCACCTCCAGCCACCAAGGGAAAACCAACACCACGACTCCTGGGCAGTGTCACCAGGCAGAGCTGTGCAGGAAAGGCTCTGAAGTCATGGTAAGAGAAGGATTTTCTTCAAGGTTTCCTCAGCTCCTGCCTTGACCACTTCAAAAGGCCCCGACTGCACACACAGCAGAAATAAAGTCATCTGCAAATGGTTAATGAAATGCAGATTAGGTGCAAACCACTGGGACTGCAGTAAGATGCTTGGCAGGGTTTGGTTTCAAGCGAGCCACAGACCACGACAGTAATTTCAATAAAACCCGTACAGTTTATCCAGAGCTTCCCATTCCTTTGCTCCCCAAACAGCCTCCCCTCCTGTCCCTGTTCCCATCCAAGCTGACCACGTATCTCCAAGCAGGAATTTTATTCATAATGTTTGGCTTTAGGAGGAGGCAAATTAAAAGCATAGATGAAGGGATGTTTATCCTTGTATTTTTAGCACGATCAGGGTTTGGTGGGAGGGGATTCTAATAAAATTTAAAAGCAAACACTTCTGATGGAGCACCCTTAAGTTTTTTTGAAACCAAGATGTGGATGCAGTGATTAGTTTTTGCTTGCTAGCAGTTTTGTTTTTTTAATTTAAATATTGTTCACTGTGGTTTTCATGGCTTTGAGAGGAGACCTTTAGTATGAGCAGCTGCCAAGAACATCTCCCTGTTAGCTGCTTCAGTCATCACTCAGTAGCTGCCATTAGCACAGCAGTTTCTGTCTGCAAATCCAATAATCCTAAAGCTACTAAACATCACTTTCCCTCGAGATTAGTTTTGGTGGAGAAAAACATCCTTTGGAAGGCAATGTATTTTTTTAAAAGTATTTTAGCCATCAAAACACATGGTGCAGCCTGGACTGGTGCTGCCCAGAACAGCCCAGCTCTGCTCCTCACCCAGCCTGCCAGAGAACATGGGAAACCACCACCTCAAGCTGCTCCAATTAACTCCCAGCACCTTCCTCAAAGACCCAGACAATCCCGGGCTACTTGTCATGCAAACAACCTGTGAGATTCATTCCCCTGGCAAGGCAAGAGGAGGGCTAAATGACTGAGTTAAGGAGATTACTGGGGAAGGAGTCACACTCAGCAGCCTTATGAGATGATTAGACCCTGGGAAATTCATACTCCAAATCCCCCGGCCCTGATAGTGCACATTCATTACCAGCTCCAGGATCCACCGCAATCAAGAACTTTCTCTGGCAGCATTAAATATTCATTTCCTAATGAACTTCCATTCAGCCGTTCCCCCCTCCCCCCAAAAAAGGAAGATTATGTTAACATTTTCCAGGGGAAAAAGTTGCAGCAGCGTTTACCAGCTCAGCAGTTCCTGTAGGAGGACTCTCTCAGGGAAGCACCAGCACTTTGGGAGCAAGGCTGGTGCCAGCCCCATCACCCACCCCAGCCATGGCAGCCCCTGTGGGCACCCAGGATGGCACAGCAGGAGAGCAGCAGTTCTGTGCCACGTGCACTGAACAAACCCCACACTGCACAGCAGCTTCTGCAACCCAAAGGGAGGGGAAAGGACCTGATTTGTGCCAAACGAGCCAGTGGCTGCTCCTGTGCCGTTGGACCGAGCTCAGACTTGGAGGTCCCCAGGGAGGGCGTGTTTGCCCCCCGAGGAGGGGGGTGATGCCTCTCTCTGTGCTCATCATGATCTGCCACAGTGCATGGGCTGAGGTTGGGGATTAACCCCCTGGACACTGGGAGAACAGGCAGCAATCATGACCTGTCCCCAACTCGGGGAGAGGAGCACTGCTGGCAGCAACAGGCTCTGGGAGAGGCTGTTCCACAGAGGCTTCAGACAGGGCTTTGTAACATTTGAGGTTATGAAAGACTCCAAGTTTAACAGCAGTCTATCCAGCATTATTCAGCAGCCCTCCATTATCTAAAGAATTACAAATTCCCTATTTTCTTGCTCTATATAAAGTAAAGGGCGTAACCCCATCACGCTGGAGATGGTGACTGTGCCAAGAGTTCTCCCTCCCACCTGTGGTATTTTTATCAGAGATGTCTTTAAAAATATCTCTCAAAGAAAGTCTCTTATGCAAGAAGTTAGATAGTTGAGGACTACTGAAGTGCAGTCTAGTTCCACCCATGGAAACTCCACCACAAGTGATGGTTTCATGCCCTGGTACCTCACAGGAGGCCACGACAAACTGCAGAAAAACAGATGACCAACCTGATGAGAAGAGGTAATTTTCTCCAAAAGCTGTGAGGTGGGACAGCCATGAAGAAGGAAAGGATTAGGGATGAATATGATTTCTAATGGTATTACTGTTCAAGCCAAGAGAGTTGAGGTTGTTCAGCCTGGAGTAGAGAAGGCTTTGAGGAGATCCTTCCAGTGCCTAAAGTTGCTCCACAAGAGCAGGAGAGGGACTTTGAACAAGGGCCTGGAGTGACAGGACAAGGGGGAATCTGCCAGAAGGCAGAGTTAGGTGGAATACTGGGGAGAAATCCTTCCCTGTGAGGGTGGGCAGGCCCTGGCACAGGTTGCCCAGAGAAGCTGTGGCTGCTCCATCCCTGGAAGTGTCCAAGGCCAGGCTGGACAGGGCTTGGAGCACCCTGGGCTGGTGGGAGGTGTCCCTGCCCGTGGCAGGGGGTGGGACTGGATGGGCTTTAAGGTCCCTTCCCACCCAGGCCATTCTGTGAGTCTGTAAGGACCCAACAGTGGGGATGGGAGCACCTGGGAACCACCACAAAACCCGCTGGGTGTACCAAGCCACCAGGGAAATGCCTTCCCTTGCAGGGCAGTGAGAGGCAATTCCCAGCTCACTGCAGCAAAGTGTGTCACATTCTGCACCCTGTCCCTGAAATTCAGCGGCTTCACTCCAGTCCCTCTCACACCTCCCAGTCACGGCTGCTCTGAGATGGCCCAAGAGCAGGCGGACAGTGACAGCAGTGCAGGCACAGTCAGGCCACAGCCCCCAGAGGGGACAGCAGCACTCCCTGTCCCACCCAGGACAATATACACCTTAAGGAGCCACCAAGACAGGTCAGTGACTGCAGGCCAGAGCCAGTGCTGGCCTGGCAGCAGAGGACAGCAGTTCCTCACAGCAATCACTCCACTGGACCTCCCAGCTCCTCCCTTAGGGCCACGAGGACATTTTTAGCACTCACCTTCCAAGAATCTTGGCAGAAGAGCACAAACCCACAGGGATGGCAGAACCAGCTCCTCAACTCCACAGAGATGGGAAGCCTGCCTAGAAATAACACATTTCGTGCCCTCCTGATCCCCATTTTCACACTAATGCTGCATGAAGGCCTTCAAAGGACACAGGGGTGCTCCCGACTATCTCAGAGTCCTGGGGCCAACGTGGTGTCCCAGGTGAGCTGGGCCACACCACAGCCAGGCAGCCAAGGCTGCCCCTCACCTCACACTCAGCTCTCCTGTGACCTCTGCCAAACCAAGCAAGGAAGGAGACGGCTGGAGCTCATACACTGTAAAACTTGTTCAGTCATACCCATAAAAATACCTGAATGCCCACCTGCTGTGGACACCCCGGTCTGTCTGGGTGCCCCCACAGCACTCAGGCTGCAGCCAGCTCAGCTAATTAAGCATTTAACACCTAAATATACCCAACTCCAAGCCTTTTAATGACTTAACCATGTACTTGTTGGCTGAATGAACAAGACCAAAGATGGCCCCCAAAAAGCCATCAGCACCCCTTTACCTTGATTTATACAGCAGCAAAGGAAAATCAGATCTACCTTTCCCTCCTGGGAAGATGATCACTTGTTTTCCTTTGGCAGCCATGGATATTCACAAGGGGAGCAAGCCTGGGAGCCATAGAATCCATGGAATCACAGAATTGTTGGGTTGGAAGGGACCTTAAAGCCCATCAAGTCCCACCCCCTGCCATGGGCAGGGACACTTTCCACTATCCCAGGTTGCTTCAAACCCTGTCCACCCTGGCCTTGGACACTCCCAGGGATGGGGCAGCCACAGCTTCTCCAGGGCCTCACCACCCAGTACTTCATACCTGAACTCAACCTTCCTTATCTCAGCAGGGCTCACACAGCACAGAACACAAGAGGCCTCCAAATCCACCAACTCCTTATTTCAAGCAGAATCTCAAGACTCAAAGCCTGACTCTCCTGCAGGGACACCCCTGTAGCTCCACAGCAGCCCCACAGCAGCTCAGCAGATCCTCTGAGCTGGAGCAAATCCAGTGGCACAGAGGTCTCAGCTGAGGATCCCTGCACAGGAACAGCTTTTCATCACTGGGCAAGGCTGGCTGATCTAAACTCAAGATATTCCTTTCCAAGAAAGTTTCTGTCCTAAGTTGTTAACAGGCAAATATGCTGAGAATGTTTAAAGGAGGGCTGAGCTTATTCTGCATTTAGCAGTACTGCCTCCAGCTACCAAATGCAATCAGCACCTCAGAAATACCAAAAGTGGTGGCAAACAAGAGCAAAACACCTAATGATGGAGGAAGTGGCATAGAGGACATGGCAAAGTAGCCACATGTCCAAGGAAATACTAATGATGTTGTTACCACAGTAACCAGTAAAGCAGAAGCAGCAACACTGGGAAAGATGTGAATTAAAGAACTCTAATAATGTGAAGTCTGAAAATCCACTTCTCCACCTCATCCCCCATTCAAACCTGAAGGTCTAACAAAAACTGGAGATGAACTTAAAACCTTTCCCCAGTTCCCAAGTGATAGGAGTATCTTGTCCAAACACGCCATCCCAAATAAAGTATCTCTAAGTCTGCAAACAGGGAATACAGAATTTGCAAGAAGAAATCCAGTCATCTCATCTCAGGAAATTGGGAATGTTCCTGTTTATGGCACTGTGTTGCCTCTCAAAGCCTGTTGTAAAACACCAAGTATGAATCACTTGGCACACCTGCCACGAGACCAGGCTGCTCCAAGCCCCATCCAGCCTGGCTTTGAACACCTCCAGGGATGGGCAGACCCAAAGTCAATACACACCTGGGCACCAGCTACCTATGGGATGACCCTGAGATCAGCTCAGTTGGTTAAAATTTGGTTGTAACAATGCCAAGGTCATGGGTTCAATCCCCCATGTGGGCCATTGACTTAAGAGTTGGACTCGATGATCCTTGTGGGTCCCTTCCAACTCAGGATAGTCTGTGTGTGATTCTGACAGTGTTTGCCCTTTCCTGGTGGAACTTCTGACCCTCCCTCAGGACGGACGAAGGATCCTGCACAGACAAAACCCCTCCTACCCCAGGAATTACTTCTGTTTCCCTGCACAGGCAGTGCAGGAGGGTGGTGGCTCAGGGGCTCCAAGCACACTGTCTGAGGCAGGAGGCAGCACAAAGGTGACCTCTGGCAGTGCCAGCTCCCACTCAATGTGCTTTGGCAACAGGGCACAAAATCCGGGTCCGTGGCGTGTCCCTCTTCGTGGGGGGCTGGAGCTTCACATGGAACGGGCCCTCTTGGGACAAAGCCTGCATGTTTCTTAATTAAGCCAAGTGAAAGCTGCCCAGAACCACTCCACTCACCCCCCAGGAGCGCTCCCACCCCACTCACCCCCCAGGAGCGCTCCAGGCTGGACATCAAACACCAGCGGGCACTGCCTGGCAGGCACAGCCTCAATGGCGCTCGGAGCTTCCCCCGTGAATGGGAAATGCTGAGCCTTCAGCCTCTTCAGCTTCCTCTCATCTTCCCTCTGAGTTTAGACGTGTCTCTGGGATATGGAGGGGGAAACAAAGGGGCTGCTTGTGTGTCAGGAGCCCTCAGAGGGGCTGTGTTTCAGTCCACCCTTCTCCAAAGCAGGGCAGAGTCTGGAGAGCTCTTCAGCAGTTTTCGTCTCATTAACATTTCCATGAGGGATCAAAGAATATATTTAAAAATATCTAAGTACAATTCCTGCTATGGAACGAGAATATATAAAACCCCTGCTCAGGCGCCTTTCCCTGATCCCTGGCATTATTATCAGAGAATTGTCTCTTCATGAAACCAGCTTTATTCCCACCAAACTCCGTGACAGTCTCAGCAGAGCAGTCCCACCAAGCCCCCACTCCCCTGGACTTCTTTCCATCGTCAGGGCCGAGTTGCTCCCCGTTCCTGCCAGGCAGAACCCGATTATTCCCTGGCAGTAAGTCACCAGGAGCAGGGGAATTGCTTTAATGCTGTCCCTTTGAGCAGCTGCTGGGGTGGGCTGGGAGGTGCTGTGGCCACGGAGCTGGCAGGAATACTAAGGACGCACCGAGGCATCGCAGCCCTGGGGGGATGGACGGGGATTTTCTCCTTGGGGGAACCAAATCACTGAGCTTCACGTGTCCAATATGAGCTTTTTTCTTCCTCCTCCCTGGGTATCTGCATGCCCAAATGCTGCCAGTGTGAGCTGCCACACACCTGGCACTGAGGGGACGGTGCCCACCGCCCCGGCCCCGCCGCCAACGATTCCTGCCCTGCTCATTAGGGATGCCCAGCAACACCCTCAGACAAAGCCACTGCAAACAAAGTGTGGGGAGAGAAGGGGATTTCTTGAAAAGAAAGGAGTGCTGAGGAATTCTTCATTCACTGATCTGTAGAATACATTAATATCCCAAGTGTTGGCACAGTCTCCCATGCTCGGGGGACCAACAATGACTCCGAGTCTGGGATCTTCAAATAAACCACCCCTGCTGTCATGGCCACCAGGAAAGAGAATAACAGCAATATTAGCTGACCTTCATTTTGTTGTTTCTCCAGACCTGACTGCTGGACCTCTGTTTGCCTGTTACTAGGATTTCTTGGCTGAAAAATGTGAGCATTTCCTAGACCATACAAGAGGCAGTTTATTAGGTAAATAAACCAGGCCTTAAGCAGCCACTGCTGCTTGATAATGAGGAGGGAAGGAAAGGGAGAGACCTCCCTGCACCACCTAAAATAACCCCAAACAGGGCTCTCTAACCACCACCCAACACACATTTTTCACTAGACAGTTAATGAACAAGAGAAGGTCATCCCAGCCCAGCCAACCTGTGCACACAACAAAATTTGCTGAGAAAACCATAGGCCATAAAACTCCCAGCAGGCACTGTCTGCATCCTATAAAACTGTCCCTCTATGGAAGCAGAGAGAAGTTTAGAAGAAGTGGATTCTTTCAGGTTCCTGACAAAAGGAAGCCTCAAGGGGAAGATGTTTACAGAGGAGTCCTGCAAGGAGGGATGGGAAACAGAGCTGGGGACACCCTGCACCAGTCCCTGCTTTCCTGAGCTCCAGGAGCCACACTGATAAACATAATTAATTATCAGGCAGACAAGGACCAAGGGTGAGGTACAAGCCTGCAGCACCTCCCACAAAAGGCTACTGCAAATCAGAGGCAAGTTTTCCAATATTTCCCAATGCATCTCACAGATAAATGTAATAACCAGACAGATTCAAAGCATGGCTTGGAAAATGAAGTTTCCACTGAAATGAAGTTACTGGTACTATTTTCCTTGCCAAAAAAGCAATGTTCTGGTGCATTTTTTTTTAATACTCGGAAGACAAGTATTATACAGGAGCTACTGTGTTGCAATCCATCTGGAGACGTGGTGCAAGACAATCACAACACAGCCAGTGCCCGAGTCACAACCTCAGACCTGCAGCTCCTCTGCAAAGCCCAGCACTCAGCAGGATTTCACACCAAAGCCACTGATCATCCTGCAGCAGGAACAAACCCCTGCCCTGCTCCCACCCCAAGGTGAGAAACGATTCCTGAAGCAGACAGGCTGCACATCCAAACAGCAACCCCCTCTCTGCTGCTGCAGATCTGTGCCACCAGTGTCTAGCTGGGACTGCCAACAAGTGTGATGTCCAGTGCCATGGAGGGGCGGAGGGCACTGCCAACAGCAGCTCCAGTGCTGCCACAACAGCACCAGTGGGAGCCCTGAGTGTCACCTCAGTGGGACACCCAGCAGTGGGACACTGAGCAAAGGATGCAAAGCCTCCCTGCAGAGTCAAGGCAGAGGGGCAGCCCAGGGTACAGCCACTCCAAAGGCACCTTCCCCAGGGCTGCACTCACACCTCCAGCCATGGCAGAGCAAGGCCAAAGTCATGGGCTGTAATCTGCAAAACTTCATCAAGCTCATGATTTAAAATCCCAGTTTTGTGAGTTTGGAGAAGCTGTGACTGCAAGTTCCACCAAAAGGAAGGTGCTGAGGCCCCTTCCAGAGGGAGCAACACACCCTCAGACCTGCTCAGGACAGCAAGTCCAATCCAATTCATCACTGCCAGACATGGAACTGCCCTTGTTGTAGCTGTACAGTCTTTTATGAGCTTCAGTCAATTAAGCAGCTTTTCCCCTGGACTCCAAGCAGAAGGTCAGGGGACTGTGGGTGCTCCTTCACAAGCTGCTCCTGTGGGCTGATCCATGAAACCCCACCAGCTCCACAGAGCAGCCCAGGGACAGACTGTGAGGTCCCACTCAGGGCAGGCAGCAGGACAGTCAGTGCCCACCAGGGAACACCCTGTGAGAAACAGCACCCACACACCAGCCCAGGCCTGGCTCCTTGCTGGGATTCCTGAAAATCACAGACTGGTTTGGGTTGGGAGGGACCATAAAGGTCATCTCATTCCACCCCCTGCCATGGGCAGGGACACCTCCCACCAGCCCAGGTTGTTCCAAGTCCCATCCAACCTGGCCTTGGACACTCCCAGGGATGAGGCAGCCACAGCTTCTCTGCCCAACCTGTGCCAG
>JAWWEV010000044.1:10715472-10725804 GCA_035583235.1 Hafferia zeledoni | reverse complement strand
GAAGGGTCACTGCCCTGGGCCTGCTGGCCACGCTAGTTTGGATCCAGGCCAGGATCCCCTTGGCCTTCTTGGCCCCCCTGGCACACTGTTGGCTCCTGTTGAGATTCCTGTCAATGAGTACCCCATGTGCTGTCCCACACTGGCTCTATCAGCAGCAGTTTCCCGAGCTCTGTGATTGCAGGGGAGGGTTTCAGTGCTCCTTTTCACATGTTCCTTGCTCTCCAGTTGCACAGAAACTGTGCCATCTGCTGGGCATGAACGTTATGGAGTTCACCCGGGCCATCCTGACTCCCCGCATCAAAGTGGGCAGGGACTACGTGCAGAAAGCCCAGACCAAAGAGCAGGTAAGTTCTGGTGCCTTAAACATGGAGTGAAACTGCCTCACCCTGATTAGCTCCTGACAGATAAAATTGGAATGAAGTGGGCCAAGAAAACTGGGATGAGGTATGTAAAGAAAATTGGGATGAAGTTGGTAAAGAAAACTGGGGTGAAGCGAGTGCTGCCACCGACTGTTTAAGCTTTGCTGTGTTTATGGAATGTTCTTATATGGTAAAAATCTGCGGTAGAATAGAGGAAACCTTTCCCTTTCCTTGACCTTCTCCTGGTTTCATCCTTTGTATCACTGTTGTGACATTATCAAATACTCAGAGACCTTTTGTTTTTATAGAACAGTTTAAAAAGAAATGTTTCTTAACATTAATCAAACTACTTACTGTTTCTACTGCTTGTTTTCATTCCTCCCTGGTATGAACTCCCTCCAGCCTCTCCTTTTCCTTAGTTCCTCGTGATAACATCCAGTCTGTGTTGCTTTGATGGCTTTCCCAGGGTGGATAAGTGTCCCTGTCTGGCTTTGCAGGCAGACTTTGCAGTGGAGGCTCTGGCAAAGGCCACCTACGAGCGGCTCTTCCGCTGGCTCGTGCACCGCATCAACAAAGCCCTGGACAGGACCAAACGGCAGGGAGCATCCTTTATTGGCATCCTGGACATTGCTGGCTTTGAGATCTTTGAGGTACTTGAGAATTCTGACAGTCAGGTTTGTCTTTTCCCTGGTGATGTGTGCTCAGGACCATTGCAGAGCCACTCAATGTTCCCAGCGTGTTTGGAGCTGCAAATGCTTTGACAGCCCAACGTTGCAGTGCCAAAAAGTCATACTTTAGTCTAAATCCTTCCTTTATATGTGGTGGTTGTTCCTACTCTGCATTAGTTTGATTGCATGTAGCAGGGAACATGAGAGGTTTCTATAATTGTTTTCCAGTTTTCTTTCCGTTATATTTGAGCTTTGCAGAGTTTGGGAGAATTTCCTTATAAAGTCAAATTTTTGACTTCCAGGTATGTGATATCTTGTCACTGACTCATTCTTGCATACTAATGTTATTCTTGTAGTTGAACTCCTTTGAGCAGCTCTGCATCAACTACACCAACGAGAAGCTGCAGCAGTTATTCAACCACACCATGTTTATCCTGGAGCAAGAGGAATATCAGCGAGAGGGCATCGAGTGGAATTTCATTGATTTTGGTCTGGATCTGCAGCCTTGCATTGACCTGATTGAAAGACCTGTAAGTTTGCACATGAACAGTGAGGTTGGACTGCTGAGTGTGTCTTTGCTGCCTGCAAATGAGACACTTCTTGTGGAGCTGTCACTGAGAGGGAATTAACTGGAGTGCTCAAGTCCAAAGTCTGGGTATTATTACTAAAAGGATTTATCCTGAGGGGATTTTGCCCTCTGTTAGTGTAGAACACTGAGCCTAAGATATGAAGCTGCTATTTTTATCCTTTCTTTTCTTCATTCTGATGAAGCCATTGATGCTGTCACTGTCACTAAACTGTGTCATTGTGGTGTAGGAGCTTTGGGGCTCAGGGAGAAACCTTTCCAAGACTTGTAGTAAACTTTTTTCATTTGAAATTACTGACAAAATTCCTGAAACTTCTTTTAGAATAGAGTTGTCCTCCATAAGTCTGCCTTGCAAATAGAAAAACAGTATCTTAAAAGTGGTTTTAGTCACTTTGCTTTAAACACACTCCCCTGGCTGCCCAATTTGTGGCGTTCGAAGAGGCCCTCAAAGAGCAGGAGGGGCAGAGAGAGAGAACAAAGATTGTTACTCCTGGAAGTTTATTTTCTTTGCGACTCTGAACCTGGGACCTTTGAAATTTCACCTGAGGCACTGCAGTTCCTCCCCCTGCCTTTCTCTGTGTGTTGTGGAATACAGGTGAGCTGCCAGTGGTGCTGGTCACCCTCAGCAGCTGAAAAGCCCATGAGCTGCATCCTTGGTTTGCTTTAGGAAAAGGGAACTCTTGTTTCAATTATCAAAGGTGTGTGGAACTTCAGAAAATTCTGCCTCTGGAAGGTAAAATCTCCTCCTAAAAGCCTTCAGTGGGCCAAGTGTGTGTGCCTTCAGTGTGCACATGTTTGTGTGAACATCCTCAAATGCATCAGGTTATGTGTTAGTTCAAAAGCAAATGTCAGGACCCTCCCAGTTGTTCTGGAATTGTGACACCAGGGATGGAGAAACACCTCCCTTCAATGTGTGGACTTTGCTTTCTCCAGAAACCTTTTAAGGAGAAATCTTTGCAGCCCTTTTTTCCCATGGCTCTCCTGTGTCCATCAATCTGTCTTCCCTGAGGAAAGTTATCCTGGCAAACCATTCTACAGCTGTAAAATACACTCTTTGGTTGTTCCTACTTCTCTTTAAGGACATGCAAACTTTCAGGTGGAGTGCTCAAATTCCATGGAGAAGGCAAAGTACAAAGCAGTGCTGCCTCCCAAGCTACACCTGCTGAATCTGGGATGCTGCTGGATGACCCCCAGGGCTTGGAATGGCTCAGTGGCTCCCTGGGAGCATCCAGGGGCTGGGAGGGATCCCTGGTAGAGCTGAGCTCACATCAGAGCAGGACATTGCCCTGGAAATATGGATGAGCTTCTGTGCTTGGCACAGAATTGTTTGGAAGGTGACTCTGGAGTTCACCTGCTCCAGGCCCAGCTCAGAGCTCTGCTCAGCACTGGCTCAGGTCCTGGCTGGCTCCACAGGCACTGGAGTGCATTGGTTTGAACCAGGAATAACATCCTTCCTGACCTGCACTCACGTCCTTCCTAACCTGCATTCACATCCTTCTTAACCTGCACTCACGTCCTTCCTAACCTGCACTCACGTCCTTCCTAACCTGCACTCACATCTTTCTTAACGTGCACTCACATCCTTAACCTGCACTCACATCCTTCTTAACCTGCACTCACATCCTTAACCTGCACTCACATCCTTAACCTGCACTCACATCCTTAACCTGCACTCACATCCTTCCTAACCTGCACTCACATCCTTAACCTGCACTCACATCCTTAACCTGCACTCACATCTTTCTTAACCTGCACTCACATCCTTCCTAACCTGCACTCACGTCCATCCTAACCTGCACTCACGCCCTTCTTAACCTGCACTCACATCCTTCCTAACCTGCACTCACGTCCTTAACCTGCACTCACACCTTTCTTAACCTGCACTCACATCCTTCCTAACCTGCACTCACATCCTTCCTAACCTGCACTCCCCACAGCTTGTTTTAACTGAAATCAAACTTAATCTCTTCCGAGTACTTTTATTGTACATTCAGTGGTGTGTTGTAAATATTAAACTTTTAAATATATATCTATGAAAAATACTGACAGCTCCACCCCCTGCATTTCAGGCCAACCCCCCTGGTGTGTTGGCACTGCTGGATGAGGAGTGTTGGTTCCCCAAAGCCACTGACAAGACATTTGTGGAAAAGCTGGTCCAAGAGCAAGGAACTCATTCCAAGTTCCAAAAGCCAAGACAACTAAAGGACAAAGCAGATTTCTGCATCATTCACTATGCAGGGAAGGTAAGGGTTAAGTGTTAATTCTTGGTTAGAAATGCTGGTTTGGTTACATATACATACATATATTATCAGTATAGCTACCAAATTTAGAAATACTTTTGCCTTGTTTAATTTTCTTGAGCATATTCAGGTGAGCATTTATTGAACTTGTGTTATCAAATGGACAGAACTGAAAAATATGAATTAATATTAAGCAAATATTTTTGTTTCCTTGAACTTTGTTGCCAGGTTTTACAGGTAGAGTTTTTTCCAGGACTTTGTTGGAAGGAATCTCTTGCATATCTGTGTTGTTAAGCTGATATAGCAGTGCTTGAAGTAGGGCTGGGTCAGTGTCATCTTCCCATTTATCTCAGTTCTCATAACACTTTCTGTGCAGAGTTAAGCTGAGACTTTCTGATTTTTCCTGTTGGCTCAGCCTTAGTCTTCACTGCAGGGACAGAGCTCAGGTGCAGCTCCAGGAAATAATGCAATTCTTAGACTTTGTGGATACTTCAGGACAACCAGGACTATTTTACAGGGCTCTGCTTGTAATTATTTTCATAAATGGTTAAAACTTACTCCTAGTTTTTGACCTGATACAAGAATCAGATTGTGTGAACAATTAAAACTCTGCTTTAATGTTCACTTTAAGTTGTACTGCCTTGTTATCCTTGTTGAGGTCAGTGGTGCCAACGAGGTAATTGTGGCAAAAAATGAAATAAATTACACATTTTGCTGTATCAATATTTTAAAAAGTTACTTAGAAACAATGCAGTCATCATTGGTACAGCAGTGAAGAGATTGCCTTTAAATAATCAAAAAAGAGTAAACCAGCTTGGTGTGTGTCTGGCAGGAAATAATTGCTCAAGGAATGGTTGGTTTCTGCCAAACTGAGTGGGCATTTCTGGAGTCCTGGCATTTCTGGAGTCCTGGCATTTCTGGAGTACTGGCATTTCTGGAGTACTGGCATTCCTGAGCTTCCTCTGACAGAAGGCACTTTGCACTTGCTGCTCAGAGTGTGTATCCCTTCAGAAGTGGAGGAATCTGTGAAATAGTCTTTCCTGCAGGAGGTACTGAGAATCATCTGGTGTGGTTTGGGATGTGGAAGCAGTTAAATGTGGCTTTCCTTCCACAGCCTTTATCCAAAATTAGAAAACTTTTAGTTTGGTTGAAGCAAGGCCATGTTAATCTGTACAAAGGTTTTGCTGGAATTAGGGAATTTTAGGGCTCTCTCGGGTTGGAATGAAACCCATGTTGGTACCACTGAGTTTTCAGCTTAATTGGAAACCACAGGGTTGGTTCTTTCAAGGTGAGGGCTTTGTTTTCTTTATAGGACAAAGTGTTTAAATTTAACTACTATAGGGAAATTTTAAAAAATCCATGCTGCAGCACATCCTTTATTTACTCTCTAATAATTTAGGCAAGTAAAATTAGAGTTGGTTTCATATTTCCACACTCACACGCACAGCACTGGGCTGCCAAAGGACACCCAGCTGTTGGCAAGCAGAAAGTCTTGATGGAACTTTAAGAAAACTCCCATTTACTCTTTCAAAGGAACACCAACTTTCTGTGGTGCTTTGGCCTGTGCTGAGGAGGCACAGCAAGCAGGGCTGGACTCTGATCCTGGAGGTCTTTGCCAGCCTTGCTGATCCTGTGATTCTGAGCATGGAGAGCAGGAGGAGAACACCACTGTGGTGTTGCTGAAAGCTCTTCCTGGTGCTGGTGACCACAGACCTGCAGCTGGTTGTCCATTCTGAGCATGGAGAGCAGGAGGAGAACACCACTGTGGTGTTGCTGAAAGCTCTTCCTGGTGCTGGTGACCACAGACCTGCAGCTGGTTGTCCATGTGCCCTGCAGGTGGACTACAAGGCAGATGAGTGGCTGATGAAGAACATGGACCCTCTGAATGACAACGTGGCCACGCTGCTGCATCAGTCCTCAGACAAGTTCGTGGCTGAGCTCTGGAAGGATGGTAAGACCTGCTGATCTCCCCTTGCTGGAGGAGTTGGGGGTTTGTGCCTGTCCCTCCTCCCCCTCCACCCCTCACTGTAAACCTCTACAGGGTTTTCTCTCTTACTCAGAGCCACAAGTACTAAAGGACACTGGGTTGCACCTCTGGTCCCTTGCACATGTACCATTTCTGAGTAGCTGCTTCTCATGGTCATTATTTGAACTGATATTCACTTATTATTTGTTACTCTGTGTGGAATTTCATGTAGGATCTTGTGCAAAACTCTGAGTTGGGACTTGCAGCAGTGGAGTCCTGAATGTGAACAGCTGTGGTGGTTCTTGCTGTAAATAAAACTTGTCCCATGTCAGCACCAGCATGTGCAGGGTTGGTTGTACCCTGAAATCCACACCTAAAAGAAATCTCATTAACTGCCAGAGCAGTGCTGATATACTACATTTTCCAATCCCAGGCAGTGTATCCCTGTTCTAACTGTGCACTGCTGCTCAGCCAGTTTGCCTGCACATCACCTGGAAGTATTTATACCTTGTCAAAAGTACTCCAAGAAGCAGAAATAGCCAAATAAATACTTAGCAGGGACTTCTCTATTCTAGTTTTAGCATCACAGTATATTAATTAGAGTATGTTTACAGGTCACAGTATATAAATGCTGTAGTTTGCTATCTGAGGAGGAAATGAAGCTTGTGATGAAGATGATGCTGTAGGTTCATACTGAGTTTCCCTCTTACTTGGTTCAGTCACAGAGAGCAGCTTTAATCATAATATAAAGAACTTTTTGGCTGGGCATCTGCTCCTTTCCTGTTGAGTACACACACAGAAGAAAAGGTGTTTTAGTCCAAATATTCCAACCCTGCTGTCACAGATAATTGAAATGTGCATGGAATGTGTTGTGGCCTAATTGCTTTTGTAGCACAGTTAAGTCTGTTTGCAATTGATGAACCTGTTGTTTTTACTAACTGAAGTGTCTTGTGTATCTGCTCTTCTGTCTTTCTGTTTCTGCTGTTTCTCTGCCTTAGAGATTCAGAATATTCAGAGAGCCTGTTTCTATGACAATATTACTGGTCTTCATGAGCCACCAGGTGAATGGATATAAACCAGTAGGCCTCCTAAAGGCAGGGCTGTTGTACCTCCAGGACAATCCATTGTTGCTCGTAGGCTTGCATGAACTTCTCATTTCATGCTGGACTTAGGTGACCCCCAGGCCAGCTCCCGTTCAGCTGCTGCTGCACACACACATGACATCTCAGTTATGCATTGCAGATGGAAAGGTTTGTGCTTCCTAGTTCCATGATGAGATGTAGAATTGCTTCTTAAGTGACAATTCTGGTAGCTCCAAGCATTTGAGAGAATGCATAAGCTTTGTAACACTTATCAAGCTTCTTTCTGCAGTCCAACATTGACAAACCTCTGGAATGTTCTAGAACGTGGCTGTGTTCTTTTGGGAGGAGAGCTGAAGAATGTGTTGAAGTATCAGAATGAGTGCTGCAGTTGTAGTGGGGGTAGTAAGTGAAATAAACTTCTTCCAGACTTGTTGGAATTGTTCTTTTATTTGAAAACCTCTTAATTTAATTTGAACATTCCCCGTTGTACAAGCAGCACGTGTTGTGTGAGGTGTTGAGAAATCAACAATCCACTTGCTTGGAATGTCTTTGAATACATTCAAATGTTTTATCCAACCTCCTCATCCTGCTTGTATTCCTCTCCCCCAGTGTAGAAATACATGGATGTGAAGGTTGTGCCTTCAGACTTGCAGCCTTTACTTGGGTTTGTCTTCCACTGCTCCTGATACATCCCATCCTGAGGGAGCTCGTGGTGGTCCCAAACAATTCCTGGGAGATGGGGGTGCAGTGATGCAGCTCAGTGACTGCCCTTACCTTTACTAATCCTGTTGGAAATATGAATCCCCCTCTTCAGGCTGGAGCCCAGAGGGCAAACAGAACTGCCCAAGGATCAGCTGTGTTTGCTGCATTCCCAAAGGCTGTGGGGGCTCCAAGGGGGGCCTGCTGGGGGCAGCTTTCCAACCAGCTGTGATGGTCATCCCCCAGCAGGCTGATCCCCAATAATCTCTGCCCATGTTTGCTTTAGAACTGATCCTGCCTCCAAGTAAATATTTGGGAGATGATTTACAATAAAACACTTTGCCACCTGCTTATTTTTCTGACTTTAATGAACTGTAGATTGTTGTGTTCAGACCCATGTGGAGGAGCTGAGCTCTGCTCTGCACTGCACTGCAGGCCAGACCTACAGCTGGTTATTCAAACGTGCTGCCCTGTGTTTTTCTGCTTTTAATTTTCTTTTTTGTTTTAATAGACTCTTGAAAACCAGTCGAGTATGAGAAGGAAATAAAAAAATGTCACTTATTTTTCAGATCCAAAACTAATTCTGGTAGCAAAGCATAACCCCTCTGCTTTGGTTTAAATCATAAAATAACTTCACAAAATCTAAGCTGTAGCCTACAAATAGTTGCTTATTTTTGACTGGCAAACCTGGATTTCTCAGGGAACCCAATTATTTTTGGTGTTTACTCAGTATTAAGAAGCATCAGCTGTAATTAAGTCACCTGTTGTATTTTTTTAGGAAGCTCTTTACATAATTCTTGATGACATGCACATGGAATCACCTTCATGGTTTTGGCCTTAAGGTTTTAATATTGGCAATCAGATTTCTGATTTGTGCTTCTGAAGATTAAACCCTAGCGATTCTTACCCCAAATGCTCAAAAAATCAAAGAAAAATCTTTACTGTGATGCTTTATGGCAGCTGTGAAGTGCTTTGGTGGGGAGTTTTCCTGGTTTGAAGTTTGTCTTTTGGCCAGGGAGGTCTTTGCAGTTGTGTTAAAAGTGGAAAGAATTCTTCAAGACAGCAGCCAAGCAGAAGTCTGGCAGATCCTTTTTCCCCTCATCACTGAAATAACACTATTTCCAATCCTGTAAATTTTTATGCAAACATGTTTGAATGAACCTCAGATTTAATCTGTATAATTGTCATAAATGACTCTTCACTCTAAGCAAACACACACAAATGTGTCATTCTAATTGTTCAACCCACAAATATTTTGCATTGCAACAATCCTAATAATTGCCAATTTCCAGGCAGCTTTTTTTTCCCCCCTATGAAGCTTGACTTAAAATAAAGAAAATCACTTTCCTGGTCATGTAGAACTGCAAGTAAAGAGCTGGATATTTCAGTCTGTACCTCCTAAAGCTACACTCTCCTGCTGGATAAGTCTGTGGCTTTTGGTCCCCAGCTTGTGCACAGTGTCCCTGTCCCTGCCTTGCCTCCGACGGCGCCGCTGCCATTGCCCCGCCCAGCTTGTGCCACCCCCTGCCCCCTCCCCGTGCCCCCCGGGGCACAGCCACTCACCCTGTGCCCTGTCCCTTGCAGTGGATCGCATCGTGGGGCTCGACCAGGTCACTGGCATCACCGAGACGGCCTTTGGCTCTGCCTACAAGACCAAGAAGGGCATGTTCCGCACCGTGGGGCAGCTCTACAAGGAGTCGCTCACCAAGCTCATGGCCACGCTGCGCAACACCAACCCCAACTTCGTGCGCTGCATCATTCCCAACCACGAGAAGAGGGTATGCCCTGCCCTGCCCCTGACCCTGGCCTGCCCTGCCTTACCCCTGGCCCTGGCCCTGCCCTGCCCCTGGCCCTGCCCTGCCCTGCCTTGCCCCTGGCCCTGGCCCTGACCCTGGGCAATGCTGCACTGCTGGCTCTGCCCAGGGGTGGCACAGCTCCCACACTCATCAATCTGCTCCCAGTGTTCCTCCATCCCCTCGTTAGGAGCTCTGGCTTTGCAGAGTAGCCTGGAAAGCAGAGGGCTGAGTTTGTCTGGGAGGTGTAAAGCCCCAGCCTTGAGGGTTTTACTTAGAATCGATTGGGTTGGAAAAGACCTCCGAGATCATCAAGTCCAACCCTTGGGCCAACTCCAGTCCCTTTACCAGATCATGGCACTCAGTGCCACGGCCAAGCTCACTTGGAAAACCTCCAGGGATGCCAATTTCAATTTCCCCTGGCAGAGCTTGAGCCCATCGTGCCCCCTTGTCCTATTGCTGAGTGCCTGGGAGAAGAATATAGTTTTACTTGTATAGTTCCAAAGGGGTTTTGCTTGTATAATTTTACTTGTATAGTTTCAAAGGGGTTTTACTTGTATAATTTTACTTCAGAAGTATACAAGGCCTTGAGTTGGTCTGAGCCAATAATTAACACAATAATTCAGTGTCTCCCAGTTGGTAATTGGGTAGCTCAGTTTACAGCTGGAGGAAGAAACTTGCCAGTGATTGAAGACAGAGTTGTTGGGTGGAGGTACAGGGTCAATCCACAGCTTGGCAAGACAGATCTCCATGTTTACATCCTCTCAATGTAAATGTCTGATGCTTAAGGAGACTAAAAAAAGATTTTTTTCTGCTAAATCTCCACAAAAAACATATCACAGAGTCACAGAATATGCTGAGCTGGAAGGGACCCACAAGGACCATCCAGTCCAACCCTCAGCCCTGCACAGGCCCATCCCCAAGAGTCACCCCCTGTGC
>JAWWEV010000044.1:10563780-10584216 GCA_035583235.1 Hafferia zeledoni | reverse complement strand
CTGGGCAATGGCCCAGAGGGTTTGGAATGCCCAGCTTTGGGCACACCCACACAGGGATAAACTGGTCCCACCTGCTGAACTGGGACTAATGCACACAGGTCCCGAAATAACAGGAGTCATCCCTGGTTGGGTAAAATATGACACAGGCTTTAGAAGACTAACACTGAACCCAAAGAAGGGAAATAATGGAAAATCCAGGAAAATTAGAATTTTAAAAAGCAGCAAGTTTTTCTAAGTAGACACTTTTTATTCCAATGTGACACAAGCCAAGTGTCTGGTGTTGTTCCAGAAACAAGGTCTGTGCCCTTCTCTGTCCTCCAGTACAGAGAAATCCCACCCACCATCCTGCTCTGTGCCTGGTTAATCCAGGAAAAATGGGTGAAGTTCTGGGTGGGCCCTTTGGTGAAGCCTTGCCAAACACAACCCAGGCAGGAACAGGTTAAAGCCTGTGCAGCTGAAGGAACTCACAGCAAACCCAAAGAAGCTCTTTCAAAGCCAGATTTCTCCTGTGTATTTTTAAATGATTCTTTAAGAGCTAAACAAAACAGTGACCAGTTCCTTTTAAACAAAAGTGAACTTTATAATTTTTTTTCCCAGGTAAGTGCCAGTGTATTTTAATGTCTTTAAGGTTTGGGAAGGGAATATTTGGAGTGTGGAGTTTTAAAATATCCGGTGAGCAGAAATTCAATATTGAGCAGAAGATGGTTTACCAGCAGGGCTGGGATTCCTTGGCATGTTCCCAAAAGCTGTGCAGACTTCTCTTTGTTGTTGTAATGGCACACACAGAGCACATCCCAACCAAATGGCATCAGGAGGGACCCCTCAATGCCCTGGTCTGGAGGTGCAGGGCACCAAGTCACCTGTGCTGCTGGGGTGGGGCTTTCATAGAACGATAGAATGGTTTGGGTTGGAAGGAACCTCAAAGCTCGCCTTGTTCCACCCCCCTCCATGGGCAGGGACACCTTCCACTAGCCCAGGTTGCTCCAAGTCCTGCCCAACTTCCAGGGATGGGGCAGTCACAGTTTCTCTGGGCAACCTGTGCCAGGCCCTCCCACCCCCACAGGGGACATTTTCTTCCTAATATCTCAGCCAAGTCTACCCCTCCTTCAGTTTAAGGCCATTCTCCCTTGTCCTGTCCCTCTGGACACCTGGAAATAGTCTCCCTCCATCTCTCTTGTTGGCTCCCTTCAGGTCCTGGAAGACCACAGTGAGGTCACCCCAAAGCTTCTCCTCTCCAGGCTGAACAATCCCAGCAGTCCCACCCTTCCCTCCCAGCAGAGCTGCTCCATCCCCTGCCCATCCTGGTGCCTCCTCTGGCCTCTCTCCAGCAGCTCCATGTCCTTCCTGTGCTGCCCCCAGGGCTGGGGCAGCTCTGCAAGGGGGGTCTCACCTGAGGGGGCAGAGGGGCAGAACCCCCCCCGTCCTGCTGCCCACACTTTCCACTCAGATTGAATTTCCCTTGTTTGATACAGTCTCTGCTTCTGGTTTCGTGCCCTGGTTTCAGATGAGAAGGACATCAAGCTGCTGAGGAGGCCATGACAAACCCTCCCCATCTCTTCCCAAGTGTGAGGAGGCCATGACCAACCAGCAGCTCCACCTTTCTACCTGGGAAACAGGCTCTGGAAGCAGATGGGTGGGATGTGAGTCACAGGGAAGCAGGTCAGGTTCAGGACTGGCTGTCCTGGATCCTGCTGTTGGTTTTGCTGCTGTGGTTCGGAGGCACTTATGGCCCAGGGTTTCTAAAGAGCTGTGACCTCTTGGTCAGATGGCTCAGTGAGTGTGGCCCTGAGCACCAGTGAGTGTGGCCCTGAGCACCAGGCTGCAGGCATGGCCTCCAGGAGGTCACCTTACCACTTTGGCTCAGTGTCCTCATGCACCAAAGGTGGTTTTGCTCCATTTTCTGCACCTCCAGAGTGAGGTTGTGGAAGTAGTTTGGTACAACATGCAAGGCAAAGGTTCCTCCACCTGCTGCTGTGTGTCTTCATGGCCATCTCCTCAGCATCATCCACAACACTGAAAAGGCACATTATCCAGCTGTTCAGTGAGGGAAAAGGGGGATTTCTAAGGAGAACAGTCCCTTTCCAGGCTGGGGATGTATTTGCCTACGTGGGTGCAGTGGGACAGGCTCTCCACAGCAGACAAGGAACCCCTTGCTGAGGTGGGCCCAATGCCCAGCACCATCCTGCTGCCCTGCTGAGCCTGGAGGGACTCCAAGGCACCTGGGTCACAGTGGCACCAGGAGATGAAAGGCAGAGAGTGTGTGAAGCACTAGATAGGAGGGATGGAAAGGGAACAAACCCAGGGAGCTCGGGCAGGAAGGGAAGCAGTAATCCCTTGGCTGCTTGACAGGGACCTGCCAATTTTGCAGCAAGCAATATTTCCAGCCTGCAGAGCTGGATAGGATTGGCCCAAATAACCAGGTTTCCATCAGAAAAATCCCATTTCTCTGCTTTTTGGCAAGAAGATGAGCCCAGACACTCCATGCTGAGGATGAGCTGTGTCCTGCTCCTTGAAGGAGCCCCGCCCAGGGACATGAGTTGTGGGGTGGAGCAGATGCCTTTAAAAGACCAAAAATTTCGGGATCTGCAGTGGGGGCTGCGGAGCCTTACTCGGGTACCCCGGGATGGAGTGTGCTCTGAGGGCAGGAACATGGTGGGACTGGGGTTGAACACTCCCAAACTGGCTAAAACATCCCATTTGGGGGAGTAGATCCCTCTGCCTCTGCCAGCTTTGGATACCAGTAGGACTTGATAGAAAAACAACTACAGACCAGGGGGATAAAGTCACTGACACATCAAACATGGGGCACCATTTCCTGCTCGGGTCCCCCACCATGAGCAGCTCAGAGAGCCCAGCGGGGTTTGTCACTCCGAGGTGCCCCAGCTCAGCAGGACATCCCTGAGGAGGGGCACCCCTCTGCCCAGCAGGACACCCCTGAGGAGGGACACCTCTCTGCCCAGCAGGATCCCTGCTCCCGGCGTTTCGGGTGCCCTGGGAGCTCGCAGCTCCCGTTGCAGAGTGTTTAAGGCACAGCTGAGGAGGACTCAGCGCCCCCGCGGTGCCCCGAAGGCATCGGGAGGGCTGTGCTTGAGAAGCCCCTCGGGGCCGGCGCTGAGCACGGGGGGCACTGGGGTCAGCCGGGGCACAGGGACAGGGTGAGGGGCGGTTCGGAGTCACCCACTGGGCACAAGGACAGGGTGAGGGGCGGTTCGGTGCCACCCCCCGGGCACAGGGACAGGGTGAAGGGCGCCTCGGGGCCACTCCCCAGGCACAGGGACAGGGCGAGGGGCGGTTCGGTGCCACCCTCCGGGCACCGGGGCAGGTTACCGGCCCGTGCCCTCCTGCCTCTCTCGCCCCGGCGGCGTGCAGAGCCCCGCGGTTCCTGCGCGGCGGGGGAGGAGCGGCGGGGATGCTCCAAGCGGGGCGGGGGCCGGGCAGTGCCGGTGTGTGTCGGTCCGTCTGTCCCGTCGGTGCAGCTCCATCAGTGCCGGGCAGTGCCGGTGTGTGTCGGTCCGTCTGTCCCGTCGGGGCCGCTCCGTCGGGGCCGGGCAGTGCCGGTGTTGCTGGTCATGCCACTCCGTCGGGGCCTGTCGGTAGCAGTGATATCGGTCTATCCCGGCCGGTCAGTCCCGGTCAGTGTCTGTGTGTCCCGGTCTGTCCCTGTCAGGCCCGATCTATCTCGCTCTATCCCAGTCTATCCTGATCTGTCTGTCCTAGTCTGTCCTGGTCGGTCAGTGCCTCTGTCACTGCCTTTTCTGCTCCGTCCTGGCCTGTCCCACTCTATCCCGGTGCATCCCACTCTATCTTGCTCTATCCTGGTTCATCCCACTCTCTCCCGGTCCATCCCGCTCTCTCCCGGTCCATCCCGCTCTATCCCTGTCCATCTTGCCCTATCCCGCTCTGTCCTGCTCCATCCCGCCCTATCGCGTTCCATCCCGGTCTATCCCGACCTATCCAGCTCCATTCCGCTCCATCCTACCCTATCCCCCTCTATCCCGTTCCATCCCGCTCTATCCCGTTCCATCCCGTTCCGTTCCCCCGTCCCGGGCGGTGCCGCGGGCGGTGCGTTACTGCCCCCTAGCGGTGCCCGCCGCGGGCCGCGCCGCCCCCGGGACTGTGCGGGACTGTGCGGGACGGCGCCCGGTGGTACCCGATCGTACCGGGTCCCACCGATCGTACCCGGTCACACTGATCACACCCAGTGATACCCGATCGTACCCGGTCCCACCGATCGTACCCAGTCATACCCGATCGTACCCGGTCACACTGATCACACCCGGTCACACTGATCACACCCGGTCATACCCAATCATACCCGATCCCAGCCAGTCATACCTGGTCATGCCTGATCCCAGCCTATCCCAGGCTATCCCAGCCGGTCATGCCCAATCCCACCGAATCAAACCCAATCCCTCCTGAACTTTCCCACATCTACTCACTCTCCCATCTGCTCCTAGCTGATCACACCCTGCTCTGACCCGCTCCCATCTCCCTCCCATCTGCTCCCATCTGCTTCCATCCACTCCCACCCAATCCCACCTACTCCCTGTCCCACCCGATCCCATTCCAATTCCACCTGATCCCCTCCCTATCCCATCCAATCCCATCTTGCTCCCACCCCACTCTCAGCCTCTCCCATCCGGAATCTTTGTACTTCCTTTTCTTCCTTCCTTCTGCTCCTGGGCCTGACAGTGAAAGGACTGTGGAGAGCAAAGGAAGATCCATGCTGGGAATCACCAATGGAGCAAAGCTGCTTTTCAGCTCCAGCTGTACCTGAATTTGTCAGTGTCAGCATGTTTTTCCTGTGAAAATATGGAATTAGGCACAAGCACCCTTGGACTTGCCCTGCCAGTCCCAGTGACAGCAGGAGTCACAGTGTCACAGACCTGTGCTTGGAATGGGAATTTCCACCCAGACAGGACTAAAAGAGGAGAAAATTTCCCTATTTGGGCAATAATGGCTGAGGTTGAATTTCAGTGGGGCATCAGGAATTCAGGCTGTGCTTTTCCTCCTCAAACCTGTCTGCTGAAAGACATGGGAACGGGGCAGGGAAAAAAGTTTCATTCAGGAACAAGTGCTTCCTGAATATACTCTGCATGTATGGAGTGTTCTGGCAGCATCTGGATGTGCTGCAGAGCCTGCTGAGAGGGGCTGGGAACAGGAAGGAACGTGAATGCTGGATAGAGCCTTCCTGTAAGGAGAGGCACTTCCACAGAGAAAAAAATCCCCAGTGTTAAAATATACAGTGAAATCAAAGAGAAACCAGGAGGGGGTAGAAAATAGATCATGGAGCTCTGGAGGAACAGCTGGAGTAAATTAAGGCAGGTAATTGGAGCAGGATAAGGTAGGTGAGCAGCAAAGCTGGAAGGAGCTATTCTTAGCACAAGCATTTACTCATCAACAAATGGAATCCTGCTCTTGGCTCGTGGGTGGCCTTGGGGTGGTTTGTCATTTGGCTGAATCCTCTCGTTATTCACAAGCCTGTGGGGACTCTTGGCTGGGGGTGTCCAGGCTGTCCAAGCTGGACAGGCCACGGGCTGTGGGGTGAGGAAGGGGCAGTGCAGCTCTCCTGGCTCAGGGGAGGTGACAGTCCCTTTCCCCTGGATGCTTTGAAGGACTGGCTTGGATTTGTTTTGGATCCCAAAGGACGAGTGGGATGATTCTTTTCCCTCTATGTGTAGTTTAGCTTCCCTTCCCTTTTCCAGAAGCTATTGAGGACTCCTGGGCTGTGGTGCAACATCACCATTTGGGGACAGTAACCTTGTCACAGCTGCTGAGAGCCAGGAGAGAGCTGCTGTCCCCGACAGGGCTGGTGGGGCTCCAAGAGGTCTGCCACAGCTTGGGCACTGTGCCAGGGCCAGACCCCATCCAGGCAGAGATGAAAGGGCACTGCTGGGGTGTGGAGCTGGGGCCAGTCTGCAGAGACAAGGCAGACACACAGCATCCCCATCACCCCTCCTGCCAGGGCCCCTGGGTGTCCCCCACGAGTGGGACCCTGTGTGCAGGGTGGGGAGGGTGCAGGTGGTGCTGAGGGAGCAGCACTGGCTGTTTGTGCAGCTGCTCCACGTGGGCCAGTGGCTCAGAGACACCCAGAGCAGAGCTGGCCCAACTCTGCGCATGGATAAACCCAGTGCCATTCCAGCTGGCAAACACCCCTACACGTGGTGGCACCAGCTTTTCCAAAGGCTGTGAATGACACCATGCATGGATTGTGCCAAGGAGCTCTTGGGCATTTGCCCTGCCCTGTGTGGGCTGTGGGAGGTGGGTAATGACTGATTTCCATCGTGCCTGTTGTCGTGGCTGCACTGAGGATTTGGTACTCGAGCACAAATCTTCCCCAGCAGTGTCTGAAACCAAATCCATCGGCTTCATTCCTGCAAGAAAAGCCACTGACTCAGAGGTAACAACCATTTAGGCCAGTTAAGTCTCCTCTGTTTGATAGAAAATATCAATTAGTATAAATCATTGGAATGAAATAACATGCCCTAGACTCTTCTTATCCCTCAACTGTAGAAGAAAATCCCAACAAACAATTTAGAGCAAATACCTTCATTAAACACTTAAGCGAAGCAGTCGGGATTACAACCCATCTGTAAACAAGGGAACAAACACGGTGATCTAATCTCAGAAAAGAACAAAGCCAGTGTCGAGGGGACGAGCTGTGTGTGCCTAATAAAGAGCAGAGAAGCAAATAATAACGGGAAGGGCTAATTAATGTATAAATATCGAGGCTTTCGAACTGTGCAGTTTGCACTGAGGAAGGGGAGAGTGTGGGGAGCTCCTGGGGACAGCCCTGAGGCCACCACGGGGGGACAGGCAGTGACCAGCTCTGACCAGCTCCAACCAGCACAGGGCCAGACAGGGAGTGACCAGCTCTGACCAGCTCTGGGCTGGACAGGGAGTGACCAGCTCTGACCAGCTCAGGGTTGGACAGGCAGTGACCAGCTCTGACCAGCTCTGACCAGCTCAGGGTTGGACAGGCAGTGACCAGCTCCAACCAGCACAGGGCCAGACAGGGAGTGACCAGCTCTGACCAGCTCAGGGTTGGACAGGCAGTGACCAGCTCTGGCCAGCTCTGACCAGCTCAGGGCTGGACAGGCAGTGACCAGTTCTGACCAGCTCAGGGCTGAACAGGCAGTGACCAGCTCTGACCAGCTCTGACCAGCTCAGGGTTGGACAGGCAGTGACCAGCTCTGACCAGCTCAGGGCTGGACAGGGAGTGACCAGCTCTGGCCAGCTCCAGCCAGCACTGGACTGGACAGGCAGTGACCATCTCCAGCCAGCTCAGCAGCAGCTGCCTTGGCCCTCACTGTCCCAAAGCTGCCTTGTCCCTATCTGGAACATTCCAGGTGCCCAAGAGGAAGGAGTGTGTGAGTGCCTGGTGGCACATGGAGAAGGTCAAAGCTGGCCTTGGCTGGGAGACATCAGGACATTGCTAAGTGAGGGAGCTCAGGGAGGAGGAAACACCACAGAGCAGGAAGTCGTGAGTTGCCACCTGAGCTTTGGCTCTGCATATCCCAAGACAGGAAGACACTGCAGGAGTCATCCATCCCTCCCACAGCTCTTGGCTCTCCCTTGCTCAGTGCTGGCTGTCAGAGACTCAGGGGCTCGTGCTCACAGGCAGAGCCTCCTCTGGGCAGGTGGGGGATCATGGAATCCCAAAATGGTCTGGGTTGGAAGGGACCTTCAGGATCATCTCATCCCACTCCCTGCCATGGGCAGGGACACCTCCCACCAGCCCAGGGTGCTCCAAGCCCCATCCAACCTGGCCTGGACACTTCCAGGGATGGGGCAGCCACAGCTTCTCCGGGCAACCTGTGCCAGGGCCTGCCCACCCTCCCAGAGGAGAATGTCTTCCATATGTCTGACCTAAATATCCTCTCTGTCAGTTTGTACCCATTCCTCCTTGTCCTGTCACTCCAGTTCTGATGAACAGCCCCTCTCCAGCTTCCCTGTAGCCCCTTTCAGACACTGGAAGGTGCTCTGAGATCTCCACACAACCTTCTCCAGGCTGGAGAGCCCCAACTTTCTCAGCCTCTCAGGATGCCATGGTGGGTGCAGTTCTTGCAAGATCAAGGTGTTTTGTGTTGTGTTCAACCAGAGGATACAATCCATGTCTCCAGATCCCTACTCCAGTATTCAGGTGTTTCAGCTGCTAAACCTGAACATGCTCAGATTGTTCCAGAACATTCTCATGTTATTTGAAGGTGTTGCTGTTTTTAGTGTGTCCCAGGACACCCTTTGTGTGAGAAGGGAGCGCTGCTGCTGGTGGCAGGAGTCTGAGCTCTTGGCTTCCCACTTCCAGGACAATCCCAGGTCTGCCCCTGGGCATGGGCTGGAGGGTCCTCAGTGGCACATCTGGTTTATCCTCAGCTCAGTTGTTCCCAGTCACAAGCTGATGCAGCTCCATCAGAGGTGGGTCACCACCACCTCAGCCTTGGCCAGCACCAGCAGCAACGTGTGGCCACCATCCCTGTGGGGGCTTCCCCAGCAAGGGCTTGGCTGCTGCAGTTGTGCCCTGAGGAGAGCAGAGACATCTCCTGGTGAGGGAAGAGGGGTCTGTCCCTCAGCCTTGTCTGCTCTGACATTGGGAGGCTCTTCTTGCACACTCTGTGCTCTTTCCCTCCACCCAAACCTGTTTCTGTTTAAGCAGAGCTCAAACCAGTGTCTCTGCTGGGAAATGCCCTGGGGGAACTGGGCAGCAGCGTGTGGGTGTGCTGGCACAGCCCTGCCCCTCTGCACGTGCCCCTCAGCCCTGCTCCTGCCCTCAGGGACAGCAGCTGTGACACAGGGCTGGGGACGAGATGCTGGCACGCAACTCCCAGCAAATGAATTTCATAAATCAAATTACTACCTCTCCTGTGCCCTGGAGAATCCCTGAAAATTTAATGCATCTCCTTAAAGCATAAATAGAGAAATAAATGCAGGCAAAGAGAGAATGACCCAATGTGAGGCTGGGGCTGGTGGAGAAAGGGTGGAGAAGAAGGAGTGTCCTGGGAGTTTAAGCACAACTTACACATGTGTATTTATTTGTTTTGCTGGAGAAAAGTGAGGATCAAGAGACCAACATTATCCTGGGGTTAGTAAAGCTAGAAAAGACCTATTTGTTGTGCATCCTGAAAAATCTGGCTGGTTATTTTCCAGGGTGGGGAGGGAGCTCCATGCACATTGCCTGTCCTGGTGGCATTTTGTCCCTGGAGCTTGTCCCACACTGATCACTCCATCCCAGTTCCCATTTACTCCAATGGCTTTTGTGTTTTGTAACATTTGCCAACAGTCTCTCTCTGCTTGTTCCAAACCCAGGGAGTGGGCAGGGGCCCTCAAAGTGCCTCATCTTCCTTTGGCCTGAGTCATTTTGCTGTTTTTCCAGAAAAAAGGTTTGTCAGCAGAGGTCAAAGCTTTTATTACTGCAGTCAGCAGAGTGGAAACTAATGGTGGAGCCTTGAGATGAACAAGCCTTTTAGCTGCTCTGTCCTGTGCCATGGGCTTTGTCAGGCCTGGCTTTGTGTGCCACTGTCACCTGAGGTGCCAAGGTTCACCCACCTGGGCCACAGCCAGGACCTGCCTGGGAACATCCTGTCTGATGGCCTGTTCTCCCCAGCCCCTGTCGGCTCTCATTAAGAAGAACCAACAGCCTAAGTAAATTCTCATCCACAGAGCTTAATGAAGGTGGTGGGAGGGCTGGGAGCACCCAGGAATGGCTCTCTGTCTGCAGGTCTGCCTTTCAATCAGCAGCTGCTGAGAGAGGGGAGGGCAGGGCCAGGAGGGCACAGAGGCTGCCCAGAGTCCCTGAGCTGGAACCAGAGCCAAGGTGGGAAGGGTTGGGGGGAACCTGAGTGATTCCAGGGGAAGGATCTCCAGCTCTCTGAGGGAAGGGGTCCCAGAACAGTTCTCAGGTGGTTCCTGCCCCTTTCAAAACCTGAATGTGTCTTGGTGTGATAGGAGGAAAAGACACTCTACAGAAAGCCTGCAAACCCTCTGAAAGTGCTCAGCTGCTTTTGAGCACCAACCCCCCTGGCAGAGAGCAGGATGGGCACCCTGGAGAGCCATGGGCCCCACAGACAAGTGGGTAATCCAGCAGCAGTTCTTGGGGAAAGGGAGAAGGGAAGCAGGAATCCACAGCTCCTCATGTGCCTCCAGGCTTCAGGCAGGCTGAGCTCCAGAGATCTCCTCAGACAGGAGCTGCATTAGTGCCTAATAGCCCTGGGGGTGTTATTCTGAGTGGATTTGTCTGACAGCCTTTTAAACCTGTCTATATTTCTTGTGGCAATGAGTTCCCCACCAACGCAGTGTTCAATATGTGCTCCTATTTGGAGCTTGCCATGCTCAGGCAATTTGGATTTCCTGCTGGCTTTGCATTACAGAGCAAACTCAGGACACCTCAGAAAAATTCCATACAGAGCATTTCCTTTTCTCCTGATGGCCAGGGTTGGTCCTGGCTCTGGATCCCCATGGAGGGGAGGGGGAAGGATGGCTGTGTGCTGCTGATGGGGGGCAGGGGTGGTATCTCGCTCCTCACTGACAGCAGGTCCCTTCCAGAGCATCAGCTCGAGCTCAGCTACTCCAATTCCACCCCCTGCCATAGGCAGGGACACCTTCCACTGTCCCAGGGTTGCTCCAACCTGGCCTTGGACACTTCCAGGGATGGGGCAGCCACAGCTTCTCTGGGCACCTGTGTCACCCTCACAGCCAGGAATTCCTTCCCAATATCTAATCTAAACCTTTTCCATTCCAAATCTAAAATTCCATGATTTTAAACTCTCATCAACCCTGATTTGTAGCTGTATAGACTCAGCAAAGCTCCTCTACCTTCCACCCAGCATTCCTCCTTCACACCAACTTCCACACAGCTGCATCTCCCACCTCACTCTTCCCCATCTCCACTCACAGATGAGATTTGCTGGGAGAAATCTGCAATACCAGGTGAGGTGGCACTGGGGAGACAGGCAAAGCCCCCAGAAATCCACCTCCTCCCACTTTGTTTAGGAGACATCAAAATGCCCTGGAATGTTTCTGCTGCTCCTGAGAACTGAGATCTTTCCCTCACAGACAGAAAAGGGCTTCTTTGTTGTTGATAAAACCCAGGAGCACTGGGAAGACATCTTGACCCCTTTTCTGTGGAACCAAACTGCAGGAAGTGCCTCTGAAACCCTACAAAGGAGAACAGGGGGTTCTTTTGTGATTCCATACCCCAGTTCCACAAGGTACATCCAAGCAGAGGTGTCCAACCTGCAGTCTTGGCCAGACTCCAGCACAGGTAATTACAGTTCTGCCGACCTAAATATCTGCCCCAGAGTCAATTAAATGTGTTGTTCTTCATGGTTCCTGTCCTGGCTGCAGGGACAGTCTCCCAGAGCTCATTGCTGAGACACACAATGATCTCCACTCATCACTCCATGGGGCTCCCACCCAGAGCTGCTCCAGAGGGGCCAAGGATAACTACAGGATGAAGGCTGTGGAGCTGTAGCCCAACCAAGCTAAAATCCAGCCCCACCTCCCTGGGTCAATGAGGGGTCCATCCAGCTCAGGACATCACATGATTTTCTGACTTTCACACGTGAGTTTCTGACTTTCACACATGAGTTTCTGACTTTCACACATGAGTTTCTGACTTTCACACACGTGCTGCTGCTGCCAGGACTTGCATTTTGTTTGAGTTTCAGGGAAGTAGAAACATTCTGTTGTTATACTTTCTGTTTCTTGCTGGGTGTCTTTTGGGGTGCTTATAGATCCAGAGTGATGGAATCTGTTTTCAGTGGGATAGAAAATTGTTGTTGTCTCTAACTTGTGTAAGTGTGTGTTATATTGTAGTTTTCTCTTCATTTTGTCTTTTCTGTATAAATATATATAGTTAGTTTAAGCATAAACCTAGTTTGAAGGGTTTTTTCCTTTCCTCCCTTTCCTTGGCAGGGGGAGGGAAGCTCTGACACTGTTGGGCAGTTGGCATTTTGCCAGCTCAACCCAAGACAACACGACTCAAATCATTCCATGTTTCTCTGGGGACACAGATAATGGACCAAAAGCAAATAATCCCCCCCATGCCACTCTCTGGGCACTGCCCACAGAGGCCAAGGGGAGAGGCAGAGCTCTGGGTCACACCCCTAGAGGTGTGGTGAGGAGAAGCCACTTCTGCCCAGTGCTTCTCCTGGAGTCTCTGGCACCCTGAGGCTGTGGGCACTCTGAGGCTGTGGGCACTCTGAGGCTGTGGGCACCCTGCAGGAATGGGCAGCCAGGAGGAGCCAGGAGAGCTGCTGGCTACCAGGAGGCTCCTGGGACCCCACACCCACTCGCCCATAAGGCACAGCAGAACCTGGAAGCAGCATCTCCACGCCCCCAAACCACAAACAAACAGCTGGTGGGGAGGGCTGTGGGCTCTCCCCTCCAGGGAAGCCTTTGGAGAACACCAGGGATGTGCAGAGTCATCTGGGCCAGAGCTGGGAGGGAGCAGCACCTGCTGCCTCACTGAGACTTCTGTGTTTTCAAAGGTTCCCTCCTCCAGCCCAGTGAGTGGATTCCCAGCCCCCAGGCAGCTCTGGGGCCAGACCTGCACCCCCCTGGCTCTGGCCCTTGGTGCTGAAGGCACTTCCCAGGCCCCTCAGGGGTGGGGATGCAGCCCCTGGAGCAGGGACTTGAAGCTGCTGCTTCTCAGTCACAGAACCACAGAATCACAGACTGGGTTGGGTTGGGAGGGGCCTTAAAGGTCATCTCATTCCACCCCCTGCCATGGGCAGGGACACCTCCCACCAGCCCAGGGTGCTCCAAACCCTGTCCAACCTGGCCTTGGACACTCCCAGGGATGGGGCAGCCACAGCTTCTCTGCCTAACCTGTGCCAGGGCCTGCCCACCCTCACAGGGAACAGTTTCTTCCTATATCCAATCTAAATCCATCCTCCTTCAGCTTAAGGCCGTTCCCTCTTGTCCTGTCTCTTCACCCCTTGTTGAAAATCCCTCTCCAGCTCTCTTGGAGCTCCTTTAGGCACTTCAAGGCCTCAATAAGGTCACCCTGGAGCCTTCCTGTTCAGAGACAACTCCTGTTTTGCTGGAGGAGAAATTCGGTCACACTCTGTGCTACTTCTGAGTGCTCAGCACGTGGTGCAGGAGGAGGACAGGCAGCTCCTCCTGCCCATCTGCAGGTACAGGAAACAGGGTTCTCTCCTGCCACATCCATGTGCTCCAAAGACCAAGGGATATTTCAGTGTCCAGGGATTGCTCTGAATTGAGCGTTTTCTTTCTGCCTTTTCTGTAATTGTATCAATGAAAAAAGAAACAAAATGCAAATAGGAATTTTAATAAAAGTACAGCAGTAAGCAGATCTAATCTCTAACCTTTTGAAATATGAAGAAGCTGCTTTATCTGCAAGGAAGCACAATCTCTCCCCAGCAGAGCTGGGAATTTGTGGGAGTTAAATTAACTGAGGCACCGCTCCCCTCTTGCTCGTTGAGTGTAAGCGAAGCATATTGAGGATTATTGCAAAGGGAGAATTAATAAAAACGGAGTGGGAAAGTTTCAAACCCAGGCATGTTTGCTAAATGTTTCCCAGGCACAGGGAGAGCAGCCTGTGGCTCCAGCACCTCCTCCTCCTCTTGCACAGAGACACAGGGAGCTGCAGAGTGGAAGGGCTTGGCACTGGGAACAGGAGAGCTGCTGGAGGGATTGGTGCCTGGCAGTTCGTGGGAAATACATCCACATACAGCTCTGAAAATAAAGGCTCTCCAGAGTGGGGGTTCTTGGCCCTCCAGCCCTGAGGATGTGGATGGCACTTGGCCTCCCACCTACCCCCTTTTTGCACGTTCTGATCTGCTGGTTGTGCTCCAAAAGGGATGTGCTCATGGACCCCTCGGTGCTTCAGAGCAGGAATTCCTTTCTAAGGAGGTGCAAACATTGCCTGGCACCCCAGAAATGTCCCTGGGCCAAAGGGCTCCTGAACTGGCATGACTTCTGTAAACCAAGCCAGAATAAATCAGTGCAGGTCATTGCAGAGCTGGTGAGATCAGCTGTACCTGGGGGGTTGAGGCAGGGGAGAATCTTCAACATAAACCCAGTTACAAATGCAAAATCAATGGCAAGGGGAGGGGGCAGGGTGGGATTTGTGTCCTGGCACAGCAGCAGGGGCAGGGCAGGACCAGTGACTGGTTGCTCACCAGGGGGACCCTCTTGTCTGCATGGTCAGGGTGTGACTGCAAAGGACCAAACAGAGCAGAGAGATTTATTAAACCCCCCGCCCCGAGTGTCCCTGTCCTACCAGCACCAGTTTAACCAGTTCCACCAGTCAGGAGCCTGATACCAAAGCTAAGAGTCCTTTTGTTTCCAAGACATCCCAGATTCTCTCTTATGAACTCCTCTGTGCTCTTGGTCACATTGCTCAGGAATCCCCCACTGTTCCATTTGGGCTTTCTGACATTGCAGGCTCCCATTTCTTGCCCTCAGGTTTTCCTCTCAGGCCTCTCTCAGAACAGAGACCCCCATGTGGGGTCAGAGGACAATGTGCAGCCCAAGCTGTGCTGGCAGCTCCACATTTGTTCAGCATGTGTGAGCTGTCACAGCTGCACAGCCACTTCCAAGTGAGATCCAGCTTGGCAAGAGCTGCCCTGGATCTGTGTGAGCATTCCTGCAAACACCACCGCGCTCCCTGGTGCTGCAGGACTCGGCTTTGCCCTCATTTCTCCAGACACTCATCCTGCACAATGTGCAGGAGCTGAAAGGGAATTGCAAACACAAAGCTGAAACCCCAAAGGCAGCTTTCCTTTCATTCCTGGTGCTTCCCAGACATCATTCCAGAACCTTAAAGGGGTCTACAAGAAGGCTGGAGAGGGACTTTAGATGAGGGATGGAGGGACAGGACAAGAGAGAATGGCTTCCCACTGCCAGAGGGCAGGGTCAGAGAGGATATTGGAAAGGAATCCTTCCCTGTGAGGGTGGGCAGGCCCTGGCACAGGTTGCCCAGAGCAGCTGTGGCTGCCCCATCCCTGGGAGTGTCCAAAGCCAGGTTGGACAGGGCTTGGAGCAACTTGGGCTGGTGGGAGGTGTCCCTGCCCATGGCAGGGGGTGGGACTGGATGAGTTTTAAAGTCCCTTCCAACTCAAACCATTCTGGGATTCTGTGATAATTTCTGGTGTAATTAACCCAGTTTTCTGAAGCATTTTGATATCCACAGGACCAGAAATCCCAACAGAGTGTGCTCCTTCCGGCTGGAAATGATGCCTCCTGCCCCTCCTGGGCTGATGTGCTGGCTCCAGGAGCAACAATTGGACTCCTAAAGTGTTCCTTTGGCTGGTTAAATGAGTGAAGTGGCAGCAGCACAAAGATTTCAGGAAAAGAATTCCCATTAAGCCCAGGGGCACCCTGCCTGGGCAGCAGTGCCTGCCTTCAGCACGGCAGCCCTGCTCCTCCCCCTGCCCCTGCTCAGGGCTCTGTAATTGTTCCTGAGCATGGCAGGGATTGCCCAGGCCTGCCGTGCCCACAGGACTCCCAGCCCACACCTTTTCTCAGTTCTGCAAGCCTGGGGTGCAGCTTTCTTTGGTCTCTCCCTCTCAGCTTTGAAAAACATCCTAATTTCAGAGAGCTCTGAGCTCTGTTCAAAGGACTTTTGAATCCTCCCATTTTCCAGTCATTCATCTGGCCCAAGAATGGCTGGGAAGAACTGGCTCATCCCTGGGGATTTTAGAAAAGGTATAAAAATCACCTGCAAAGAGGAAGAGACGGACTTAGAGAGATGGGGGCAGGATATGTGATATCTCTGAAAGCTCTGCCATGTCTGAGGAACTCATTTGCCTTGTGCAGAAGGATGTCCTGCTGGCACAACTGCTGCAGAGAGGGGCAGGACATGGGCAGAGTGTTCTCCTGACCAGACTAAGTGTCCTTTATCAGGTCACAGCTGGCCCCGCCCAGGACAACCCAACAATCCCACCCTGTCCCGAGAGCATCATCCAAACCCTCCTGCAGCTCTGGCAGCCTTGGGGCTGTGCCCACTGCCCTGGGGAGCCTGCTCAGTGCCCACCACCCTCTGGGGGAAGAGCCTTTCCCTGAGATCCAACCTGACCCTGCCCTGGCACAGCTCCAGCCATTCCCTGGGTGCTGTCCCTGTTCACACAGAGCAGTGATTGGAGCTGCCCCTTGGGAGGAGCTGCAGACTCCAGTGAGGTCTCCCCTCAGTTTCTTCTCCAGCTGAACAAGCCAAGTGCCCTCAGATGCTCCTCATGTGGGCCCTCCAGGCCCTTTCCCATCTTCATAGATCTCCATTTGCTCAATCTCATGCAAAATTCTCCCAACAATCTCTTCCCATACTCCCTATTCCTGACACTTTTGGATATGCCCCACAATACTTCCTTATCTGACCTGCTACATCCACTGTGAGGAAGAGGAAGGCTTGTTGTCCTGCCCCTCTCTGCTCTGGAGTTCCTGCTGGCCTGATGCTCCTGGAGTGGGGCACAAGGGCAAGTTGTTGTGGTGAGGATCCTGTGTGGCACTGCCACACCAGGGATGTGAGGGCACTGACGTCTCTCAGGCTGCCCAGCTGGGCGGGGGAGACCCATGGGTGACTCGGTGATCTGCTCAAGTGGACGTGGTGGTGTTTGGTCAAAGGTTGGACTCGATGATCTTTGGAGTTTTTTCCAACCTTAATAACTGTGATTCTATGATTCCCATCAAGACTGGAGGCTGAAACTCTTGGAAATATGATGATCATGGAAAGAAGGTCATGGAAATATAAGACCCTCTACAAATTCATAGTCATTGTTAAATCAGGAAAAGTCTCTGTAGATCCTTAGATTTCATAGAATCAGGGAATTATTGATCACCAAGTCCAACCATCAACCAGCACCACCACCATGTCCATCACTAACCCATGTCCTCAAGTGCCACATCCACACATTTTTGAACACTTCCAGGGATGGTGACTCCGCCATTTGAAGGCATCTCAGCCTCTGCTCCTCCCAAGTTCTCACTACCATCACCCCCTTTAGAGGCAGCGATGAGGAGACACCCAGGGAGGTACAGCATTACTGCTCACAGGAAAGTGGGGTCTCACCTCTCCAACAGCAGTGTGGGAGCCCAGGAGAACCCCAGGGCAGAGTCTTCCTTACTGGTGAGGGGCCAAGCAGAGCCTGGGCTGCTGCCCTGCAGGAACGAGAATGGCTGAAGCTCATGCCTGGAGCAGATTCAAGGTGCTTCCAGTGCAGGTCTGGAATTCAGGCTCCAGGGAGGCTCCAGTGGCTTGGGTGCCCCTGCTTCTCCTTGACACTAAACTTCAGCTCTCCATGTGAGCTGGATAACAGGAATTGCCTCTAGTTACAGCTCAGGGAAAGGGAGAGTCAATCCTCTCTCCCTCACAGGAAAACAGAGAGTCCTTCCTGCAGCCCAAATCCCACTGCTCAGACACACAGTCGATGGAGCCTGGGCCAATATTCCTGCCCTTCTCCTCCCGTGGGCTCTGACTCAGCCTCGGGGCTCAGCAGGGTGGGAACAGCCCCAGCAGTTGCCATCCATGTGACACCCACTGGAACTGCCTCAGCCTTTGTTTTTCCCAGGCCTTTGGTTTCACCTTAAAGAGCTCCTGCAGATCCAGGCAGCACAGCCTGTGTGCTGACTACAGAGCAAGCCTGGGAGACTGGGCAGAAAACACAGGAATGCCAGGGCTTGGGCAAGCTGCAGACTCCACTCTGGCCTCCTTCTAGTCCCACAATGCCCACAGCCTGGCTTTGCCTGCCCAGGGTTCAGGCAATGTGAAGATGTAGTGGTTAATGCCCAGGGCGTGATTTCAGCCTTTGGGAGATGAGGAGTTTCCAAGGTCTCTCCTGGAGTGCAGGAATGCAGAGAAGTGCTGAAAGGTGACCTTAGCAGGCCCTCCAGAACAGGGTGATGTTGCCAGTGGAGCAGGTAGATCTTGATGATGTTGATTAGTCCTGAGGGTGAGCACTGTGACCTCAGCACTCCAGGGGATAACTCCTCGTTCTGTGCTTGCAGGAATATGGATTGGACTTGCTGGAGCCCAAGAGACTCCTGGTTTGCAAGGAAAGGAGGATTTCATGTGATTGTAGCTGGGAGAGCCATAACCACAGCCTTGCTGAGGTGCTGTCCAAGAGATGTCTGGGTTCTTCCCAGGCTTTTAATAAGGTCTGAAGCCTTCCTAAAGGGTGAGACAGATGTGTGGGACAGCTAGGGGGGAGCTGGTACAGTCCTGGGTCACCTGTGAGAAGATGAGGTCTGAGATCCCACTTTCGCAAGCCATGGCCCACTGCAAATATGCCCTCCTGAGTCCTTTCAGTGCCTGGTCTCTACTGCTAAAATAACACAGCCAGATAAAAGTGTCATAGCCAAAGAACCTCTTGGATGAGATGTTTGGAGAAAAGAAAAATGCCTCTTCACCTCACGTTCTGGTGTCTATGCCTCAGTTGGCCATGGTGGCCTGGGTGAGGTGGGCATGGACACAAGGCTGGTGGGGTTCCAGAGCCAGGAACTGCCTCAGTGGAGGGAACTCTCTGACTGCCTCGTCATATTTCTGGGTTTGGAGTCAGCCTGGGATCATTAACATCACAGTTAATTGCTCTCATCTCTCTTTGGTGCTATCACCTGTCCCCAGGTGCAGGGTGTGGGAACATCCAACCTGCTCCTTCCACCTGCTCTTTGCCGACTTGGACAGTTTCTCCTGGCTCAGACTGGCTGGTGATGGAGTGCCTTGAGCTGCAGGACACAGTGAATGGAAGAGTGACTGCAGGGTTTGCCAGAGCCCATGGAAAAATGGGATTTGTTGGCCTCTGATGGGGCAGTGCCGGGGTGGGTGCTGGGAAGAGAACTCTGCCCTCGTGTTAGTGAGACATTTGTGCTATAAAGGGAATGGAAATAACAATAGTGACAGTAATGACATGGAAGAGAAAAGTTCTCACTGGTTTCCCTTCTGAGCACAAGCAGCAAGATAAAGGAAGCCAACCCTCTCCAGGCAGTGTGGGGCAGGTACCTGCACAGCCAGGGGCACCCCCTGGCACAGCCCTGCACGGGCTCAGCAGTACCCACCTGGAGCTGTGCCCTGATGGCAGTGACAAAGGCAGAAAGCCAAAGCTGTTCCAACTGTCTTTCCAAACTGGCGGGAAGGGCTGGAGGAGCCCTTGCATAGGAGATACCAGTGAAGGAGAAGAAGCCCATGCTGAGGTCACTCCATTCCCCTCTTTGTGCCTGGATCCCCAGGGGACATCCCATACTGCAGTGAAGAGTTGGAGGGTTTCCCTTGTGCTTGATTTTCTGTTAATGTCAAGAAGGAGCCCACAAGAAAGATGGAGAGAGGCTATTTCCAAGGGTCTGGAGTGACAGGACAGGGGGGAATGGCCTCAAACTGAGAGAAAGTAGGCTGAGATTGGATATTGGGAAGAAATTCTTCCCTGTGAGGGTGGGCAGGCCCTGGCACAGGTGCCCAGACATGCTGTGGCTGCCCCATCCCTGCCAGTGTCCAAGACCAGGTTGGATGAGGCTTGGAGCAACCTGGGATAGGGGAAGGTAACCCTGCCCATGGCAGAGGGGTGAAATAAGCTGAGCTTTTGGGTACTTTCCATCCCAAACCATTCCATGATTCTCTGCTATGGCATCACAAGATTGCACAAAGTGTAGAGATGCCACCAGGTGAATTCTTTTGGGGTGAAGCAGGTCTCTGTCAGCTCAGAGAGGGCTACAGGAGTAAGCTTAGAGCTGTCTTTCTGTAGATCTTCCACATAGGGAGGGAGGAAAAAAGTGCCTCTTCTACCCCCACACCACTGTTGGCTGTGGAAGTGCATTTTAGGGGAGTTCAAGCCAGGAGGAAAGGGAAAAGCAGTAGAAAACAAATGTGTGAGCTGTGCAGGCATAGAACATTGTTAGAGGAACTTTGTGGGTCTGGCTGGTCAGTGTTTGCCAGGAGAAGACACCATTCCCCTTACAACAGGACCTTGGGACTTACAGAAGTGCAGAGGTTAAAGTACTTCCTGAGGAATTCTCTGTAAGCAGACCTGGATAAATAATGAGGAATGAATGGTTTGCTGTAGAAGTTTCTTTGTCTTCTGTTTGCAGATGGCCCACATAGCCATGCCAGGGGAGGGCTCTGATGGTCTGCATGGCCAAGGCTGAGCCTGCTGACACGTCACTGAGGTCACTGCACTGTCCCAGGAATGCTGGCTGTCCAGGCTGGTGGCACCTTGGTCTCCAGGTTGCACAGGTGGAAGGTTGTCTGAAAAGCTGTGCACACACATCTGTTCATGGCCTGGCACCTCCTCCCTGTTCCTACTCTGAGACATAACAGAGGCTCAAGGGCAGAGAATGCCCCAAGGACAGAGTGTCCCAGTTCAGCAAGCTGGGACCAGTTTGTCCCTGTGTGGGTGTGCCCAAAGCTGTGCATTCCAAACCCTCTGGGCCATTGCCCAGCAACTGTTCCCAATGGCCCATTGGCAGCAGCTGCCCAGGGCACAGCTGAGCCCT